>JARHVA010008447.1:0-322500 GCA_037957365.1 Torreya grandis
TTATGGTTCAATGAGTACACAGATTATGGATGAGTACCCAAATATTCAGAGGTAGTATGTAAATTTTCATAGGGAACATGGGTGGTTACTAGAGTGAGAGAGCTGATGTAAGAGGCATTCAAGAGCTTGAGGAGGGGTGGGGCCATCGAGTGTTAGGCTATACTATGGGACTGGTATTAGATGAGAGAGTGAGACCGAGAATAAAGGAATGATGCCCATCCATGATTTATTCTATCTTGATATGATGTATATGTTTTGAAAACTTCATTATATATATGGATACTATTTAGATTTTGAATCATGTGTACTGTGTTATGGGATTTAAAATATATTATTGTATTCATTGTATATGGTTGTTTTTAGTAGTAGTTGATTTGGTATTGATGTTGAGGCTATGCATTTTTTCTAAAATGCTACTTGGGATATGTGATTTGATTGTTTTGATAAGTGTGATGCTAGGTTTATATTTCTATTTGTATGTAAATAAAGAATTCTATTTGGTTTGTAATTATATGTGAGCAAAACATTTATTGGTTTTGTAATTGGGAAATTTTTGGGATGAATTGAGTTAGTTTGAGGTTTGTAAATTTTTTGGATGGGTTGAGTTGGTTTAATATTGGTAAAATAGGATTTCATAAGATCTAGACTTTTGATGAGCTGGTTTTGGCTATGGATAGTTATTGGTAATTAGGAATGTTAGTTATTACTATATGCGGATGTAGGATAATGCATTGTGTGTATTACTTCCTCGAGAGTGGATCAAGAATACAAAGGCTATCTAGACCTTTGGCTCCATCATTTCCTACTAAATGAAACCATGAATTGATGATAGCATGAATGTGCATCATATCATTTTATGTTGTATCACTATCTAAACCTTGATGGCTAACTAAATAAACACTACATGGTGGATCAAATAGGGTTGAGATTAGATTGAGTCAAGTTTGATTAGTGCTAATTTATAGGGTAAGCACATTGGTAGATAAAAATTGTATGCACGATCTGTTGATGAAGTATATCCAACTTATGAGGGGACTAAGTGAGGAGCATCGTTCAACGCATTGGCTGAGGTGGAATGACAATGAGATATGTCAAGCCTACTTTTTCTTCCCACACAAAAATTAAAGATCTAATCACAATAAAATATCACTTTCAAACCTTTGTTATAAAAATCTCAAATCTAAATACTATAGAGAGTTGTACGACTTGCAGTAACCCATAAGATGTACAACCAATGAAAAAATCTCAAAAAAGGTTCTAAAAAAAACAAAGTGAAAATCTGTCTAAAACTTTGAACAAAGAATCAATAATAGGTTATAGGTGGCATACACTTACTGACATATTGACAAAGAGAATGAAGATCTATCAAATGATAAGTGCATTTGGACCTAGTCTACATTCCAAATCTCTTATTAATTCTAATACCTATATTTAAGATATCAAGTGATAACAACAATCAATTTTCAGTCAATCATTCATACTACTTTATTCATATTAGATAGTATTAAATATATAGGTTTTCTTGATTTCCTACAGAAAAGGAGATAATTATTATCAAAACTCATATAATCTCTAACAATCCCTAAAACCACTCACTTGACTCTATCTCTATGAGTTGTTTCAACAACTCATTACATAAACTAAAATATATTATCTCACACATACACACTCACTTATATTATTTCTAACCTAACTCACATTAACTCCCACATGTGAACACTAACTCATTAATTTATATAACGAGAAGAACATGGATTATTCTACAAAAACACCAATCACGCATAGTAGGGGATGCCTGGTAAAATATAAAATCGAGAAGACTAAGGAGAACATCAAGGTTGTTGCATGTGTGGACTATAAATACTTTAAGGATTCTTCTCTTTAACTCTTGACTAGATGTTTCTTGTTATCTCTAGCGGTATTGTGTATGGGTTTTTTAGTAGAAGTTGGCAAAATTTTAGCAGTTCAATGGGGGAAGTTTGGTGGAATATTCCTTGTTTATATCTTATCCCTTGGGGTATTTTTTTTCCAATTTTATTCTTGATTGATTTAAATTTATTTATTTACTTAATTAAATTAAAAAATGCAAGGAAGGCCATCAGATAGTTTGATCATGTTGATTTCATTTTAAGAAGGTCAAAGTTTGAAATTTTTGATTACAAGTATGTGTTATGTTCTAATATAAGTTCAGAAAATATGTAGAGATATGTATAGCAAGGAAAATATGAGTAATACATGCACATATCATTTTATTCCTATGATTCCAAAAGTGCTTCTCAGTATTCATTTGTTTACTATAGTTTTCTTTGAATTGTCAGTATTGTTGTTTTGTTTTAAAACATGTGAGTCTACAGTTTGGTCTAATATGAATTATATCATAATAATTTCTTGTTTAATATGAAGCTTACATTTATTTTCGATGTTTTAAGTGAAATAAGTAAGAAGTCTTAAATATATTTGTTTTTCAAAGAGGTTTGTTGGCTTTGTATGTTTGGATGCAAAAGGTTTATAGTGTTCAAACCTGTAATTTTGAATTAAATTTGATATATCAACTTGATATAATAAGGGAAGATTATATAATTATTTTCTATTCTTATTCTCCTATGGGTTCTCTTCTTGGTGACTACATGCAAACTTTTATTTGATGATTTTCTTTTTTTCAAATCAGGAAATAATGTTAGGTTTGCATTTCATTCTTGGATTCAGTTTTAAATTTTTCAAGAAAAAAATAACAAAATTTACATTATTTAATATGATATATAAATATGATGTTGTTATGGGTATCCCAAAATACTTTTGTTCATTTTAATGATAGTCTTGACAATGCATGTAGAATATTATTTTTTTGGGTTAATAGATTTGTCTTTGAAAATCATATTGGATATTGTTATAAGATGGGTTGGTATTTCGAAATGGTTGGATTCATATTATTGATAACCTCAAAATGTGCACCTGAATTTGACAGTGAACCAAAATAATAAAGTGATATCATAGAGATTGGTTTAAAATATATTTTTTAAAGATATATTTTTGTGATAAGTACAATTTTAAAATCTAGTTAAATCTCAGAATTTGAACTATTATTATTTCATGTTCTATTCGGATCAAAGGATATATAAAAAAATTAGAAGTCGATAAGATAAATGAATTCAGTCCTTCGTGAAATTTTTAGCAGTTACACGTATTTTGATATTCTATGAAAATAAGACAACTACATAATGATATATGTTGATTTTTATGGAAAATTAAAGGTTCATTTTGTCTTCAAGACAAAGTTTATGATTGTTCAAATAAGCATAATTTATTGTCACGGTCGGTTGTATATATAAATAAAAGTTTTAGTTGAAGTTTGAAATGCAGTATATGATTTCAGTTTGATAATTTGTTTGAGATCAATCTATTACTTTTAGTTTTTTTATCTTTAGTATGAGAATATGAGAAATAATTAAAATATTTGATATTAAATTCTTTAATTTAAACTTCTTTTTCAAGTATAAAAGCATGTCTATTTGGAGTCAAGTTTCAAATTAAAAATATATAAATGTATGGGGTAGATGAACTCAGTGAAAAATAGTCAAACCCTACTTCAAAATACTAAATAAGGCAAACCTTTTCAGGGTTATAGGATTGATAATGTGTTTTCATGACTCTATAATCATGGAACTAGATTTTTTTTACATTTGATGCTAACGATCTCAATTTTTGGTATGCTATTAACTTTGTTCCATGTGCTTCTTTGTCCCTTCATGGTAATGATTTCTATATAAGTATGAGATGAGGTAGTTGGTGATATCTTCCTTTTGGGTGTGGTTCATTAAGTGTTTCTTCACAAAAGATGCACATTACTCATAGTACACTAAAAATGCTAACCCTATACCTCATATATTTCTAATTTATTTATTAAGATCAATCATAATCTTACCAATATTAATCTTGTGATTGATCTTAATCTTGTACAAGTTACTCCTAATAATATTACTTTTTATAGCCAAAAATACATTAATAACTCTCCACTTGGCTTGTGTTGACTCATATGATAAAGAAAGTTAAGCTTAAGATTGACAATGTGTCTAGTAGTACTAATTTTATTGAGCTCCCAGCTTCACTTCTTGATTACACATAGTGTTAGACTGATAGAGGTGCACCTTTCATTGACTTGATTTTAGATGATGATGATTAGAGAAAGAATGATTGTTATATTTATGACTTCATTCATTTTTTATTATTGTTTAGTAGTTTCACTTTACAAATTTGGAATTTTTTTTGTAGATACTTGTTATGTGGTTCTTTTAGCATAATATTATTTTTAGATTTTATTGCTTTCATTTTTTATCAATTGATAATGCCAGCATGTTCCTTTAAATTTTGGCAGTATTTTTTGATATGGTTTCAAACACTAGAATTATGATCTTATTGATATGGTTGGTGTTTTTATCGTATTTTTATGGCTATATTATATTTGAAATTTTAAAGATAATTTGATTAAATGTGAAATATGGAATAAATCAATAGCCTTAGTCACAATGATCATTTAATTACATGAAAACTATTTAAGTGATTTTTAAAGTTATTTTTAAATAAGTAAACATGTTAGAAATATTTTTTTGGTATTTATTTCAAATATTATCTATAAATTCTCATGAACTTATTATTTGATAAAGTTCAATATATGAATGTTTATAAGTTATAAAGTGGTTAAATTTTATTAAAGTTATTAAATTTAACCAAAAGTTAGTTTTAACTTAAACTACAACCACCTCTAATGTGAAATATTTATAAGGAGACTTGAAGGACATTACAAAGAGATAAAACATACATAGGTACAATATTTATTTGATAATAATTTAATACTACATTTATTTCCATGAAACATGTTTAATATTGAATATCATTTGTAGGAAGACCAAATAATACCTTTTCTAATGGTGAATTAAACTATTTGATATATGTATATATATCCAAGTTTATTTTTTGTTTTACAAATCGATTATTTGAATTAGATCAAGTACTAACTTATTTGATTATTTCATAAATATTAATTCATATATGTGGAAATAATTTGTACTTCACTTGAATCATGATGAATATGTCAAATTTCTTATGATAGATCGTTAAGTTGTCATTGTACAGTGATTGTTGTTCTAAGTGTCATTTGTAAATAATTTGAATATACAGTTTTATCAATAAAATTTTATTATTATTTTTTACTTTGAGTTGACTATTTATTTAATAGTTATTTTTCATCTACTTCTTAGATCTTAGTTTATTTCTATTACTTTATTTATTTTATATTGTTCTTTCATTAATCACTAATATAATCTTTCTTTAGACTGGTCTATTTTAGATTAAGTCTTAACCTTAAACTAGTTTATTTTACTTAGTTTATGATTTGTTAAGTTAGTTTTTATTTTATAATATTTTCTATTTTTTCATATTATAACTATATAATATATTTAATATTTATAGTATGTTGTAATTGTATTAGTTTACTAATTATGTTGATCGTAGTTAATCTCTCTTTATTTGCCTTTTACTTCCATTTATTTTACCTTTATTCTAAGTATTTTTTTTTTTCTTTTCATTCAACTTAGCTTAGTGTTGAGGAAAATTAATTATAAAAGAGATACATATTGGTTTTAACCAATACAAACACATATCATAACTCTTTCCTTCAAGAGATTACCTTTTCTCATAAGCTCTACTCTGTTGGATATGATAGATAACATATTTTAATTTGATTCAATATTGATAATACATTAAAGTAGTTATTTTATTTTCTGAATGATTAAGTTTAACTTTTCTTTATGTTAAGCTTATCTATTCCCATAACTATAAAATACCCATTTTCATGTCTTTTGACTAATCTTTATCTCATATGTCCCTACAATTAAACTAGTATGATTCCATCTAGACCTTCATGATAGGTGAACGGGTTTATTCATTGACATAATGATTTCCATTATAAAAATTTTTGGTAATTCTGATAGGGACATTAGAATTAATTTATTAGTTAATTCAATCACTATTTCACTATCTAAGGGATCATACCTATTATCCAACCAGGTTTTGGCATTTATTAAGATCACATTGATATAACTTCAAATTTAGTTTTTTTTTATTTGGTATAATGAACCTGAAAATATTTTTCATATCTTTGCTATCATAAATTTTGAAGATAAATAAGCCTTTGAGAGAGAAAGATACACTCTATTTGGCATTCAAACTCATGATCATATAGGCCAACAAAATCTTTACATACAACAAGAAAGAGAACAAATATTTATTGTTAATCCTTAACCAAAAACCAAATTTATCTCTGATAAATTTCCTAAAGACAATTTTGTTAAACCTTTAAATAATAGAATAACCACCTATGAATAAAATCATGGATATTATCCTTGGTTTAAAAATAGATAGGGATCAAAAAGAATTAACTTATAATGAAGTTGATTCAAATTTTGACAATGAACAAGAATCACCTAATTGTTAGATATGTAATAATCCATTTAACATAGGTAATTATCTTCAAAAACTTCCCACTTTGAAAGGAATCAATGTTATGAAGTTTTTAAGAAAATTTGATGAGTCTTGGGAAGTTCATCTCGATGATTTTAAATTAATATGTATTGCTCTTGGAATAACTAACTAAACTATTTCTCTTAAGTTACCTTCTTATAAATTATAAGGTAACGCTTATCAGGTATTTATTAGTTTACTTGCCAAAGTCATTAATGAATAGAAAGGTATTGAAGAATGACTTGAATTCTTTTTATGAAAACCTAAAGAAGACTTAAAATTATTTAATGAATTTTTTAATATCTCAATTGATCCTGTGAAATTATCTATAATTTCATCACTATATTTACTAAGTTAAGACAAAAGAAACGATGTGATGTGAGACCATCAAAGAAGTTATCTAGGTTGTATTTTTATTTTATGTTACCACTTAAATATAAAATGACTTTATTAAAAAATATATTACTAATTATGATGATATTGTTACTTTCTTTATTGTATATGAAAAAATACGAAAACATATTAATTTAAAAGAAAGAGATTTTACAGGTATTATATCTAAAAATGTAAAACTTCTAAAAGATATACATAATATTGGTAATGAGCTAGTCATTGTAAAATGATAATTGAATTGTAATCAATCAACTTTAGGAAAATTATAAAATTTTCAAAAAGGTACTTTTGATGAAAAACTCATTATTGTCATGTTTTTGAGATAGATCATGATCCTGGTACTTGTATTATTTTTTTAAAATTTTAAATGTTTTATTCAAGGGAAAGATAGTATTACTATTAGCTTCATTGACAAAATAAATATTTATAGTTTTGATGAATCTTTAGACAAAATCATGATTACTAATGTTTATGTTTTCCAAAAAGGTAAAAGGAATATAATTTTTACCCTTAAGTTAATTTGAAAACAACAAGAACAAAAAATAATCAACCTTCTTCTTCTAAAACTCATATGCAATATAAAGGCAAAAATATTGAAAATGACATTTATGTAGGCAATATTATTATAAACCAACAACAATCTAATCCTTTACCTATTGGATTTAATAATACCCAATATCAACCTACCTATAAGCCCAAGCATTATACTCAAATTCATCAGCCAAATGCCAGAGCTTATAATATTATTGATGATATGGAATCTATTAAAGCAATATTTTCATTACATTATTAGGTCAACTTAAAAATATTAATGAAGCTATTAAAATCTAGTTTCTAAAAATGTTGTAGGTTTGTAAGAAGAGACTAAATATATTAAATTTGATACTATATTTGCTTCATATAATGATCCTCCTTTTGACTATATTCCTCTTTTCTACTTGTTTGTCAAAAATGGTGACAAATTATTTCACAATTATATACTTGATACAAAAACCTCTAAAAACATAATGCTTAAATTCATTGCTAACCAAATAAGTATCTTTTACAAAAAATAAAACAAAAATCTTATAGGTTTTTATTCTCACCAAACTAAAAGTTGTGGTAAGTTTCATGAAATTTTCAATAAAATGTCTCAAAATGAAAGAATCATGTACATTTATAATGTACAAGTTTTGTATATTTCTACTAATTACATTTTATTGTTAGGTAGAGACTGGTCTAAAACAAAAATTGATTTCATAGTAAAATATGTTACTTGATTTTATATTGGGAATGAAATTACTTTTATGCACGGAGAGGATAGGGATTATGTGTCAATTAAATCAATTCCAACTAATGTTCCTTTGTTTAGATTGGAATTGGGGATTATGAATTGTTAACATTAGATGAACTTGATCAGTAACATGTAAGAATAAAACCCTGAGAAATAATTTCCTCTTTATAATTTGATGAGGCATGCTCACAAAATGGGAGTGGTGCTGGGATTGTTATCATTTCTATTATAGGAAATATTTACAGGTATCCCTTTCAAATATCTTTTTAAAATACCAATAATAAAACTATTGATAGGCATACCTAAAAACATATAATATGACCTCAATTTTGAAATTTTAAAAATGATCAAAGGAAATGAACTATCCAAACAACTTGTTAAGAATGAGACTTATAATATTAATGTTTTAATACCTTTAGTTTTTAGACACATAAATTTAATTATTAAGTGTTTGACAATTCTTAATATTGACATCCTTATCTTGCTTGGCCATTTCACCAATCTGCTAACTTATAATTTTTGTGGGAGTATATACTACTCTAAAAACTATCTTGAAAATTTTGAGAACATCATTAAAACATCCCTAATATACTTTAAAACACCTTTTAAACCTTTTCTATTAGTTTGTGTCCTTCTAGGACTAGATTGCGCTAGGTTAGATAGGTCTGCGCTATGGCCTTGTCCACTTGTGTGACCATGTCCCTTACACTCCAATGATAAATTTTTTTAGTTTAAAATGGTCTATTTCCCCTCCTGCACTTTTATTAAGGTCAAACAAAAAATATATTTGAAATATTTCTCTATATAATCACACCAAGGCTTCTTGAAATACATCTAGTAATCACTTAGAAATTATACTACACATGAACAAAAAGAGAACTATTTATTCCAATCTTAACTATGTTATATTCTAACATTCATGGGCCCAGAGTGAATATATTTTTTCATAAATCAAGGGCACCCATTTTTAATTATTTTAATAAATATTATAAAGACATTCATATAGTTCCACAATCACAAATCACATGATCACCCTAGAAGGGAAAACTATATCAAATTGAGGCTCATTTGGGATATTTTATTCACCTAACCCTATTCCCCCATTTTTACATTTGGTCTCTATTATGTTTTTTATGCTGTAATGAATTTTTTTTGTAGGTCTTCTACATAACATATTGACACACAAAATTAATTAGTGAACCTTATAGACAGTCATACGAACCTAGATCAAAAAATTAGGTGCATAGATAATTAATACATGGTTGTAGTCAATAAATAAGGTTGTAGTGTATCCATATCCTCTTAAGACTTTTTCCAGTGTAGTTTCAATCCATGTTTTCATATGAAATATAGTTTAAAAGTATTTTTAACATGTTTTTAGTCACAATCAACATAAGATTTATTTTAGGGAGGTTTTCATATCTATAAGCCCATTTACTATTTTTACATAATTTTTAATTCTGTAAATTATATATTTCACTTATACATCTGTATATTTTCTATATATTAATTTCAATAGTTTAGATCTATTAAGTAAATTAATTTAATTTAAAATAGACTAAAGATTCTAGTGAACCCATTATTTTTATAACATTGCTTATTATTTACTTGATTTTTGTCTTAACATTTCATTCAATTTTTTGTAAATTTGTGACACTAAAAATATAAATATGACACATAATGACTCAATATTATTATACCTTAGATTTGACTAACACTAAAGAATTTTTCTTGTCACCTCAGATAAAATTTAACATAAAATCTCTTTCTTTTAACCTCAAATTGAAATTTTTTGATCTCTATACACAAAAATATTTATCTTTTATTTTTTATTTGCTTGTGCTTGTTTTTTTAAATTGTGCTCTATTAGTTTTAAAATATGTAGTGATTCCATGAATGAATACATGGTGATCTATATAAAAAAATCATGGTGTTATGGGTTTACTGTAATACTCATATCCATTGTACAACACTAAACATGAACTTTAGTTTCTACATACCTAAAAATATATCAAAAACACCTAGGATCCCTTATTTATACCATAATAAGCCTCTTTTTTCTATTTGATTTATGGTGTACCTGAGAAGAGTGTATCTTACAAGGAAATTGCTCTCACTATACCCTAAAAAATGGGGTTGGTGGGCTATAAGCAAAGTTTTATGTCCACAATTAATTATCTAAAGCATTGTACCAACACCAAACAATTAACTAACACTTATATTTGAGATCCCACACAATTATTCAAACCCTTTCCTATATCACTCTTATCTATTTATTTTTTCTTGTATTATATTGATAGTACTTAGCTCTTTGCTACATGTTAGATTAATTGATAGAATTAAGTGTTCTCTTTATTTCATTTAATAGAATCAAATTCATTATATATAACATGTATAGTCAATATTCTTTGTTCTCTACTCATGCTATGTCTCTTAGTTATGATAATGAATAGACAGATCATAATAATTAAAAAACCATGAAAGAATTATACATGGATGATTATTATTTTGAAGACATTAAAATAAATAGACAATTTGATTTTGATGCAACTTAGTAACATAAGTCCATAAAATAAAAATCACTTCTAGAATCATCTTAAATTACCTTAATCCTTAACTAAAAATTTTGAGCCAAAAGAGCAATTCAAATCTCAAATAACATAACATTCGAAGGTAAAGCTATCAAATCAAGATCAAAGTGTAAGTGTGTGTGTGTGTGTGTGTGTGTGTGTGTGTGTGTGTACACATTTCCAAGAAAGAATCAATTTCTAAAGTTATTCCTTTAAAAATAGTGGATATTGATCCTACATATCATATCTCTTCCCCCTTATCAACCAATGAGGATAAAATTCCTTCCTCTTCGTTTAGCACATCACAAACTACAATTGAAATCAATATCATTCCTCTTCATGTATCTTATGATGTTTCCCCTATTCCATCATCATGATTATCTTCACATGATGTTACTCTTGTGCCATAATTTCATAATATTAGTATAGATTTACAACATGATGACAATGCATATCTTGATAATTATAACTCTTTAAATTTTATTGATCGGTAAAAGGTAATTATCTCATTATAATCAGTGGATCACTTAATATAAAGGAAGAGATTATCCATCCACCTCCCACACTTCTTTTTGAAGGTTTTCATATTAAATCATGTATACCTAGGGTTTGTCTCTATAAATCCCTTTAATATAAAATCATCATAATGAAAAATTCCATCAAATAATTTTAAAATAAAAATCAATATTTCATTTCAACATAAAAATAATATAAAATTTACAAATAATTTAGGGTATGCTAGTGTTAATGATATATCTTCATCTACCTATCATGCGCCTTATAATAAATATATATTTACAATTAATGCTTTAAAAATTATATTAGAGGCTAATAAGATTCTAAATGATCTTCTAATAGGAATGATTTGAAATGAATTGATTACATTACCTTATATTCCTCCTCTAAGAAGATCAAAATACTATTGTTAATAATATAGATTACATGGGCATCATACAGATAGTTTTTTGGCTTTGAACAATACAATACAAGGTATCATTAATAGTGGTGATCCTAAAACAAATAAATGTATTTAACAACCCACTTATATTATATCTCCTAAATAATAAATTAACAAAGAACACAAAGATAAAATATGGATACCATAGGACAATACAAAATTAAAAAATATTAAAAAAAATCAAGAAAGATTACAAAAAGGATAATATAAAAAATAAAGGTTACAAAAATAATTAATACCAAAAGAAAAGTTCTAAGAACAAATTCAAGATAAGCAATAAATCTTGTTTTTTTACATATTTCTCATAAAGTCATGTCCAAAGCAAGATATTCATACAAATCTAATGATACAAATATGGTTTCAAAAGAATCAAGAATTATATATAATTCATGCATGAATTAAAAAGATAAAGCCAAAGCATAAATTATTTCTCTTCCTAGTGTTCAACCAATAACACATAATTATTCTTTAGTTTAGCATGGCATGCAATATCCTAAAAATGATGAACACATTCAAAACAAAACTCCAATATATGTGATTTAACATTTTTTGGAATATTAGAGTCTTATTTTTAATTTAGGTGAAGTTGTAACTTGACTAAATCTATAAATAATATTGAAATAAATAGAGTAATGATTTGTATAATTTATTTGACCTTTGTGTCTTTCTAAAAACAGTAATGAAATAGGAAAAATATAACTTAGCTTAAATATGTCCCAATATGGTTGAGACATAGGCTAATACCCATTGTGCAATATTGGGATAGTGTCGTGAATTAGGATCTACCTTTCATTTGATGAAGGGATAGAAGCATCAACAATAGGGCACTTTGAGGTCTGGCGCTATAGTCCAAGTCCTACCGATATTGTCTAAACTAGTCATAGAGATTTGAATTTTTTAAGTTTTATCTGTTATCCCTATATTAGTGTGCTTACTTAATTTTGATTCTTGAGTATCAACGAAGATCTTTGTAGAGTTGATTTAATCTCCAAACCCTAGACCTTCATTGTGCTATGAATGAAACTTAAGAAAGAGAGGGGGCTAGTGTGTGTAAGTTGCACTGAATATGTATCCGTACCTCTTGTGTGGGAATGTTGCCTACATACCAATTCTCCAAAGATGGATCAATCAATATGTAGTTATCCTACTTGATGTGATTTATGCATTAGTGTTATGTAGATGAAAAAAATGCTAAATTGGGTGTGTTTGAGGTGGTTAAGGACTGGTGTGAGGCTTTGAATATGTTGGTAGTTGTATTAGATGGTTGTATGAAGAGAATAGGGAAATTTCTCTTAGTGGTCTTGCTTGTATTCTTTCTTGCTTTTGTGATATTTTCCAACCCCTTTCTAAATGAAATTTTAATGGGCTTGTAGAGAGATTTATTGGTCATGGGTTAGATGCATTCACGTTAGGCTAACACAATGAGGAAGAGGAATCAGGAAAAAATGGTCACCTTAGATTCAAATGTGATTGGATAGAAGATATAGAAATAGGACACCCTAGGGTCCAGTGCTATAGTCCAACCCTAGGGCTCATATCCTATAGGCTTAAGATTAGGGGGATGGAAAAATCATGGAAAATGGATCCTAGCTAAGCTGGAATGAGGTTTTTAAAATCTCTAGATGACTAAGAATTAGTAAAAACGTAGATAGAATGGTCATGAGAGTATGGAAGAGGGACCTATGGGTTGGGTGTCACAAGCCACACTCAAGATACTAATTTTGACATTTTATATGACTATATTTTCCCCCTTTTATTTTAGTGATGTAATGAAGCAAAAAATTAAGATAAAGGAAAAGTAAAAAATGTGCCTAAACTTACCTGTAAGGGTGAAGTCCATAAAGTTATGTGATGCTAGGTGTACATAGAGGGAGCACATCATGAAGTTTTAATCTATAGAATAAAATAAGGAGTAAATCAGTTCTTACTAGATATGTTATATCTAAAATAAAAATGTATAAAAGCTAGGTAAGAAAGAGAGGAAGAAAAAGGAATGAATATACCTCACTATGTATGTAGACCAATACAAAACCTATTTTGATGCTAAATGATGTTGGATATGTATTAGGTATGTATTATACCAAGATTAATATCATAAATAGATCTGAGTGCTCATTTTCTTGAGAGTGGCTCAAGAATGCAAAAGTTTGACATTTAGCTCCATCATCACCCAATAAGTGAAGCTAGGTGGTCATGCATGTGTTAATCGATGTTTGGACTATGTGTCTAATCCTTTAAAGTAGGTGGATCAACATTACAAAGGCTATTTAGGGTTTTAGCTCCATTGTTAATCCATGAAGTGAATCTATAAATTGATACCAATATGAATGTGTGTCATATGAGATGGATCTTGAAGCTCATGAATGCTCTAAAATATGATAATGTGGCATGGATAGCCAAATGTGTATTGGAAACTAGGCCAATCTTCACCAAATCTAAAAGGAGGAAATTAGTCTTATATGAAAGCCACTCTATAATTGGGCCATAGGCTTATGTGGAAGCCACTCAGAAATGTGGAGGTTAGGCTTTTATGAAATCCACTCCTAAAATGATTCTGACCACCTGTAAATGGAATAAGACATGAAACTATGGAGAATGTTCGGGTAATAGACTAAACTTATAAAAAAAAGAATTGAAATGTGCCACACATATTGCTTCAAATCATTAATTTTTGTAATATGGAGTATGATCTAGAAGTTATATGAACTACCCAATCTAAAACTAGAAGCAAGATCCATCACGCCGTGCATGATGCCCCCTATATGTGGATTCTATGAGAAAAATTGTACGCAAATTATTGAATTTGAACTAGCCTATATGTGCAAAAGTGTAGCTAAGCTTACCTTTCTACCTATTTCTTAAAAATATGGGTTTTTATTGTTTGGATAGGAGAACCAAAAATAGGATACCTTGTTTGTGTTGTCATCCAAATCTAGTGTTATTGTCCATATATGACACTATTATCCTTTTCTAATTTTGAAGACTATGCTAGAATCATCATTATTTTTTTGGTTTGGTCTACCTAGTTTGACCTCTGATTGATGTTATTAGTGTTCTAAAAACTAATTTTTCAATCGTTAAGAGCTCTAATCTCTATGACAAAACCCCTATTTTTTCCCCCTCTTCTGAGGGTAGGAATTAAGACCCTATAATGACTACCCTCAAAAGAAAGAGCCTTGTAAATGTGTTATGCTATGAAATACATGATATAGAAATGATAATCGATAATATATCTCAATAAATAGCATGGTTTGTATGAGAGACTATTAGATCAATAGGGCTATACCTAGATAGATATAACAACATAATAACGTATGCAATATAATGAACTTGAAGTGAAAGTGTTAGATGTTAGTTTTTAGTTGTTAGTTTTCAAGGAGGGATGGATCATGATGTCCATCATGGCATCCAATAAATTAAGATAATGCATGATGTGGATCATGTCATTACAAACAATGAGAAGAAAACAAGAAATAAGCACATAAGACAAGAAGCAAGAAGAATACAAGAGTGGCCAAGGGGCCAATAAAATAAGGGACAAGGGCACATGTCACTCAAACTAAAAAGTAAGCATACAAGGCATGTTCAAATGCCACATACACATATTTAGAAACAAGTAAGGTTGGTGTGAAATCCATAATCACATAGAAGAGTACAAGCAAAGGACATTGGAAAATGCCCTAAGGCACATATAAGAATAGAAGCAAAGGACATTAGCAAATTTCCTAAGGCACATATAGGAGATAAAATAAGAAATAAGAAATAAGAAATGAAATCACATCTAGCTAAACAAAGAAAGAAAGGAATGCATGTAAATGTTGGAAGTACAATCGCATCTAGCTAATCAAATCAATAACTGAAAGTATGCAAGACATGTAATACAAAACTAGGTAGATGCTAAGAAATACACAAGTGTTATATACTAGTGAGTATCGATAGAGTAATCTATGTAATCTAGTAAGTAATGTACAACATCATGAGAACTACAGTGTTTGGTATAGGAATGACATAACCTAGATGGTGTAGTCATGTATAAAATACCCCAAGGGGTAGATATATCGATGTATGTCTAGAATTTATGAAGTAGGATGCCCCCTTAATGGGTAGAGTGAAGCAATCAAGGATATGGATGTCACTACACACACTCAAAGAATATCAAGTAAAGCATGGTAATGTAGATAAATTAACAAACAATAGCATAGAACATCAAATGTAAGTTTATCATGGTAGTAGACATTTAAAGCATGGATAATGCATATAATTGAAATATTTTTGAATTTTTTAACTATTTGAATGTTTTTGGATTTTTTGATATATTTGAATGTTTTTGATAGTTTAACATATTTGAATGTTTTTTTTTTTATTTTGATATATTTGAATGTTTTTGGTAATTTTGGTATAAGTATGTACAATCAATCATAAAAAGATTATGTACAAGTAATTTCAAAAGAAGCCATGTATAAGCAAGTTGAAAGATTATGTATAAGAGAACTGAGAAATTATGTACAAGTAATACTAATTGATGAGTCTCATGGGAGACTCCCTATCATGGTGTCTTGTGTCAAACAAAAGAATCATGCATGATTATGAATCACAAGGGAATGGCTATGAATATGACTTTGAATATTCGTATTCATTATCAGTATCTTGGAAATCATAATAACCTATATTATTTCACTAATTATTGTCATCTTGATTTTGAACCAATGGAATGTTAATGTTGACTTTTTTTTATCTAGATATTTTTCCTTGATAAATTATATATGTGAATGATTTTCCTTGGGATGTTTAATAAATCCCAAACCTTGGTGACAAACATTATTAACTTCTAGAATAGGAGTAGTGATGTCTTAAGCCTACTTGCTCAACCCTTGACCTTGATAATCAAATTATTGTAGGTATTTTTGACCAAACCCATATTTATTTGAAAGTTGAGCCTCATTTTGGAGATGTAGATTTTCATATTTTTTGTGCTTTGCCTATGTTTTTGGTATTATTTGTTGCTCTGATTTTGCTTTTTGATCCTATTCTACATAGTCAAATGAGAGCTGGAGCATACAATCTTTCCAACTCAAGATCATTCAAAAGTTTTTAAATTGAGACTTGATCACTCTCAATTCACCATAGGTTCAGCATTTCTCCAAATCCCTGAACAAGGGGGTAATTGCTTTTCCACTTTCAAGCTACATGGAAATTAGTTTGCATACTCTTCTAAGTATACTTTTCTTTCTCTATTTTTTAAAATTAAAATTTCAAGTTTCAAATTTTTAACTTTCAAATATGGATAATAACTAATTTTAATGGCATTGTTGCAAGTTTTTCATTAATTATTATTGCATGATATAGTTTCACGTAAAAATACAAAGTTTTTATTGAGGAGTTCATTATATGGCTCATTCTAACCAAGTAATAACCATGTCATTCCCTTCTAATCTCCCTTATTGAAATGGATATGCTATGCATTTATGGGTTATATCTTGTCTAAATTAAAGAATGGGGACTTATATCTTAATTATCATGTGTCATTAAATATTATTTGTTTTGACCATTATGTTATAACTCTTTACATGGTTAGCCCTTAACTTTGCATGTACAGAGGCTATATGAATGTATCGTGATCAAATTTTATAGTTTTTGGTAAGTAATCAGACCTTGGAAGTAGTTTCATCACATGTTGAAACCATTAATTTAATCTCTAAAGTCCAATAGTGAAGCTATAGAATCCAACACATAAGTTCCAAAGTCTATCATTCAAGCACTAGAGTTCAACAATGAAGCTTCAAAGTATAACAAGGGAGCTCTAAAGTATAACAAATGAGTTTTAGGTGAGTTTTAGAGTATATAAAGTGAGGTCAAATATTATTCTAATTATGCACAAATCTTATGTAAGGTATTTTTTTAATCATATTATCTCACTCAAAAAAATTTATTATTTAGAAGAAGGTAGTAAAACTAGAAATATGGGTTATGGTAGAAATACCCAATAAAAGGTGCACTCATTGAATCAGAAGATTGTGAAGAAATCCTCTTTGGTTGGAGAGGAAAACCTATAGATAAAATAACACTAAATCAAATTTATTTGTTAGATAGGTAGTTAGGTAGATTGCCTAGCATTGGCTAAATCCTGGAAACATGGGCTTTTTTAGGGGCTATCAATCCACCATTTTAAAAATAATTAAGCTTATAAAACTAAATATAAGGTACTTGTATCAATAATCAAAATATATTTGAAACTGAATAATAAGGATATGCTTGATAAATTATATATACTAAAAATGATCTAATTAGTGAGAAACTGATTAGTACTAATGGGCAGAGGTGTGATTCAGGAAATCTGGCAAAGTTCAGAGAATAGGTAAAAACTCAAGAAGAAGGATCTAGTTGGAAAATAAATGGAATTTTATCTTGTTGTTTTTTAACCTACCACACGTGATCATCAATATTTTGGGTGACCATCAGCGATTAGACTTAACCATCAATGGTTAAGAAACTATCGATGGTTAACTGTCTAATTTTGGACTTATCAATAGATAGTGATAGGATTCAAGAAATGAATCTCAAGAGTTTGGTGTAGGGTATGTTAATTATGAAAAGGGATAAAAATAGATAAATGATAATAATAAAGTATTTGACTTACCAAAAATAGATCGGTTAATTGGTAGACATTATTGATTCATAGTTGGATTCTAGTTCGATTCTGGTAGAATGACAGTGCTTGGAAACTTTGATCTAAAAGTCAATGGTAGATTGGCTCTCTCAAATAGATCACTAATGATTCTTGATAATAATAGATTACCTACAATAATAAAAACTCTGAGTCCTTAAGCTCTTGATAATAATTTTAGATGCCTTGATCTCTTGTTGCTCTCCTCTTCTTATAGGCAAAGGCTATAGGCTGAAGTAGAAGTTTAAGAGGTGATTCTCATTATAAATTACTCATGCAAGGTATCATGAGATTATTTGCACAACTTATATTTAGAAAAGTTAAGTGGTTATTTCTAGTGTTTGCATAGAAAAGTCAAGGTGATAGAGATTGACCATCAATGGTTAGACTGATCATCGATGATTAGCCAGACCATCAAGGGTCAAGGCTAATAGCAAAAGTGGGTAAAAAGGGTGTTTTAGGCTTGATTAGTTGATTAGTTAAAAAAATGGATTTGGACTCGTTTAAAGGGTCCAAGGAGTTGCTTAGGGGTTTGACAATCAAAATTTGATGTGTAGGATTCTGGTGTCTACATTTGACCCTTTTTATTATGTGGCTTGAATCAATAGGCTATAGAACAAAAATGGAAGCTCGATGAGGTCAATGTTGTCTTGAGTTTAGGAGGAGGTATTCCCCCTAACATTGGGAGGTGATAAGGTAAAATGAAATTAGGTTAGGGTTTGATAGATGGGTAGGTAGAATGATGAGGTTGGGCATTTATAACATGGAGTCGATGTACAAAATACCACTAAGTGCGATAGTCAACAAATCATGCAAAGACTAAAGTTTCCAATGTTTGGTAAAAGTAAAGTTTATAATAAGAATACAAGTGACTAATGTAACATGCAACTACTATAGGCATAGTAGTGGGATACACCTATTAGTCTCCAAAGTTAGTATAATGTTTTTGTGGGTATCTAAGGTAGGAAGTGCCCTCATGGAAAATACTAATAGGTTGAGTGTCGTGGGTATCTGAGGTAGGAAGTGTTCACAAAAAGACATAAATGCATAAGTCTATGCATGAGGTAGTGCAAAAATGTGTATAGGTAACATGGTAAAGTTGTCTGAAGTGGTCAAAATAACCAAACATGGGTAGCACAAATTGTGTGAAAGAATTGAGGCAAAAATGATCAACATAGAGGTAGATATGGGCAAATGGGTGGGTGTGGGTGGGGATGGCCAAGCTAAATCTTTATGCACTAGGAAAGTAGACACTACCTACATAGGTGAGGGGATGCAAGATCCCACCTCATCTTTAGGCCAAATGTAGTTCTTTCTAGGAAAGGTAGGTTACTTATTAAGAAAAATGGGTTATGTAGGTGTTGAAAATAGGTAGGTGAAGGAACAGGATGTCCAAGATTGTCCTATGCTAGGGTTTGCTAAAGGTAAGATGGGTAAATAAAAGGGTAAGGTGTGGTAGAAGCACTGTGTGAAGGAAGTTATAAATTGGTGACCCTAATCATCGATGGTTAGGGTTGACCATCAATGGTCACCCTAATCATTGATGGTTAAGGTGAAACCCTAATGCGATAAAAGTAAAAATGGAAAAATTTGTTTGTTATTTTCAACTTTTTACTCCCTAAATTGAGTGTTTGTCATTTGCATTATGAGATTTTTTATCTATTGAATTTAAGAGAGGGGATTCTCTTGTGATTGGAGAATTTTGTGTGTGGGACCACTTTTGAGTGGGATGGCTAGGGGAAGAGGGCATGATCAAGTGGAGGCACACGGGCTCCGTCTATGGCATAAGTCATAGAATGAGGTAGGGGTGTATGACATTTGCTAGTTTGGTAGATAAAAGGATTTATATGTTGGTAAATGGTAATTGATAAGAATATTTGGTAAAAATTTTGGTTTAAACTATTAGGGCTTGACTTAGGAATGCCCTAGTTTGGAAATTAGGTAAAATGTTTAGAATTTGGGAACTAGGGAATAGGAAAATAGTAGGTAGGATGTAGGAAGGTAATTTAGAATTGTTTGTGGTTGAATTGTTGACTGTAGATAGATTTTTTTTGGGGGGAAGGGCATGGAAGGATGCCATTTTGATGGTCAAATAGTGAATGTTAATGGTTGAGGGTCTGATCCCAAATGACTCTAGGGGACCATCAATGGCCAAGAAAACCATCAACAGTTAGCCCCTTAAAGTTTTCTCTCTTTTTTTTAGAATAATATTGTGGTACATCTTGAGGATGCTTTAAAATATGTAGTTATATTATTGAATATTATATAAATATTTAGTTAGATTTGTAGCTTAGGTGAATTCCCTTGGATCATAGAACTAGTAGGGGAATGTTGCTTTTAATAGATAGTGGTTTAGGTGTATGTGTTAACTTTTGCAATAGAATGTAGGCTTGAGAGTAGATTCACCTAAGGGATCATGTTCCCATACTCTTTTCATGGATAAAATATGTGATGAGTGATGAGGAGTGGAGACACATGGAGGCCATAGGCTTAGGCTCAGTACGGCATTATCAGTACATGTTCTAAGTTCTTGGGATATTGGTGGCACTGATCAAGAAATGGGACCCAGTGACCAACATATTTTGGTTGCCAACATGCAAGGTCAGGATACTATTGGAGGGCATTATGAGGATCTCTTAGTTACCCATCTATGGGGATATGATATATCATATAGAGAGCAAGGAGTGAGATTACTATATAGAGTGGATCTATGGTGATGGCTGGAGATAGGCAGAGTTTCATGTTGAAGGTTTCAAATATGGTCCTATGTATTAGCTTTATTTTAATGATAGGCATGTGTTGATAATGATAATGGCCCTAATGAGCTTTGTACTACCATATGCAATTAGTGGGTGGTTTCCCTATGTGTTTCTCGACATGTTAGTCAAGATGCTCCTAGGGAGGACTATGTTTGATTGGGCATAGGTTATGCTAGTATAGGTATAGAGGGAACTATGGGCTTTTAAGGTACATCAGTGCTATAAGATCATCATCAACCTAGTGATACATTGTTGGGTGTATGAGCATATCAAGGTATTGAGACCCCTAGGTGTACCTAATGATTCTTATATACCAATAGATTATGTGGCTAATTTTATGTGATGGAGGAGGTCATCCACCTACATAAAGTAGGAGGTGGGGTGAGGGATATGGATTGGTTCTAAGATGCTCTTGAGGGTTTGGTGCCTGGGGATGTGATATGGTGGTCATATGTTGGATTGCCATAGTGGGTAGGGTTGAGGTATCATATGATAGGGTTACAGAGCTACCACTAGATATATGGTTGGTAGGAGATGGAAACAAATATGATCCCTTTTAACTTTGTACAAAGATATTTCAAGTGTGTGTAGGGGATTCTTGTTGACATGGTGTAGTACTAGAGGGAGGAGGGAGAGTTTCTACTACATAAACCATAGCTTGTAGACATACTTTAGTATTTCAAGGACTTATTGGTGGGGGTTCATATTGATGATGCAGGGATTATTGATGGGTACACTTATTGTTATTAGGGTTGGTATGTCATAGAAAATTTTGGTTGGGGAGACAGAGGTCAGTATGCCATGGATGTGGATCTAGCACAAGCACAGGCATAGGGTGGCCCTCTAGTGGTGGTTATTTTAGCAGTGGCCTAGGCACAAGTTACCTTACTATAGGGATAGGTGGTAGTATTATAGGGCAAGATGGCCACTTTATAGGGATAGATTACTACTTTTTAAGGGCAAGTGGGCACGATGATAGGAGAGAGGGATCAAGCATAAGCATAGGTGACTCCTTTATGGGCATAGGTAGTGATATTATAAGGTTAGATTGGTGCTCTTCAGGTGTAGATTGGCATAAGAGGAGTAGTTATTGTTATAAGAGGGATGATAGATGTAGTACCACAAGCATGGTATTTGGCCATAATCTAGGAGTTGTGCTACTATGAGGTGATGGTATTGGATTAGTTACCCCATGCTATGGGATTTTTAAAGAACAAGGCTAGCCTAGGTGGTGGAGAAATATTAGCTACTCCTAGTCAATGGGCATCCATAGTTGGTTATATAGGGGGCCACCAGTAGGTATAAGTCCTGATGGCACTAGTGGTATTCATCTGAGTGCCCTACAGGCTTGATATTTATAAGATATGATATTTAGATATGATTTTGAATCTAGCCTATATGTTGATGTAGTGAGATGTATATTGTTTTGAGAGAGAGAGAGATATATATATACCTACTTATTTATGTATTAACCATCTAGATTCTACTTCATATATATATATATATATATATATATATATATATATATATATATATATATATATATATATATCATGGGTTCTATTCATATTGTGATGATGCTTATTTGATTGTCATGTTTATGGTAGATTCATCTAGCTAGTCATGTGTTGAGATAGTGGTAGTTTTTTTTAATGAATTATGATGATGATGTGTTGTTATGATGATGAACATGTAGGGGTAGATATTAATTATTTAATTCATGCATGAGTGCTTTGATGTTGACATGGTATATGGATGTTTAATTTCATGTGATGTGAATGATATGATTATGATAAGATTGATGGATTTTATGATATTTGCATAAATGTAGATTGGAAAGAATCCTAATGGGTTGTGCTTTTGATTTCATTTAATGGATATGGATATGAAAAATGCTTTGTATTTGATTGGTGCACATTTAGGATGTCTCACATGATATCAAACTAGAGGGATGTTTTTGATTCGATGTGATATGATGCTCTTTATTGGTATTTTTGATGAAGATAGATGATATAAATGCTCATGGTTTATTATGTTTGATATTGATTTTTCTTGGTTGTGCTAAAAAAAAGGCACAAATTGCTTTTTAATTGGAAAAGACTGATATAAAACTCAAAGGTCAAATTAGGCTTAGCACAAATGAGCCTATAATACACTTCTCATTAGTGTGTTTTAGTTGTAAAAAGTAGGTATCTTAATCAATACATATCAAGTGAGCTCATATTCCCATGCATATATGATATATGAGGGGAGAATGGATGATACTAAAACTTATAAGCAAGAATAGTATGTCTTTACTATAGGTATCCCAAGAAGTAGGGTAAATAAGTCTATGCCATAATATATACAAAATGTAGATTGATCAGTGCAAGAAGTATACAGAGGGCTGATTGCAGCTTTCCCTATGTGATTTTTTTCATGAGAGTCGATTGTGGATTTTAAAATTTTAGATATCTTTTGCTTAAGGGTCTTTTACTATTTTTTTGGTATGTTTATGCTTTTAAGGAAGTTTATCGATGTGGGAAGCTTCCAAAAATTTCTAGCATTTTGAAAAATGGTTTTGTGCTTTAGCCATCCTTTAAGGGATTGGTCTAATGTTTATAATTCCAAAATTCTTTTTGATAGCTATCCTTTGAGAGAGAAGTCTAACTTATGTTTTCAATTTCAAAATTTCCAACAGTTGTCCTTCAAGGGAGTAGTCTATGGTTGCTATAGGTTGACCCATGATATAGTGATTTTACTTTTGCTTTTGCTTGTTCTTAATTTTGATTTTTAATATTTTCCTTTTACAAATAATTGTTTACACATGGTAAAAGGATTACTTTTATGAAGGAAAAACTAGGCTTGCATAAAATTTTAGTAGGTAAAAGGATTATAAAGACAACAACCATAGGAACCGCTCCTCAAAGGAAGAGGAAGTACTATGAGAATCATGCCTTGGGTAAAGACATGGTACCCAAAGTTTAAGATTAGGGCATGTTTTTGTGATGAATAATCACACAATTCAATTTTAGTTGGTTGTCCTTAGAAGAGGGAGATGTATGTGTTATGCAAGGGATGAGCTTAATTTAGACAAATAGTGATCTGAAGTTCCTTCATTCAACAATCGAACGGATGCAGATGTGAAGCATTAAGAGGATTAGGCTTTGGGTGTCCTTCAAGATAGGACAACTAGTAAGCTCCTGATCCATATTTGTGAGTTATATGTAGTTTCCAAGCCAATTGAAATTAAATTTGCCTCACTTGCTTTTCTCCATATTTATGACATGTTAATTTTATTTTAGGAAAAGATCACCAAAGTTAAATTCATGTGCTTTGAGGTGTTTTTTTAAGGCACATTTAACATACTCTTAGTAGACATGAAGATGGGTGAGAGTGACTAAATGATGTTCATCCAATAGTTCAAGTTGAGTTACCTGTTGTTGATGATAGTCATCTTTAGAGATGAGGTCTCATAGAGATATGTGAAGAGATAGAATTTGGACCTTGAGAGGGAGTACAACCTCTATTTCAAAGACTAGAGAGAAAGGTGTAGCACCCATAGGGGTTCTAATGTTAGTATGATAAGCCCATAAAGTGAATGGAATATGCAAGTGCCAATCCCATCTTGAGGAATTAACCATTTTGGTGAGCATATTTTTAAGGGTTTTATTAGAGGCATTAACCTATCCATTTACTTGTGGATGATAAGGTGATGAAAAACAAAGTTTGATGCCAAAGGAGTCATAAAGAGCTTAGACTTGCTTATTTTTGAAATATGTGCTGTTATCAGTGATAATTTTATGGGGAACACCAAAGTGATAAATGATATGGTGATTGATGAAATCAATGATTTTATCATCTTTAGTTGAGATAAGAGGGGTTGATTATACCTACTTAGTAAAATATTCAATGGTGGTGATGATGGATTGATGTCATTATGAAGAATGGGGATTAATTTCCCTAATAATGTCTAAGCTTCATTATGAGAAAGGCCAAAATTCCTTAGATACTTGAAGACTATTGCTTGGTACATGATGAAGGTGAGCATGTTGTTGACATTTGACACACTTTTTTACATAATCACAATAGTCTTGGTTGAGGGAAGGCCAATGATAGCTAAGGTGAAGGATACTCTTAGCGATGTCAAGACCACTAAAGTGCCCTCCACAAACTCCATCATGTGTTTCTTTGATAGCATGAGAGGATTCATGACTTTGTAGGAAATGAAAGAGAAGGCCATTAAAGCCACACTTGTAAAGGATGCCCCCAAGTATGGTGTAATGGGAGGTGCCCTAAATAAATTCTCTACAAGTATTTATAAAAAGATTAGGGGGAATGGTGGCATTGTTAAGATAGTCAAAAGATTGTTGGTACCAACAATTAGCCAGGATATCTATTATGTTAAAGATGGTAGGAGAGCTAAATTTGATGAAGGATGGATTGATAAAGTAGTGGACAATAATAGATAATTTAGAGTATGAAGGCATGGATAGGGTCTTGGAAGCAAGGGAAGCCATTGTATCAATAAACTTGTTCATAGATTGAGGGGTAATTTGAGTTAGGGAGTGTTCCAATGACATTAGTAATACATCAGCTAGGTATTTGTATTATTGTAAAACATCATTTTTGCACTGGTATATGCCATTGATTTGGTTAACCACAAGTTGGAAATCACCAAAGATATTGATTACTTTGACTCCTAAGGCTAAGGTAGTTTGGAGACCTATTACTAGGGCTTTGTATTGAGCCATGTTATTGGTACATTCAAATTCAAGATTAAAAGATAGAGGTAAGCGCTCAATGTCAAAGGGAATTAGGATAATTCCTACCCCTCCACTGTATTGGCATTTAGATCTGTCAAATAACATGGTAACTTGGTAGGTAAAATCTACCTAAGTGAGGGTAGCGATATTATCATCAAGGAATTCCAAAGGAGAAAGCTAGGTATCAGATAGAGGGGCATTATCCAGTTGATCAGCTTTCACCTATCCTTTTATTGACTTTTGTTGAAGAAACTCAAAATCAAATTCAGCCAAAAGCATAAGCCACTTAGCCATTCATTGGTTTTGATAAGGCCTAGAGTGCATATACTTGAGTGGGTTAGTATTTGTAATGATGAAATTTTTATGATTAAGGAGGTAATGATGAAGCTTGGTAACCACAAAGACTAGTGCAAGACAAATTTTCTCAATATGGGTATACTAAGTTTCATAGTTGATAAGTGTCTAAATGATATAATATATAGCTTGCTCTTTATGTTGGTCATCCCAATGTACAAGCATTGCTCTTAGGGAGTGGTCAGTGGCTAAAATATACAGGTATAAAGGTTTGTCCTCTCGTGGAGGAATAAGAACTAGTGGGGAGAGGAGATAGTATTTAAGTGAATCAAAGGCCATTTAACAATCTTTCCCCCACCTAAAAGAGGTGTCCTTCTTAAGAAGGTGATGAAAAGTTTGGAAACAACCAAATAGTTGAGAAATGAAATGTTGAATGGATTGGATTTTCCCCCAAAGGCTACAGAGTTGTTTAAGGTTAACAGGGGGAGGCATTTCTAAGATTACTTTGACTTTAGCTGGGTCAACTTTGATTTCATGAAGAGAGATAATAAAACCCAAGATTTTACCTAATAAGACCCTAAATATACACTTCTTGTGGTTTAGGTAAACATGGTAGTGGATAAAGTGCTCAAAGATGATTTTAAAAATAGCTAGGTGATCCTTTTGAAGCTTTGATTTGTTGAGAAGGTCATCCACATAATCTCCCACAATTTTATGGATAAGGTCATGAAAAATGTAGGTCATTACACATTTGTAGGTTAAACCATCATTATTCAAACCAAAAGTCATAACCCTATAGCAAACATTTCCCTAAGGGGTGATAAAAGTTATTTTATGCTGATCTTCAGGGGCAATCAAGATTTGGTTATAACCCTATAGTAAATTTTGATGATACATGGGCTCTCATCAGTACCCCCATTGATATCCATTATGGATTCATTTAGCATAGTATAATTTTTATAAGCGAGATATTTATGGATGGAATGATCTTCCACATCGAGGTAAGTGAGGATAGAATGATCATCATGACACTAGATGGTGTGAATGGTAGGGGAGTCCTTTGTAATGAGTTTAGGATGCACAAGAGGAAGAGCTATGGTATCCCCAAATTTTTTATAGGTCAAGGTTTCTAGGCTAATCATTTAAATGAAAAAAATTAGGTGGGATTATATCATCATCCTCACTTAGAGGTGGAGGTAAACAAGATAGAGGAGAAGCTACTTCTCCCTCAATGGCAGGGGGAGATTGCATGGTTTTCTTCTTTGGTAAGATAAAGTTGAGCCCATGCTTCTCATGTGGTTTTTGAGTTTCAATTAAGGTGATCTCATGGGGGCCATGATCATATTTACCCAAACCAAACCCGTTCCAAGCACACCTATGAAGGTATGTCTTGGTGAAGGAGGGTTTTTCTAAATAAAAAATATAGCAGTATATGGGTGAGGATAGAAGGTGTTGATGGTGATTTTCAAAGGATTATCAACTCTTGCATAGATAAAATGGGTTTGATAAGAGGGAGGTCTAAGAGGTGTGATTTCTCCCAGATTGGGATCATAGCTTGGTTGTTTGGTAAGCTACCCATACTCTTGAGTGGTAGGGAAAGCAACAAAAGCCAAGAGGTGGTATTCTCCTAAAGAAAGAAGTTAGAAGGTTGATTCTAAGGAGTCATTTATTGGTATTTGATTGAAGGAGAGAGATGTGTTGGTATATGCTTCATGAGAAGAGGAAGAAATGGTTTCTTCAATAGGTCATGGAAGTAGATCCAGTTTGGATGAAGATTTGGTAGAGGGAAACAAAAGAGCATCATTAGGTTGATACATCATATTGCATGCCATAAAAGGGCTTGGGTCAGCTTGTATAGTAATCACTTGGCCCTCATGTTTAAATTTAACACAATGATGTAGGGTAGAGGGGACACAAGCCATGGATCAGATCCAAGGTCATCTAAGTAGGACATTATATTGAAATTCCTCCTTGACTACATAGAAACTTTTAGGGAGCATATGCAGTCCTAAACAAATGTGGAGGACAATAGTTCCTAGGGTAGTGGCCATGGTGTCATTAAAATACCGAAGTATATCAGAGGTATCAAACATGTTGTTGGTACATAGCTAGATTTGGTCATAGGCATGGGATGAGATGATATTGATACTAGCCCCACCATCAATCATTACTCACTTAATATAGGTTTGTTTAATGTAGGCATTGATAAAGATAGGAGGATCAAGGTCCTTAGGATGGGTAGAAAGTATCTCTAAGTCTTTAAAGGTAAAAAGAGTGGATAGTTATAGAGAGCCAACAAAGGCCTCAATAGGTTGGGTATCACAAGGCCAAACCTCAGTGGCTTGTAAGGCCTCAATTAGTGCTTGGTGATGATGAGGTGAGGTGGAAATGAGTTCGTACAAACTCATCTTGGTAGGGGTTTGGTGCATCTACTAAGGACCACTCACCTAATTTATTCATAAGGGTCTGATTCAGTGACCAAGATAGTCATTTTAGGTTGGGGTGATGGTAAGAAGGCATGGTTTGGCTAGGTTGAGAGGTGGAATATGGGTATGTCTAAGGAATAAACACTTTATCTTTGCCCTTATCCTTATGTTGTGATTGTGTAATAACATTAATAGTGTGGGAAGGGGGGATGGTAGATGATTGGTTTTGTTTCTCATCACTTTGGGGTGAGAGTGAGGATATGGGTGAGAGTTGGGCTATGGTTGGTTATTGAAGTGACAAAAGGGTAACCAAAAGTTCATCTAACAATAGATTGTCTTCCTGATAAATCTGATGGATAATACTTTAGAGAGCCCTATAATTCTTTGTGTCATGTCTTAAGATCTAATGGTAGGATCAGATCTGACTGTCATCAATCTAGGCTGGTTTGGGGTGGGAGGGGTTGAAAGTTTTGATGGGTGGAAGGCTTAAGGTATATTTTGAAATAACCTATGCAAAATGGTTAAATAGGACTTGACATAAGGTGATGACATACTTGGAGGGGGAGTTTTTACAAAAGTAGGCCTTCTCATGGGGGGAGTAGGTTTTGGGTTAGTTTTGGTAGTTGGTCTAATATGGGGTTGGTAGGTAGATGCTTTACTAGAGATAGATGGTCGAGAGGTAGAAGGTATATAAGATGAAGTTTTGGGCATAGATGGGAGGGTAAAAGCAACTAGGTTATCTAGGAAAGAGATCTTGGTAGAGGTATTAGTGGATGTTGTTATAGAAATGGGATAGGTTTTCTAGATGAAGAATAGGTAACTGGGAGGGTGGAGGGATGGGGTCCCAAAATAGAAGGTAACTAGGAATGGAGTCATCTAGACCTAGTGTGTGGTTTGGTCTTGGGCAATTTTTTTCTCATAGCTACTTTGTTTGGTAATTTATTGGTCAAGGTAGATGGAGAACGATCTAGTTTTAAAGGTGGGTGTCTAATACTAGGCATAGGAAAGATTCCTAAGGTATAAGTAGATTTCATGAGGAGGGCATGGGATGATTTGGGTGGAGGTGAGTGAAATGGTCCTATCGTAGCTTCCTTGAAAGAGGAAGGTGATGGATCTGTAATGGGTACAAATATACTAGGAGATTTGCTTTGGTGGGGGGGATCTAGATGATGCTAAGAGGTGGCTTTATCCATGTTAGGCTGAGAGAGAAAGACCAATTTTTGAACTAATTGAGAAAAACATTTATATACTAGTTTCATACCTTGGGTAGTTGGTTTAAAATAAAGTTTGATAGGAGGAGGAAAAGAAAGAGGGGTAACCTCATCCTTCTATTCATATAAAGGGAGATGGTTGGTGGAGGAAGGTCATGGTTTGATGCTTTTTCTCTAGGCATAACATCCAAAGGGGGATGATTGGTTGATTGGTTAGAGGTGATGTGGTTATGATTGGCTTATTAGGTAAATCTGTTGATGTAGGTTTCAAGGATGCCATGACCTTCATGAATGAAGCCATGGTAAGTGGTATCTCCTCAATGTTAATTTCTGACTCTAGGGAAGGTGGTTTTTTTTCCTCACTCAAAGGAGTAGGTGAAGTTGTTGGGGAGGTAGTTGGTTCATTTGTAATTGGAGTATCAAGAACCATATTAACCATATGAGTGTCTTGGGAGAATTCTACTTGGTTATTTTCTTCTTTTGATGGAGGGTAATTGGGAAAAGGTTTCCTAAAGATATCAAGACCTTGGTTTTGAGGTGCATTAGGATTGTCAAAGACAAGTTCACCCTTATTAATAAGGGATTGGACAATGCCTTTAAAGGTATTAAACCTACTAAGATCATGCCCAACTACGTGATGTAAGGAACAAAGATCATTCTCATTGTACCAATTTGGAGGAGGATGAGAAGAATCAAATTAATGTGTGGATTTAATTGGCAGAAGTTGTATGATATTGGATTTCAATAGTTTATCTAAACTGAGGGATAAGATTCTCCTCGATGGGGTAAATTACTTTGGGTTGTTTCAGTTTGGGTTTCCCATGTTTTGGTTTGGAATATTAGAAGAGTTTTGTTAACTAATATTTAGTGGAGGAGATATTTTAAGGATAACTATACTCATATTTACCTTGCCCTTGGTTCCCATATTGGTTTGGTTACTAGGTTTAGAAGAAGTCTCATTGGTTTTGAAGGTAGAACTTTTGTTACATAACTTTAATTTACCTTCATCTATGGCTCTATTTTCCAATTTGTGTGCCATGGTAAAGGCTTCATCAAAATTTCTAAAACTCTAGACACACAGGGTGGAAGATATGTGCTTTACACAAGTACAAGACAAGAGTTTGATCAGTTTCAATTGAGGTAAAGAGAATGATAATTAGTTGATAAGACTTCTCCAATGAGCTATGAAATCAGTTAGAGATTCATCTTTGAATTGGTGAATGGCATAAGGATCAGTAATTGAGACCTTCTTGGATATGTTGATGGAGAAATGGTCAAAAAATATCTAATCCAATTGGTTGAAAGAAAAGATAGAATTTTTGGTAATGGCACTATACCAATCTAATTTTAGGTCAGAAAGTGACATAGGAAATGTGCACCAAAAAAAGAGCATCATCATAAGCAATCATGTAACAAGAATTCCTAAATGCTCTTAAATGTTTCTAGGGATATTCTTTACTATTCAATTTAGTAAATTTAGGAAGTTCCCATTGGGTCTGATATGGTTTGATAGGTACCAAAGGATGAATTGGTTCATTACAAATTTGATCATAGGATAAGAGATTATGGAGTCTAAAAATAGATGACTCTAGGTTTGTCATCTTGTCTATGATCATTTTCATCATATCCATTTATGGTGGTGGATAGTATTTGACTTACCAAAAATGGATTGGTTGATTAGTAGATGTTGTTGATTTGTAGGTGGAATCTGGTTTGATTCTAATAGAATGACGGTGCTTGGAAACTTGATCTTAGACGCAATGGCAGATTGGCTCTCTCAAATAGATGGTTGATGATGCTTGATAATGTTGGATGACATGTAATAAGAAACACTTTAAGTACCTAATTTATTGATAATAGTTTTAGATGCCTTGATCTCTTGCTACTCTCCTCTTCTTATAGGCAAAGGCCAGAGGCTAAAGTGTAAGTTTAAGAGGTGTTTCTAATTATAAATTGCTCATGCAAGGTCTCATGAGAGGATTTGTACAACTTATATTTAGAAAAGGTAATCAGTTATTTTCTAGTGTTTACATGATTTTTTGCATGGAAAAGTCTAGGTAGTGGGGCTTGACCATCAACGGTTAGATTGACCATCGATGGTTAGCCTGATCATCAATGGTCGAGGCTAATAGACAAAAGTGGGTAAAAAGGGTGTTTTTGGCTTGATTAGCTAACTAGTTAAAAATGGGTTTTAGTTCATTTAAAGGGTCCAAGGAGTTGCTTAGTGTTTTTATAGTTAGAATCTGATGTGTAGGATTCTGGTGTCTACACATATAATAGTGTATACATCTTACTTATAATGCTCATGGATTTTCCAATGCACTCATGGGTCATTAAGACACTTACCCTATATAGCATTCTATTTTTATAAATGATACTTGTAGTAATATTTTGTAAAATTACCACTATAGGTATTATAGGCATTTTGGTTATAAGATTAGAATATTCTATAAACATCAAGATATTATAACCAGTTGGATCATGCATGTAGTTATGCCAATTTTTACATAGTTTCATCTTGAAATGTGGAGAATGGTTGTCACCTCTTTTCTATTCTTTAAATCAATTAGATTATAGTATTTAGTCTATTAGTTTGTTTTAAAAAATATTTTTATTAATGTTATATCATAATAACATCTTCCTATTATAGGTTAGAGAGAGAAGTTTTGAGAAAAAGAGAATGTTAGTAGCAGACAAGAGAAATCAATAAGACGTTTATAGATTGTAATTTTTATTCAAGAATTAATGAAGCTTTGAATATTCTTAAAATTATAAGAGTGATTTGAAATATGTACCAAGGGAAAACAAGGAGCCACTCACTTAAGGAGGTAGGATTATTATTTGGTACATTTCCTTTATGTTTATATTAGTTGTTATTTAATTATTTTTAAGAGAGTTTGTATTACAAGTGTGATTTTGTTAACTTATAGGTCTATTCTATGTGCATATATATTTCAATTTACTTTTCTATAATTTCATTTTCCAAAATTATTTCACTTAAAATCAAATTCAATTCAGTACATAGATTAGAAGTGTTTCCTTTTGATAAGTAAAGTGTGTTTGTTCAAATAAAAATTTATTTGATAGCAAGAGTGTTTATTTATAGTAGAAGTGTGTTTCTTTATAACAAAGTGTTCTTACTTAAGCATTTCAATTATGTATTAGATATTTTTCATTCCAAGAAACTAGATAGATTTTAATTGATTAGATTAAAACTTTATAATTATTTGGTTCATAAAAACACCCCAAAACACAACTATTAACAACAGATTGCACACCTTATTATATTAATTTGTTAGACATTAGCCCTAGTTTTAATGTAATCAACTAAATAAATTGATTAAATGAATGGGTTGATGACACAAATCATTTTTGGCACCATTTCTTAGGACATTCTAAGTGTATTTAAGGTGTAGATCACAAGCTAATAAAAAAACTTCCCTTGAGATATATGAGTATACTTAGAGACTCATGAGGAAGATTCATTCCAAATAACTCTTAGCAAGATACCACAATTCTCAAATAAAAGCACACTTAAATAAAATGGAAAAAATTTAAGAAGATATAAAAGGATCTTTCATAATTATTGAAGAAATACAGAGTTAACTCCACCTAAACCTTGGGATTATTATCTAGAAGCAGGTACATCATTCTAAAGGAAACTAAAGCTAAAGAACATTATAAACTAAAAGAATGAGTCTCAATCAAGTATCCTCCCAACCAATTCTAATAACTCACTACTTCTTAAGAACACTGTTTGCAACATTTTTAAGGAAGAAATAGGAGAAAACATAGGGAATGTACTAAATCTTGATGGAAATACACAAAATAGGGATAATACACCTAGAATGACCTTCATCTATCCCATTTTACTAGAAGATGATGGTAGAAATACCATGAAGAATATTTCCCCATCTATCCTACCCACCTTTAGAGGAGATCTATATAAGATCCTGATCAATTCCTCTTTCAATTCAAATTCCTATGTAAAACTTATGATTATAGAACTCATAGTTAGAATTTAAAATTATTCCCTTCTACATTCAAACAATCAACCATGAGATGGTTTATAGGCTTACAACCAAAATCCATTACATCATGGCATGACATGAAGACTAAATTCCTAGATAAATATCAAGACTATTATAGAGGAAGAGATAAAAAAGAATATTTTTTATGATAGAGCAAAATGAGGATGAAAACTTAGAAGACTATCTTGAACACTTCCAATATATTCACAATAAATATTGATATGAATTAAGTGAAAAAGTTTACAAAATATTTTTCCTTAAAATGTATTGATGATGATGCAAGGGAATGCTAAACCTTATGGGGAAGAAGATGAATGAACAAGCTTGATCTCAATGACATCACTAAATTGTGTATAAATTACTCAAGATCTAGATGTAATGTTAGAAAGATGATAACAAACAAGAGTGGTACTAATGTAGGATAAATTATGGAGGAATTGTCCAACCTCAAGATAGACATTTTAGTAAAATAAAAATACTATGCTATATGGCCTTCAATCCAAATATAATGTTACCACTGAGCCACTATCCATGTATTACCCTAAATGCAGGTTGAAGCATGCCCTCTAAGATTGTCTTTGGATAGAACTAATATGTGTGAAATATGTGATTTAAATGATCATGATACCAAGAATTTTTCCCTCTTACCTATCTTTAAAAACTAACTAAAAGAGGCAGCCCAACCAAGAGATGACCTCAAATTCATACAAAGATAGGGAAACCAATTTTCCCACAATCAAAATCAAAACCATTTTTGGTCCTAGATCTCCTTCTAATCCATGGATGATGCCATGGGCTAGAAAGACACCTCCACAGGCACAGAGACCTCCATTATGGGGTAAATAGTAATGGATACCACTACCATGTATGTCTCAACCTCACTAATAGCCTTGGATTTACCAACCTAATCTTTAACCATAGGCAAACTAGCAATGGGTTCCCCATCATAACTTTAATTAATAGAGGAGGATCCCATAATAGCAGGTACTAATTCCTCCCCTACCACTCAAAACCAATAAATAGAACATGTGGTTCATCCTCAACTACCTTCACATCTATTAGTAAATTCAAAGAATAAACAAGAATCTCATGTCTATGGAATTGAGCAAGAAGGAACTTTACGAGTTGGTGTCATAGATTATGGTAATGTATAGTTGAGATCATGTAAGACATTAAACAACCCTCCAATCACCATAACTGAAGTTTTGAAAGAAAAATTAGACCATCATGTTGAATCAACCAAGGATAAACCTAATAGGGAAAAATAAAGACTTGAATAAACCATTACAATTCTTTCAATCATTCCTTTTTGAGAAAGGCTTCAAAAAACTAGAAACTAGAGTGAATTTGATCTAGTTCAAAAGCTAAGAAAATCAAAAATTGAAATTTAATTTTTATAAGTCATAAAATATATCCCATAACTCAAAAAAATCATTAAGGGTTTATGCATAAAAACTCTATACAAGAAAAGATAGTATCCTAAAATTATGCATGTAGATATAAAACTAGTTGATTTATTTGTAGGTAAATTTATTCTACCCAAATATGGGGATCCTAGATGCTATGTTATTTTTGTAACCATAGGAAGGAAGGAGATACCCAATGTACCAATGGACTTAGGAGCTACCATCAATTTGATGATAGTAGACACTCTAAAAGCCTTATCCCTTATATGGGTAAATAATGACAGATCAAACTATTTCCAAAATTAAAGAAACAATTGAGGATGTCTCTATTATAGTGGATTCTTGGGAATATCTCATATATTTCATGATAATTCAGCCAAAGATTTAAAAACTCAAAAAAAACTCCAATTTCCATTAATATTAGAGAGACCTTGATTACCTACAGTTTCAGTATTAATAGATTGTAGGTCATGAGACATGATCATTTCAAATAGAATAAAAGAAACATTGATTTCTTTGTATCCACATGCCAAACCATCTATAGATCTTCCAAATCACCTATGGATTGATGAACCTGAGAAAAATATAAATATTCTCTCCTCATTATCCATGGTAATAATAAAATATAATGTGAATGAGTTAGAGGATGAACTAACATGGAATATTGAAGAGCCTCGTCTAGCTCCAAAGCTTGATAATCTAGCTCTAGAGTCTATCAAACTAGATCTAGAGTTTGACAATCTATATCTATAGTCAAATAGACTAGCTATGAAGCTTGATAGTTTGGCTCCAAAACCTTTTATACTAGTTATAAATACTATCAATATAGCTCTAGAGTATGGGTCACTTTCCTCTATAGAAAAGCTAACTAGTTCACCACTCTCAATGACACGTATGACCATACATGCATTCAATAAAGCATTATCACATGGGTAAAACATATTCATGATACATTTTTTATAAGTTTTCATTGTCCATTGGTAAATGTAATTTCATAAGGGGATAATTTATTTAAATATGTCACCACTTTCTATACCATCCCTCTAAACTCTTTGATGAGTAAATTTAGGCGAGTTAGCTCTATCTACCCTAAGACTAAGAAAATAACTATCCAACCTATGAAAATGTTAAACATAAATAAGGTGTTTGATGTCTTGAAGAACCATAAAAAATCCTTTGCATAGGATTACAATGACATGAAGGGAAGCCACCCAAGTGTGTGCACTCATCACATATATACTAAAAATATTAGACAGCCTCAAAGAAGAATTGACCCATTAGTAAAAGACATAGTTAAAGAGGATATGAAGAAGCTAATTAGGTGGGATTCATTTACTACATATTATACATTCAATGGGTATCACCAATTGTGATACTACCTAAAAATAATGGCAAAAAGAGAATATATATAGACTACCAAGAGCTAAATAAAACTACAATGAGAGATTAATTTCTCCTACCTTTCATAAATTAGGTGTTAGATAATCTAGATGTGAAAAAGTATTTCTCTTTATTATATGGGTTTAGTGGTTACAATAAGATAAGGATAGCCCCAAAAGACTAAAATAAGACAAAATTTACATGCTCTTGGGGAACATTTGCCTGTAAAGTGTTACTTTTTGGCCTCTGTAATGCACTTGCTACCTTTCAAAGGGTATTCTTGTCCATCTTTACTAATCTAACTAATGATTACGTATAGGTATACATGGATGACTTTAATATGCATAGTGGGTCTTTTAATGAAGCTTTAAGAAACCTAGATAAAATGTTAATCATATGTGAGTAGCATCAACTATCTTTGAGTCATGAAAAATGTTTAATAATGGTTAACCAAATAATTGTTCTAGGACATCACATCTCAGCTCAGAGGATACAAGTGGATCATAAGAATATTGAAGTCATTTATAATATACCTACTCTTAAAACTCAAACTGATATCAAAAGTTTCTTGAAACATGCAAGATATTATAGACGTTTTATAGAACACTTTAGTAAATTAGCTACACTTATATTTTCCTTACCAAATATAGTGAGTTTATATAGACTGACAAATACCCACAAGCCTTTAAATCAATAAAGGATAAACTACTATATGCTCTAATTTTGATAGGTCCTAATTGGTATTATCCATTCCACATTCATACATATGCTTCTAATAATGTTATGGGGGTAGTTGTTGGATAAAAAGATGAAGAAGGTAAAATGTATGATATATACTATATCATCAAGAATTTTGCCCCCATTGAAATAAATTATACCACCACTAAAAAATAATTCTTGATTATTATATTGAAATGAACAAATTTAGGACCTAAATCACTAGATATAAGATATTTATTTACACAAATCATAAGATATTAAATGAACAAATCAGTGGTAGGAGGTAGGATCATTATATGGTTACTACTTTTGTAGGAGTTTAAAATTACTATTATTAATAAACTTGATAAATCTAATGTGGTTTATGGATTTTTATCAAGGTTGAATGTTTCAAGTGAAGAGGAGATAATGGAAGACAACTTTCCTAATAAGTAGTTGTTCATAGTTTCAATACATTCAACATGGTTTGCTGACATAGAAAACTTGTCCATAGGAAATTTTGCTTAAAATTTTACTCATAAATAAAAGAAATGCATAATTAGATATAGTGTTCATTTTAAGTGGCTTAATGGTGTTTTATTTAAGTGTGGACCTAACCATGTGTTCTACAGGTGTGTTAGAGAGGATGAGACTTATGAATTCATAAGGGATTATCATGATGAATCTGGAAGAGGTAATTATTCATCTAAGAAGACTATCCATAAGATAATATGGGATGGGTACTATTAGCCTTCACTTCATATGAATGTGAAGAGATATGTAAGGTAATGTGATCCTTGCCAAAGGATGGGAAAACCCATATTATCCAATTAAATGCCTCTCCATCCTCAAGTGGTTCTAAGACCTTTTGAGAAATGGGGACTAGATTTTGTTGATGGCACACCTAATATTTGGAAAGGATGAAGGGATACATTTTAAATCATTCATAAATCCTCCTACATATACTAATTGACCTCTTTCTCTCTAACGATCATGTCTTATCAAGCTTCAAACATATCTTGAAGCTAGGAGAAATGATAATAGCATTTAATGTCAAACATGTCATGTTTATTTAAACCCACTCAAATTCAATAGACCTTCTATCTTAATTAAAATTAGGTAGCTCCCTTGCTACTAACTTCCTTATAACCTTATTCTTTCCTCCAAACAAGCTCTTTAACTTCTAGAAATGGATCAAAATAAGAATTTTGAGCCTAAGTACATAGATTTTTTATTGGATGATGGGGTAGTGGATACCATTTTTAAGGAGGTAAAATGGTTATAATTCTTTAAAAATTTTTGGAAGATATGATGAATGGATAGTCAATTAATTCATCACCAATCTACAAGATGACCACACCATAGTGAAAGGTGTTTGAATTTTAATAACTACTCAAGTGATTAGTAAACTCTCAAGCATCCTTGATGAATGAGTAAATATTGAAATAAGGCCTACCTTAAATGATCTCATTTAGATATTCCATGAAGAATGGGAATCAGTTCTATATTTAATTACCAACCTTCAAGGCATTTCCAAATAGATCAAAAGAAAAAGCTTACGTGAGACTTGTAGGACAACTACCTTTTGGGTCATCAAGTATCTGACCTATGATAGATAATATGGGTCTCTTGAATTATATTCTATGAGAATTATTTCACACTTGAGACAAGGTTTACATAAGCTAGAACATAATTTGAATTTTCCATTTATTTTTACTATGATCCAATTTATGGCATTAAATCATGAAATATGAATGGCTTCCATCAAGCACCATGGTTTTATTCATCTCATTTTTAAAAATCATTTTATAAAAGAACAAGATGGAGAAGATATTTGGGAAGCATTCTTTAAGAATAAGTTAAAAATCATCCTAAGCTAAAGATAAGATCTCTTTATGTAGCCCAGACACTAAATTCTAGTATACAAAAGGGAACTTTTATTGAGGAACTATCTCTAGAGATAGTAAAGGAATGGAAATTAATAATAAAGGTTTTAAAATAAAGCTATGAAGTCACTCTGAAATCAAGTTCTAAATTCATTCTGGAACCAACAATTACTCAATAACTTATATATATCCAAGGAAGAAAGACTAGATCCAGAGGTTACTTCACCTAGGGTTCTAAGAAAATATTCTAGAAGAAGGGATTCACAAGAAGAACCTAAACTTGAAACTTAGCCACACAAAAGAATAAGGTTGATCTTGTAGGTAGATAAAGATCAATAAAGGGATGTTGTTGAGACCATGGGAAATCTAATTTAGGAACCTCCCATGGAGATTATAAATGTTGAAGGGAAACCTACAAATGAGAAAATTGTAAAATAAGTAAAACATGAAGAAGTTGGAGAAATTTTAATAGAGATTAAATAATTAGCCACTATGGTATAGGTATTTGATAAATTTTTAGCATAATCTCCTCTACCTTCATCTCCTCCACTATCTTCATCACAACTACCACTTGATAGAGGAAAAGTCCCAATGAAAAAAGAAGGATTTTAGTCCTCTATTCATGATGAAGAGGTAGAATTAAAACAAGCCCTCTTCCTTTCAAAGGTTGAAGCTACCATTAGGAATTTTTTTTTTTTTAAATAATTACTGAAAGTAAAATTATAAGGTAAGGACAATATTATTTCAACTCTATAATTAAAATTAGAAAAAACAAAGAATAAGTATTTACAAAAAGATAATTAGATAGTATTGATAAAAGAGAAGGCAGTTGGACCTAAAATTTAAGTAGACCAAGGGGTCCAAATATAATTATCTAATCAATACATTATGACCCTTTGGGATGAAGCATGTCAAGAGTTGAGAAGACTCAAAGTAGAAAATAATAAATTAAAGGTAGATCTTGAAGAGTCAAAGAAACAACAAGAAAAATTATAATATTCCTTCAAATAATCTATGAAATAGGAGAAAAAAAATTGGCATGTAGATAACCTTCCTCTACATATAGCCTTTTTCTCAAAGAATAATTTCATAGATGGCATTTATGAAGGATTTATTATGGTTTATCCTATGATTTGAAGATGAGAAAGAATTCATGGAGGCCTATATAAATATCACCTCATATTGAAAAAATATCTTGTGTGAATTATATTTATGTAGTTACCTTCTAGGACACATGTATAGTTTCATGATTAACATCTTTGTAGGAGAGTCTCAGCTTAGAGTTTTCATTTCCACTCTAAAGAATCAAATTGCATGGGGTGAGAGGATTGATGAATATTTTCATATAAAAAATAGTAAGAATCTATATGAGACCCTAATTTCATGTTGGGGCACATTTATTAGATAATGTCAAGTTATTTTTCACCATAGAGACATCAAGGAACACCTATTGTAAATTTTTCATAAGAGTATCAGGGATTTTAAATAACATACCTAGCTACATTTTGGTGAAGCTTTGGTAGCTTATGACAAATGGTGGGATACATTAAACATTACTTTAAAGAGGATGGAATATATCTCCCCCACTAATATCTATTAGTGTGTTTGAAGAGCTCAAGCTATTATTGAATTAATTCCCTAAATTAATCAGATAGGAACCAATAATGGCTTGGCATGAGGAGAAGACCCCCTTTTATTATCACCCCCATGTCACCTTGGAAAAACACATCCAATCATGTCTCTGAGTAGTTTGAAATATGGAGAACATTAGTTTGAGTGTATATGTAATTTATTAGTCTATATACAAAAGATTTGATAACCTATAAAGATTTATATTGTATACATCTTACTTAGAATGCTCATGGATTTTCCAATGCATTCATGGGTCATTGAGACACTTACCCTATATATAATTCTATTTTTATACATGATACTTATAGTAATGCTTTTTACAAGTAACACTATAGGTATTATAAGATTTTTAGTCACCAGATCATATTATGTTATAACCATCAATATATTATATCTAGTTGGAGCATGCATATAGTTATGCCAGCTTTTCCATCATTTCATCTTGAAATCTGGAGAGTGGTTGTAACCTATTTTATATTTTTTAAATTAATTATATTACAATATTTATTCTGTTAGTTTTTTTTAAAAAATATTTCTATGAATTTTGTATCATAACAACATCTCCCTATCATAGGTTAGAGAGAGAAGTTTTGAGAAAAAGAGAATGTTAGTAGGGAAATATTTATTCAAGAATTAATTAAGCTCTGAATCCTCTAGAAAGTATAAGAGTGATTTAAAATATATACCAAGGGAGAGTAAGGACCCACTTACTTATGAAGGTAGGATTATTATTTGGAACATTTATTTTATGTTTATATTAGTTGTTGTTTAGTCTTTTTAAGAGAGTTTGTATTACAAGTGTGATTTTGTTAACTTGTAGGTCTATTTTGTGTGCATATTTATTCCAAGTTACTTTTATAGCATTTCCTTTTCTAAAATTATTTCATTTAAAATAAAATTAAATTAAATACATAGATTAGAAGTGTTTCCTTTTGATGAGCAAAGTGTGTTTATTCAAACAAAAATTTATTTGATAGCAAGAGTATTTATTTACATTAGGAGTGTGTTTCTTTATAGGCAAGTGTGCTTACATCAGCATCTCAATTATGTATTAGATATTTTTCATTCCAAGCAATTAGATGGATTTTAATTGATTATAATAAAATTTTAGAATTAGTTGGTTCACAAAAACTCCCCAAAACATAACTATTAGCAACAAATTGCACACCTTATTATATACAATTATTAGATATTGGCCCTAATTTTAATGACATCAATAAAATGATTTGATGAAATGAATGGGTTAATGACACAAAACATTTTTGGCACCATTTTCAAGGATAATCTAAGTTTATGTAAGGTGTAGATCACAACCTAACAAAAAAACATCCCCTAAGATATATGAGTATACCAAGAGATTCATAAGGAAGATTCATTCCAAAGAACTCTTAGCAAGATACCACAAGCTCTCAAATAAAATCATACTTAGAGAAAGTGGAAATTTTGTCAGAATAAATAAATTGTAATTATTAAAGAAGAAACATAATTAAACCCACCTAAATGTTGGGATTATTCTCCAGAAGTAGGTGCATCATTCTAAAGGAAACTAAGGATAAAGAACATTGTAAACCAAAATAATGAGTCTCAATCAAGTAGCCTCCCAACCACTTATGATAACTCACCAATTCTTAAGAACACTGTTTATAACATTTTTTGGGAATAAATGGTAGAAAACATGGGGAATGCATTAAATCTTGATGTAAATACACAAAATAGGGCTAATCCACCTGTAAGGACATTCACCTATCCCATTATACTAGAAGATGATGATATAACTACTATGAAGAATATTTATCCATCTATCCCACCCACCTTTAGAGGAAAATACATATAAGATCCTAATAAATTACTCTTCGAATTTAAATTTCTATGTAAAACTTATGATTGGAAAATTGATAGTCAAAATTTAAAATTGTTCCCTTCTACACTCAAAGAATATGACATGAGATGGTTTATGGGCTTACATCCAAAATCTATTGCATCATGAGATCGCATGGAGACTGAATGATTAGATAAATATCATGACTATTGTAGAGGAAGAGATAAAAAATAATACTTTTTTAGGATAAATCAAAATGAAGATGAAAACTTAAAATACTATCTTGATCATTTCCAATTTATTCACAATAAATGTGGATATGAATTTAGTGAAAAAGTCTACAAAAATGTTTTATTAAAAGGTATTGATTTTGATGCAATGGAATCCTAAACCTTATGTGGAAGGAGACATAAAAAATCTTGATCACAATGACATATCTAAATTATGTATAAATTACTCAAGATATAGAAGAACTGTTAGAAAGCTAAAAATAAGCAATATTGGTAATAATATAGGACAACTTATGAAAGAGTTATCCAACCTCAAGATAGACATTTTAGTGTAAATAAATTCTATACTAGGTAGAGTGTAAGTCAAATCTAATCTTACCACTTATCCACTAGACATTATTACCTTAAATGTAGGTTGAAGCATGCCCTCTGAGATTACCCTTTGGATAGAACCGATATGTGTGGCATATGTGGTGTAAATGATCATGATACAAAAAATTGTGCCCTCCTACCTATCCTAAAAAACAACTAAAATATAAAACCCAAATAAGAGAAGATCTCAACTTCATATAAAAATAAGGAAACCAATTTTTTCATAATAAAAACTATAACCAATTTTGTTCTAGAGCTCTTTCTAACCTATGGATGATGCCATGGGTTAGATAGGCACCTCCACATGCATGGGGACCTCAATTATGGGGTACACAAGAATGGACACCACATCCATGGATGCCTCAACTTCGCCATTAGCCTTGTATTTTCCAGCCTAATCCTCAACCATGGGTAGACCATAAATGGGTTACCCATCATTACTTTAATTAGTAGAGGAGGATTTGTAATAACCCCACTAGGGTCAACTAGAAAAATCTAAATTTTTTTAAGTTAAACATATATTCCATAAATATATTACACCATTAGAATATAAATGGAGATCATATACATACTCAAGTGTGATAACAATACATTCATAATACATCATAAATCACTGATCTCTAACATCATAAGTACATGTCATGATCTGAATATAGAAAGTAATTACATTAACTCAACTACAACTAATATAAGCCTACAATGACTACTGTCAAAGTACAATAATAAGTCATTAAAACTCTTCATGATAATATTTAATGAGAATTATAATGAGATACAATGTATATATAAGATACATGGCTTCCTCGAAGCATATTTTCTGAACCCAAGTATCTGTGACAATTTGGTGGAGTGATGCCTTATCTACAAGAATATAACTAGGAATTCAAAATAAGAGTAGTGATGCCAGATTTATTATTATGTAGTCACAACTTACATACAATTACTATTACATATTCATCACTATATACAACTATGACTTATTATTAGGTCCTTCATGAAATCTTTACTAAGTTCTCCTAGCATGTCTCTTAAAACAACAAGCAAATCACCTTATATGTAGTCATTGGTATATTATAATTGTTTCTATCTATTTATATAATATGGATCCATCATAATATGATGTGATAATTAATATGTTTTTTATTTATGATATATCAAAAGGAAATGTATAATATTATTATACTTCCATATCACTTTTTATGCTCTAATATAAATTATCACATGTAATAAATACTAGGTTAAGGTAGCATCTATAATCAATTATTACAGTTGTACATCACCCAAATGTATTTAAATTTTTATAAATCAATAATATTACACACACACACACACGCACGCACACGCACACGCACACGCACGCGCACGCGCACACACACACACACACACACACACACACACACACACACACACACACACACACACACACACACACACACACACACACACACACACACACACACACACACACACACACACACACACACACACACACACACACACACACACACACACACACACAGATATATATATATATATATCATTGCCTACCTAGAAAGATGTTATGTGTATTTATTTTGTCTTCTCCTTTCCCTTTGTGCTACAGCCTTTCCTTCTCTCTCCTTTAATCTTATCTAAGGCCTTACTTATGATAATGATTTCCCTCCTTTCTTCCTAATTTTCTACTACCTAAAATAGGCATGTCTTTTACTTTTGTTTTAAAGTTTATTTTTGATTTCTGATTTTGTGTTACTTTATTATTTTTATGAATTATTCATTTAGTTATTTAATTACTATTTTATTCCATTTTTTTTCTCTACCTTTATTTCTTATTTTTATCTCTTTATAATTTTTTTATTATTTTTTGTTAAAACATAATTTTTAATTTTATTAATACATTTCTAACATTAATTAGAAAGATTAGTAAACTTACTAGTTTAATTATAAATTTCTAATGCCAAGCTAGATTAATCAACAAATCCAAATTAATCAATTTATGATAATCTCCAAAATATTAATGATCGTAAATGTAATCACACAAGATAAAATCATCCAAGCATAAACCTAGACTAGCACATAAGCCATGCAAGATAATTCTACAAAACCATTAAACCATGCTAGCAAGCCAAGTATAAATGACTATCTAATTCATAAGGTCACCATTACATGTGAAGAGCCCATCAAGCATGTGGCACTCATGGTGCACACACCTAAATATTCAAGTGACTACCTCATGTGAAGGGGAAAAGTGGATTTTTAACATACAAAAAGCTCTAATTCATATCCTAGAACCTAGTTCAAACTAATATAAACATAATTATACTCCACCCTCAAACCCTACACTTACATAATTTCTCACTAACTATAACATCAATGTAGGGTTACACCACTCAACACATCACTACATAACAATAATTTCACTTAGACATCTTATACTTAAAGAATGAAAGTTAGTTTATACCAAATTTACACATGAGGGGTTCCATAGAAGTCACAACACAACCACATTTTCACATATGATATTATGTGCAAGATATATCACAAAAGAATTACACACACAAAATCACAACTAGGATTAATAACATAAATTCCATACTTTTTCCATGACATACACATACTAATATGATATAACAATATCATTTATTTATGGGGGTTCCATTGCTTAAGAGGTTTGGTGTATGTACAAAATTATGTCAGGGTGGGGGCTAGGAGAGGGTTACATAATATGTTACAATTACACATGTACATAAACAACATAAAAACATGTTTTGACTGATGATTCAAGGATTAAAATTGTTTATAATGAGCGGATATGACCACATCACAATATAATAATATAATTTTACTATAATACAAATGGATCAAGTGGCCTCATCGGTCCAACTGATGCATCTATGACATTCATGATGACATTATTAGCATCCCTAATCAGTTCAACTAATGCATCTATCATCTCAAATGATAATACTAAAAACCATCTACCACTGTAGGTTTCCCTTAAGTACAATAAGTGGTTAGTCTACACATGGCACCTAGTGCTGCAAGAGTTTCTCTTGAAATAATACATGTTTTCTATATCTAGAAATTATGAATCTCAATTGCCAATACAACATAAGAATAAATATTATTATTGAGGGTTATAAATCAAAACCAATTAAAAACTAACACAATTTTATGAAAGTGTACTTAAAATGAGCTATCTAATAAGGAGTAAAGAAGAAAATAATGAAATTCCAAACAATGTACGTTCACTTACATTTTTTTAGATTGTATGTTGCTCAAATTGATTATGATTATAGTTACAAATAGTTGTTCAAGAGCATTGACAATTAATCAACACTTCTCCTTGATAACTTAATGTTTGATTGATTTGCTTGATGAATCTTGAAGCAGTGATAATATTATGTTTAGATAGACTTCATTGTATAATTTAAGCTTAGTGGAAATGGAGGTAAACGGCTCCATTTGTATATTTGGTTTGATTAATGAGATTCATCGATCTTAGTTGGAGATAAATGGTGGAGGATGATTGAATTTATGGGATATTATTAAATTGATAAGTGGGAATGTTAGGAGTGGGAAATAGGTGGCGACCTTGGGCCCATGGAGAATTAAATGGGATTATGTAATTTGATGGTGTAGGGTAGAGGGATTTAAGGTGGATTATTAAATTTGGAAAGAAAATATTTGGATTAAAATCCAAATGATGGGTGGCAGGTGAAGCCTTTGACATCATTGTAATTTGAAAAATAAATCTTTGGATTATAAAATTTAGATGATGGGGATAAGTGAAGTCTATGGCATCATTAAAATTTTGAAAGTGAAAATGGGTGGAAAATGATGTCATGATGTGGGAATTATTTGATTTTTAGATTTTGATAATTATAGATATTCAAAATCCATGAATTAGGGAAGGATTGGTTAAATAACTTGGATTAATTAACTAATGGAATATGATGTAAATTTTATGGGATTTGAGGTGGTTATGGAATAAATGACTTAATTGGCTAGGGGGTGATGAATAGTGAAGGCTAGGAATGTTAGTGCAAATAGAAGATATATTAGTTAAAATTGTCATGAATTGTCAAATTTTAAATGTATACATTTTACCCCTCTTTGAGAAGGCATTGTGAGACATGATGAATAGAGTATCGGCTTTTTAATGAAATAAGAATCTCAAAAAAGGTGGACAAAAAATTATACAATAATGATTAAATAATGTGATGGATTATTCCCCTCGAGAGAACATGCTAGGAGGAAGAATACAAATGGGCTCTTGAAAAAGAGAGAAAGAAGACAGAATGGAAGAATCAATGGGTGAGTGATTAAGAAAGAGGGGTTAGGATGTAGTATGTGATAAGGATTATATTAGATTAACCCACTCAAACTAATGCTTTCATGTTTTGATTTATGTTGATAATGAATGGAATTTCCCCAAGCAAGGTGGATTTTTGGAAGGATACACCCCAAGATAAGCTCACACTTTAATTTTCCCCAAATAGGGAGGACTTGGGGAAAATATCCCAAAAACACTATGGGCTTAACTTTCCCCAAGTAGGGCTGATTTAGAAATGACCTATCTTGATGATGAGCTACAAGCTTGACTTTCCCAAAGTAGAGCAAAATATATGAGCTTAGATGGATAAATGATAATTTTTTGATTGATTTTCAAGTATAGATCAAGGATTCAAACTATTGCATAGATTAAGGATGATACAAATAATTTTAATAGAATATTTATAGATGAAAATTTGATGTAAACATATGTGGTAATGGTATATCTACTTTTTAAAAATTTAATAAGTCATAAAAAAAACCAAGCACACATGGATGCCCATGATTAAATGATCATTTTGATATGATGATGAAAGTAAAGTGAATTTTAAAAGAGAGATTTAGGAGGAAGGAGGGATGAGATGATGAGAGATATGATGATGAGAATGGGAATAGGAATTAATAATGATTGAGCTAACTTTAGAAACCCCATGTAACTAAATGCTTCTTACATAGTCTGAAGGGACCTTAAGCCAATGTATTTATCCCATTAGGGAGGTATGAATATGAATGTGATGAATGAATGGATGATAAATTAACCCAAGGAAGATATTAACTCACTTGAGATAATTCATTCTTACCTTAAATTTATGGTGACGATGAATTTATTTAACCCAAGCACAAAAAATTTGGGAAGGATACATCTCGATATAAGCTACACACATTGATTTTCCCCAAACAAGGTGGATTACAAAATTAAATATCTAGAAAAAGTCATAAGCTTGGATTATAATCATTAGTTTAGGGGTTATGTGGTTTCAATTAATGATTAATTATTATATTTATGTATATTTTAAAGGTGTGATAGTTCATGCAAATGTATGTGCAATGGTATAATTAATTTTCAAATAATGAATAAGCTACAAAAAAATGCACACAAGGATGCCACAATGTGATGAAATAATGATTTGAATAATGATGTGATGATGTATTGAGGTATAATGATGGTTATGAATATGGATTGGATATGGAATTCATCTCACCACCTAGACCTATGAGTTATTTAATAAATCAAGTTCACACAAGAAATATGAGCTTATTTCATCATAAAGGGTAGAGATCAAGTTTTTTTAGTGGTGAATATTCATTAATTCATGAATATTCTAATTTTTAGATTTTGGTTTTGGAAATTTTTTAGGGTCAGTAGATGGGATCAAATTGCCTAAATTTTAGGGATATATATTATTTTGGGGTTCATCTCACCAACCCTTTATGACATTATCTAAAAATAATAATTTAATTCACCACATATATATATACCCCTCGATCTTGATATCAAATAAAAAAACATTTCTAAACTCTGATTAATTAAATGACATAACTGAACATCCACATTGAATGACAATGTCGAATGGTAGGGTTGAATGATAGCATCAAATGGTTGTGATAAATGACAGTGTTGAAAAATAGTACTGAATGATGATGCCAAATGACAGTTTTGAATGACACTACTGAACCAAGAAAAAATTAGGGAAACCAAAATTTAAAACATTGAAAGACAAGCATTAAATGTATAAACAAAACCTAGCATGTGCACCTTTCAATCAAGAACTAGTGAAGCTATCTCTAGAAAACATGTCATGGATCCATTATATATCTTTAGAATGCATACAAAAACATATGAACGAGCCAAAAAATGGTCCACATTAAAAAATATGAAACCCTTGGTGACATAAAAATTTAACCTATGCAAAAATTCAATTTTTATGTTATCAAGGGTTTTCTATTTTTTAATGACTGATCATTGTGCAACTACAACATTCTGGACCATTTTTTTGTTGAGCCCATATGCTCTGAATGGCTTTTAGATAGCTGAAGCCTGAGGCCCAAGGGCATAAACCTAGTCGTAGACCAGTTTCACCTACAACTCATTTGAAAAGATTGGATGTACTTGCACAACACTCATAACAAAGTTAGATGGCAGAGTTAAATGGTAGATATATGGTAGAATAAAATGGTAGAGCCAAGTGGTAGAGCCAAGTGGTAGAGTTGAGTGATAAAGTCAAATGGTAAAGCTGGGTGATAAAGTTAGATGATATAGTTGAATGGTAGAGCTAGATGGCTTGGCCGATGATGGATCCAAATAACTCTACCCTCGATAGAGTTGAATGACCCTACTGATGGGAGATCTAAGTGGCTATGCCTATGGTTGATCCAAATAACTAATGACAGTAGAGCCTAATGTAGCACAACCATTTGACACTACCATGGGTAGATTCATTTTGATCTATTCTAGTAAGATCCATTCGGATCTATCATGGGTATATCCATTCGACTCTCCCATTAATGGAGTTATTCAGCTCCACCAAGGGTAGAACCTAGGTAGAGCCATTTGACTCTACCTTGGGGATCGAATGGCTCAGTTAGAATTGAGATGCACTAAACAATACCACCTAAATTTATGTGGTATAATGGATTGAAAAAAACCTAAAAATAAACCTAAAAAAATCTACCTCTTAGAATGGTGAATTGGAGAAAATATTAGACATGTCAATTTGCCAAGGCTATGAATCAAATTTGCCTAAATGAATCTAAGGGGCTTAGGGATATGACCTCTTAAAATTAACCTTGATAGTTATCTAAATACATAAATGGGCCAAATTTACTAATAAAAATATATCCCATGGCATGGCATGAAGATAAAATTAGCCTTGATGCTAAGAGAGTTATTAGTAAAAGATAATAAGAATAAGATATTCCCATGCATAACATGTAGAAAAATTGAGATACAAGATGTAGATGTATTAAGCAGTTAACCTAATCATATTTCATGCATTGAATCAATAAGCGAAGGATATGAGTAAGCATGTATGTAAAATAAGTACAATATAATAATTTTAACCTTATTTTTATTGTTAGATAAAATAAGATGAAGACAATAATGAGGTCTCAGATAAATGGATGATTTAAATGATGAATAACTAGGTAGTGTTGAGTAAAAGTGCTTACTTAAATAAGTAGAAAATGGTAATTATAGATGGTTTATCAAAGGATAAATACCTTTAAGGGATTTTTTTTTTGAAACAAACTTGATATGAAACCTGTAAAGTAAACCAAGTGAAACTAGGGAAGATGATAAAAATGAAATTAAATGGAGAAATGAGATGAAAAACAAAATGTAAAAGATGGGGATGAAAGGATGGAGATGAGAAGTAGGTATATTAGGTAATTTAAAGCATCTAAAATGGAATTTATCTTGTTATTCAAGTGAATTACATGATAATGGATGTGGAAGAAAATGAAAGTGGTGAAAAGAGGTCAAAAGTAAACTGAGAAGAAAATAGAAAGCTGAGGAAAATGAAGGATAAGGATAAACCTAGGAAAAGGGGAATGATTAATCAAAGGAGTGAAATAAGGAGATAAAAAGGATGATGGGAGAGTGAAGAAGTAGGTGGTATCATGATCAACCAAGTGTTGACAGAAAAAGTTATGGTAAAAAAGCTGATGAGCTAAAATATAGATTAGATGGTTTCTTTGGAAATGGAAAAGGAATGGAATATGTCAAAGGGGTTCAAAAAATAGGGGTAAATTAGAGGATATGTATATATGGAGGCATGGCATTACAATGGCTATCAATCATCCTTTTGAAAGAGATTGATAGGTTGGATGAGTAATTAAAAGAGATTGATAGGCTAAAAGGGATAAGATGGTGGGTATTGATTGGAAGTGACAGAGTGAATAATTTATTATGGAGGAATGTGATGAAAAAGTTAGGGATGATAATGGAAATTAATGGTAATAATGATAATAATACTTTTCAATCTTACCTTATAAATCCCATGTAACTAAGTGTTCCCTACATAGTCTAAATGGACCCCAAGCCAATTAGTTCTCCTAAAATGGGAGGGATGATGATAATAAGTAGATAATGATTAATCTTCATTTGAATTTATTGTTAAAATATGGATGAAGTGATTGGATTTAAAAATTAATGTTAAGGTAGGGATGTAATTTTTCAAGGTGAATACATTGTCATTTTAGTGAGCCATCTCATATACTTTGCAACCTAATTTTTTATTAGAATATAATGATATGCACCCTAATATAACATGATGATAACTATGTCATAATGTGCATAAGGACTAACCCTCTATCCAATAAATATATTTCAACAACAAACCATGATATGAATTACCATGATGCACTATGGCCATATGTCGATGGATGGACTAAGTTCAAGTGTAAAGAATCACCATGATATGGAAAAACCATAATAACCCCATTGACATATATGGATTAATTCAAGCCATAATGAGAAAAGTAAACAAATAAGTTAGAAAACAAACACACACAAACCCAAAATCAAAATCAATAGAAAGCATTTTAACATTTAACTAAGTCAAAATCAATGTGTGACGGCTCAACGATATGGTAACTGGATGGTGGCCTCAAGTAAGGATACATGAAAAGGAATGAATCGGTAAAAATATAAAAAAAATAAGTTGTATAGTTTGAATTACCCCAAATAGGGTGAAATATAAGAGCTTGGATTAGATGAATGGTGGACTAGCTAGGATTTGATTCAAAATTGATCAAGGATATAAACCTTACTTAAATAAGAGTGATCACAAAAACTCTAGGTTTTGTGGATTTATATCACTTTTTTTATTTTCTAGATTTTTATGATTTTTTTTATTTTGAGGATTTATCTCTTTTGGAGATTTTTGGCCTTTTCTTATTTTTTGGATTTTGGATTATTAAATGTTTTTAGATTTTTAGATTAAATATATACAAGGGAAATTTTAGGATGTATGTAAAAAGCTACTAACAAATGAAAAACCAATTCTAGTAGTAGATGTGGAAAGTGATGTGGGATATAAAGGATGAATGAATGGATACATCCTAAAAGACTCTCTCTAAGTATCACAAGACATGGAACCTACCTCATGCGTCACTCTAATATCCTACTGCAAAGAAGCTGCCACACTCTAATCTATCAAAATCTATTGTACCCTATAATAGTTGTAAATTACTACCAAGGTCAAAATGGAAAAAGGTTTGTTGGATAATGATATGGATTAAATGAAGGGATTTGGAATGATGTGGACCTACCCCAAAGCATAGGTTACTCATAGATAATAGACCTTACACATGGCACCAAAAAATTAGTTTTCACCATGGTAATTATCCAATATGCCATAAAATGGTTTTCACCTATGGGCAAATTATTTCTCTCTTTTGATATTTGATTTTAATTTTTTATTTTATTTTTTTATTTTTTTAAATTTTTGGATGGACTTTAAACATGGAAACACTTGAGTTGTATGAATTTCATGGGCTCATCAAGCTCTTTTCCATCTTTTTTTCCAATCTACATGCTCCTGAACTATACTTAGTAGTAATGATGTATGGACCTAGCCAATTAGCCTCAAACTTGCCTTTCTTTTCTCACTCTATGTTTGTGTTCCTTTGATTTTACTTAATAATACAATCAAAAAATTCAAACTCTAAATATTTACTTTTCTTTTTATAGTTATGGTGCATCTTATTTTGATAACCCTTCAGATGATTTAGTGCTTTCAATCTTTTCTCGTGAAGGAGTTATACCTCTTATAATCATGAAAACCTATAATCCTCATCATTAAAAACATCTTGAAATTAAATACATAGGGAGGATAACTAGATCTCAATAGTAAGGATTAATTATGACCTAAATATTAGGGAATATGGTGTAACACCTATGGGAGTGTGGATGTTGATTTGGTAAGCTCACAAGGGAGGAAACAATTTCAAATTCTAATTGCAACCAACATCATTAATATTTATGTTGATTATTTTAAGGATGTTTTTTGTTGGATGGTTCAGCATGGTCATTGATAATAAGGAGTGGACCATCTATGTTAGATATGGAATTGGGAACATAGGGATTTAATGTCCTTATTTTTTAAGAATTTTCCATTATCAAAAATGATTTTGGATGGGATTATATATTGACAAATGATATGAATTAAAATAAATTTGTATATTTTCTTCCCAGATACATAAGTGAGTTTGATTTTCCTCAACTGACTTTGTAAAATACTCGGTAGTATTTAAGATATGTTTATGACATTCAAATGAAGTGGGGTTTATCTTCTATATGAAATCAACTCCCCATGTTGATAATGTCAAAGGATTTGTGATTTTCTATAACTCTTGTCATTAAGCATGAATCATGTCAGCATGCTTTTGGAAAGAAATACACCTTTTGACATAGGTACATGCATTAGTTTCCATAGTTGGCTAGTAGTATCATGTGTGAAGAATATTATTATCAAGGACCATTCCATTATTATGGGCCCTATAAATCCTATCATTAATGTATTTGATGGCTAAATCATCCTCTCCCATATTTAAATAACAAATCAAGATTCCATCATAATCTCTATAACAAAGTGTTCCACCAATTTATATCATGATGTGTTCTGGATGAAGGATTTATGTTGGTTACATGATAATTATGTGACCATGAATTTAGATGTAAATATTGTTATACTAGGGTGTATTAGGACCATTGATCTCACATGCCTTTTAGATTTTAGATTATCATATGCAGGGATAATGAGTCATCCAATTAGGATGTGATACTGATGAATATCTAAAGACATTTTGAGAAGTGAACCAATAGTATCCATGGCAAATGTTTATTTGTTTTTGGTAATTGATACTTGCTCAAATTGTATATGTTCAAAATATAGCTTAAATATAACTACCATGGATTTGTATAGCATGATTTTTTAATCTTTTGTTTGATATTTATTGATTACTCAATTGATGATTACGTGAGAATCACTGAAGACTAAAAATCGATGAATGTCTCATTGGATGGAAATGTGAAGTCATGCAAGAAGGGCCTCATGTTCTGCAATGTTTTATGTACATGGGAAACTCATGTGAAAATCCTTAGGGATAATATATCCTTGTGTTGTTACACACAAAACACCTACCCCCAAGTTTTAGTATGTGAATAACCCATCAAAATATAGCTTCCATTATTTTTATTTTTCATTGGATAAAATGGAATCATATAAAAACCCAAATGTTAATGTTTGTGTATCATCTAATAGAACTTATACTGATTGATTACCAAGGACCTACCCTTTAATATCTTTTTGATTGGTGTATTCATTGTCAAATTCACTTAGGATAATAATCCATTTTACCATACAACTTGATAATGCTGCTTTGGAGAGAAAATTCTTGAGTAGGTTGAATTTTACAATAATGATGGTATGATTATTGAGCATGTAGTGTCATAAAATTTGGGAGGTGAAAACTAATACTAAACATGTATTTTTTAGAGGTGAATAATTATGTTTGTATGAGACCAATGTTATTTTTAAGTACTAAACTATTGTTTATTTACCATTTTCATCATGTTAAGAAAAAAGTGCCTTCAAGGCATGCTGAGTAACTGATACATAAAATAACAATGGTTTTCCCAGAGTTGTAGGGGATAGAATTGGTGGATTATCCAAACATTATTTTAATTGGTCAAACACCACCTTGAAATCCTTGATCCATTGGAATGAAATGACCTTTTTCAAGAGTTGTGTGAAGGGATGACAATGGTTTACAAGCTATAAAATGAATCGGTGAATTGTAAAACAATCCTTACAATCTATGTATTTATTTTAGATTGGATTGTGGAAGCACTTATATTATGGCATTGACCTTAGTTGAGTCCACTTCAATACCTATCCTAGAGATAATGAAACGCAAATTTATAGATGTGATACTGAAGACGAATTTCTTAGGATTGAGGTATAATTTATATTCTCAAAGCCATTCAAAGATTATGCACCAAATTATTGGATGTCATGATCTTGTTTTTGAATTTCCAAGGATGCTGTTCACATGATCTTCCACAATGTCATACATCATGTCATGGAAGATATCAATCATGGCTCTTTGATAAGTAGCAACAGATTTATTCAAGCCAAAAGGCATAACTTGATATATATAAAACAAAACATTCCCCATGGGGTGGTGAATCTAATTTTATACTTATCTGTAGGTGTTATCTTAATTTGATTATGTCTATAAAATCCATCCATAAGTGATAACATCTCATATCATGTTATGGATTTGATAATCATATCAATGTTTGGAAATGGAAAACATCCTTTGCACATGATTTGTTAATATCTTAAATTGGTGTAATTGTAGATTCAAATGGTTTCTTATTGATAGGGACAATGTTGTATATCCATTATGACTAATCAACAGGTCTCGTGAACCTAGATTCTAAAAAAAATTGATTTCCTTCTTGACCAAAATGGTAATACATGTATGTATATTCTATTAAAAAAATTTATGGGTTTAGCATCCAAATGAACTATAAGATGGTGTAAAAATAAGGATGGATCTAATCCAAATATGTCAAAATAAGACCATGAAAAAATATCAATAAACTCCTTGAGAATGATGATAATTGGATCATGCTCATCTTCAATGAGAGAAGCATCAAACTTAATGATGCATGGATTATCCTTAGTACCAAGGTTGATATCAATGGTGTCTTCCACAATAAATGTGGAAACATCCTCCAAAAATGTAGGTACTTAATGGAATTGACAGTCTTCCTCTGATTTTAGCCTAGTCAGTTCATCAAACCCAGCCATATAAGAAGAATATTAATTCTTAATTTCTAGTAATGGATCATTTAATGTTTGCATAAAATATTGGACCAATTTTTCAAATGTGCATCACTCCTTAGGATTAATATTTTAACTAAAGATGATATGGGGACTTCTAGGACTCTATGCTCCGTTATGGAGATAGTGGAATACCCCATCCATTGGCACCTCAAAAAGGTTTTCACCAATGAATGTGTACGTCTTTATTTTTACTTTTTTCATTGTTCAATAGTACCTCATAAAGGTTTCACCAAAGGACATTAATTTTTTATTTTATTTGTTTTCTTGACTAAGGAAATCCACCTACTTCCCAAAGTAGGTAACAAATTCCAAATTGTTTTCAAATCCTTTCTTATGGTCCCCAAGTGGGAAACCATCTCTAATCCCCAAAAAATATGTAATTGCATTATCATTATAAAAGACATCCAAAGTGTGTGATCATGTTGGTCCTAGTTGATAAATTTGGGGTAATTAATGTCTAAATTAATGGGTTAGGACAACATTGGTGTCGCAAAAAAATTATCAAAAAACTCATTGTTGATGTTATAAATTGACTCTTTTTTATTTCTAGGAAATTCATCATTACAAATCATAGTTGTATCACTTTCAAGATCATGGGATTCCCCTCCAAGTGGTTTATATTTGATGCCTTGATTTATTTCATATTTCATAGATGGGATGGGCTTAAGAATTCCTTATTCATTTCTTGCCAATCCTCTACTTTTGTAATCTACCTTTTCTAACATCTTTCTAGGGATAGGATACTTATTGTTTTCATAGCATGAATCTAATACATCACCATATAACCATGAATTTTTAGTATATTTTATCTATTCACTAATGATAATACCTTTCTTGGAAAATGACTTAGAGCCTACTTTATAAAAATTAGTTTTCTTTGGCCACAGCATGTTGGGCCTACCATGGATTTTTTAGGATAGTAGAAGTTTTGAAATATAGAAATCAATTTCATTTCATATTATCTACAACCTCTATCTTTTATTATGAAGTGTGTGAATGATTTTGGATGAGGATTATTATATGTTGATGAAAGGTCATCTAGATTAATGTATGATGATTTAGGACTTGGAAGCACATGTTTGTCCTTTTTAGGGGTATACTCTACAATGGGATAATGATAAGAATTATCATATTCAACCTCTAGCATATTGTAATACTAATAAGGCTATGTATCACCAAGGATTATGACTTTGATATTAAATTGCGGTAATTTGAGATATTGGTGCAAAGTGGAAGGAATGGTGTGCATGGAATGAATCCATAGATGATCGATAAGGAGGTTATACATTATATCAATGTCAAGGACATAAAATAGAGTTTGATATATGATAGGCCCAATAATTATGGGAATATAAATAGTTCCATCTAATCCTTTATTAGAATTATCATATCCCTTTATGGTAATTATGTTTGATTCCATTTCTGATTCTGAATACCTGAGGTACTTGACTAGCTTGAGTGTGAAAATGTTTAATGGCCCATTATCTATAAATACCTGCTCAATATTGTGATTAGAAATAATAACCTCTATATAGAGAGGATTATTATGGGATGGCCTCATTGGTGAAATATTATTGTGACCAAAGGTGATTTGTTGACTTGAAGACAAATGTGCTACTAATGTTTATAATTATGATGGGTCAATATCAGTAGGGAATTTTGATTGTTGGAGGGTTTGGTATAAGATGTCCTTATGGACATAGGACATTCATAAGAGATCCAATATATAAATTTATGCAGGGGTATTCTCCAACTATTCTATAAGGACACATTGCTTCTCAATTGTAGATGTGGATGGTTTTGTTTTGTACATGGAAGGATTGGAATTTGGCTATGGTATTTTGATACAAAATAACCTTTAATTTTGACCTTGGAGTACCAAGTAGTAACATCACATTCTTAAGATTGGATGGGGTTACTAGATTGGGATGTAGAACACCCCAGGGTGATGACTATAGCATGTTGAGTTGTGTTACACTGATGGCAATAATTAATTTTATAGTGGCCACAATGTTATCATAATTATGTGAGGCATTCTAATATTCCATAATATTGGCATGGTTTTTTTGACCTTGGTGGTGATCTAGATTTCATTTTGGTTGATTATGTTGATCATGTTTTGGTAATGAATCCTTAAAAATTCTCATGTTTTGATTTTTTGATGTTGATGCCTTATTGTTGAGCTCAATGTCACCACAATCTAGTAGATATTGAATGTAATGTTTGAGCTACATACACTGATATATAGCATGCCCTTTGATTTGATGATAATCCTGGTATTCAACTTCTCAATACTATTCTGGCTTAGGTTATCTTAGTTAAAAAGACTTTATTTATGAGAATACAATCATGTTTGCCACCAAAATCTGTTGGAAAATTGATTTTATGGGTTCTCTAATAAACTTGATGTTTTTTATTTGATATTATATTATGATAGCTGATAATTTAAGAGTGACATTTAAAGTGGAGTGGACATTCTAAATATGCCTTATTTGAACATTTTGTACATGTTTTGACTCTGTAACTCCATCACCCACTAAATTCTTGTTCTTATTAAATAACTTGGGTTTCTTTTTTATGCTTGAATACTACCATGAGGTTGATGTGAATTGTCTTAAGAGAAATTTTAATAAACCCTTATCAATGAGTGTCTTTTCAATTTTTAATCCCTTTTGGATGATCTCATCGAAAGTAGTGGAACATTAGAGTTTCACTTGATAACTTATTTCATGATTAATGTTTTTCAAAAAAAAATTTATTGATTGTTTTTCAAGAAATGAATGTGGAAATTGGTTGGCCAAACTCCTCCATCATCTTAAAAAGTATGAGAAACTATCCCCACTTATTTTTTTGAAGTTGAAAAGGTTTATAAACATCAACTCAAGTTCTATGTTGTATGAAAAATAATTCACAAATCATTTTGACCAGTCTACAAATGTAGTGATAGATTCTTTGGGAAAATGGAGGAACCATTCCAAAGCTTGGCCACCAAAGTTTTGGGGAAATAGATTTATAAATAAAATGTGATTATACGCCACTTCAAGAAAAACCATGAAGAAATATCTAAGGTGATCCTATGGATCTCCTTTCCATTTATATTTATAAAATTTTGGTACCTTAAAGGGAGGGGGAAAGGGGATTTGTATAATATCTTCATCAAATGGATATATACACAATTATTTAAAATTGACTTTCATGCTTCATTTTCTTACCTATGATCCTTGGAGAGAATTTTTCATCTCTTGCCACTCTTAAGCAAAAGTAGTGCTTAGAGAAAGATTTGGTTTATGTTGATGGGTGGATAGAGACTAAATAAGGTTGATGAATTTAAATTGGCATTGGATTCAGGGGTATTTACACCTCATTTAAAGCTTTAAAATTACTAGGGTTTATTATTATTGACTAAATGTGATGTGTTATTGATTGGATGGGATTTATTTTTGATGTTGGATGGAATTTATTTTTGTTGACTAGATAGGATTTGATGTTGCTGATTGGATGGGATTCGTGGATTAGATGATGTGGGCACTAAATTCAAGGCCAAAATAGATATCATATGGATAACTTGTTTAATTTTGTTGATTATAACTCTATTTGGGTCTTGGGATGACTATTATACTAAATTTGAATTTCCTTTGTTAATAGCTTTATGATCCAAATGGAAGTTTTTAGTACAGTGTTGATATTTATCTATATGATAACTAGTATTAGCTTGTTCTTGCTTATGGACCTCTTAATCTTGTTTGTAATCTAGGTGCATAGAGTTTCTTTAAACATACATGGAATCACCTACCTAGGCTAGACACAATAGGATGTGACATTTATTTTGACAAAGGTATTATTTGAGGTAGGCTTTTGCTTGATCTATTTTGAACCATTGGCTAGTATTGTCTTGTTCATACTCACTTTGATTAATTTCATTATTAGTATGAGCACCATGTTCTTGATTTGGGGGGAATGGATTATTATTGAATTTTATTTCAATTGATGTATTGTTACCCAAATTCAAATAAAAAATGAGGTTATGTATGGCTTGGCTTCTATTGAAATATGACATGGGTGTAGGACTAAATGTAAATTTATTTAATTTAGCTTTAATATTTTGGCTTGGATTTGATTTTAAGAAATTTTGGTTTGACATTGGTTGATTTCTATCCATTTACACTTTAATTATAAAAAATATTTTTTATGCACACATAAAAATAAACCAAGAAAGCTTATATGCTATGAGAGTAATTGTAAACAAAACCACACAACAAAATGATGATCTAGTGATGAAACCAATCTTACACAACTCTGTAACCCTCAACTGTGAGCTAACTTCATATACAAGCCTATTTAGTTCAAGCATTCCTTGTAGCCCTATTTTCCCTGTTTATTGGCCATAAATTTTTATAGGTTAGCTCAATAATGAAAGTAAAACCATTTATGGATACCCATTAAGCTTTTCTATAACATACTAAAAAAATTTTTGAGGTTTCTTTGTACGGATTTATACTTTCTTCTTTAGACCATGTTCCAATTAGCCCTCCTTTTGTGCAAAATGTCTTGTCCAGAGTGATGTACGGACTTTTTAATCAAAAAAAGCACCATTCCAGATACCCATTATCTTCTTACAGGTGAATCAATCATTTTTTTGAAAACTTATTTGGAGAAATCCACTTTTCCTCTATTGGCCTACACTCTTCCCTTCACATGCACCTAGGTCTCACTTGACAGTTGACTTTTTCCATACTTATCCGTACTGTATCACCTTGAAACCACTTCCAACATTTTTATAACATCATCAAGGTTCAGATTACAAAGTTTCAAGAGTTTTTAAGCATTAAAACTCATTTTAAGGGTTTGAACCTAATTCAGAATTTTCCCATGACAGTCACAGGCTGTGAGCTAAATATTTTTTTTGGGTGTGTTTTAGACAGTTTCCAGGGCTCTAATCACTTTTATAGGGTCTGTTTTAACCCCCTACACCTTCTCCAATAATCATCCAAGTCATATCAACCCTCTGTACCTTCCTTTGCTTAACAATTTAGTGTCTTGGACTGTATTTTTTTTTTATGACAGCCAACAGGGTTCATGATTTGTTTCTTAAACACAATGATCAATAGGCCTTTCAAGGTGATATTCAAACATGTAAACATATAAATTACCTCCCCATTCATACTCATATCAAGGGATGAGTTTATCAATCAATCTACTATGCAAAACATTCAATGTCTTATCACTGACTGTATATTGCCACCTACAGGCCTGAATTCCAACTGTGGAGTTTTTGGACATTAAAGGGGTTTCTAAGCCTATTTACTCTTCATTTAGATTTATACTTGCATTATAGACTTATCTTCATGTCAAAAATGAACCTTATGCAAACATTTTCACATGGGTTTTCCCTTAGACAGTGGGCTGTAGTATACAGGCCTGAATACCATGTTTAGGCTTGTTTAGGCTTTTAATGACATTCAAAGCACTTAAGACCTCTTGGTCACAATAATAATAATTTCAACTTGTTCCCACATACAAAATAACCAGTCTTTCTTCTTTGTTCTATATAAAACCATCATAAACATTCACATACTCATATATATATAAGCCTGTCACCAAAATTCATAAGAAACCATATATGAAATAAATACATTCATTTTTTTTTTTTTATCAACTAGAAGACTTAAAATTTAATACCAGATTCAATTCATATTCCATGGCTTCCAAAGCCCTATTTGCTTCTTCACACATTCTCTTACTTGCTCCTTCTCTTTCCTTTACCATTTCTTGAGTGAGGTCCTCCCTCACTAATTCTCCTCTCTCTTCTTCATTCCATTCTCTTTCCTTGCATGAGAGGACCTTTCCTCTCTGTTCTTCTTCTCTTCTACAGCCCTCTCATCCTCCTTATTTTCTCATCCTCTCTATTTAATGAATTCTTCTTTGTTTTCTTTTCAAGGATTTTCTTCCAACTTCTACGCCCAAATTGGGCTTAAGGCAAACAAATGTTGTTTTTAAGTTTTAACAATATTCTAAGGTTGAAAATAGTTTCAACCATTTCCCCCTAATTTACTCAACAACCTAACCATTACTTTTTACCTTTTTACTTTCACTTTTTGATAATTACATTTTACTTTCAAGGTGAAATTTTGAAATCTCACAATTTGGAGGGAAAACCAAAATTTGAATTTTTTACACTAGAATTTGAAACTTTTGTAGATGCTCCTGCATCATCTAGATAAGGTCTTAAAGAGTTTTTGTACTCTCAGTTCTACTTGATTTTTTTTAGATATTGATGGCCTAATGTTTTAGAAAACTAACTATAGAGGCTTCTGTGCCTATAGCCCACTGAAATTGATTTCAAGGGTATGTTCAGAGTAAATTTTTGGGGCTAATTGCTTACTAGTGCACCATAAATTTAAAAGTAAAAAGGCTTCATGTGAATAAAAGGATTAACGGTCTTACCAAAAAATCGAGCCTTGATGGGTATTATATGAGGTTTGTATTAGAGTATGAAAGCTCTACCACCTTTTGTATGCACTTAAAACATACATATGCTCAATAAATAATAAAATAATACAATCTCATTTTTTATACCCCACAAAATATGGGATTGGTCTAAATGTTTATACCTTTATTTTTTATACCCACCAAAAAAACTATTAAAATTATTTATTTCTTATTTTATTAAATACATAATAATTTTTCAATTTCTTGTAATACAATTTATTTTAAATTTTTAAAACAAAAATTTCAAGAAAGACATGTGTACATACATTTATGAAATATTATGATTAAAAGATAAATGTACATTTATTACTATAAAATTGGCACTTAGCCAATAACTCCTATAATCTATGAAAGGAATATTCCTCTTAATTTAATGCAGAAATGACACGTAAAAATTTACAATCTCTTTTAAACAATGAATAAAATAAACACTTCCCTCTCAACCCTAATAGAAAAACCCACATAGAGCCCCACTTGCTTCCACATAGATGAAAATCTCAATATGCACCTATCCTTCTACCTGTCATTCTGTTTTAATTTTTAGCTCTATATGTAGCTGCTACTCATTATTAAAAGCCCTGATCGGGGAAGACATTATTTCCAAATATGTCATCATCTTGACATTTCCCATCACATCCTTCTCTAAGTGGAGGAACTAAAAGCACAATAATAACTTCGATTTATAAGTTAAAAAGTCTCAATTTCAGAGGAATTTTATGTATTCATAAAAAATTTCATCCTTATGGAAAATACAGCTGCAAGAGTATCATTTTAAAAAAGGAAGTTGAGGTTGATGCGATTGCTTCCTCACCCTTGAAACAAAAACATTGTGTATCGTCCTCACAAAGGAATGCAATTCCACCAATAAACATGGTCAACCATAAGCAAAAACTTGACAACACATCTGAAAAAACAAATGTGATAAAAACTTGACAATATCGACAAAATTTGCTAATAATAATGCAGCGTATCAAATGTTTAAGAAAATTAATGATTCATTTCATAGTTTCATTTGAACTGCTATAAATTTTAAATTTTGGTAGAGGATTGTAGCTTTTGATGTTTCAGCGTCCCTTCCCTGTAACCAGTTTACAATTTACTGAAATAATGTTGGAAAATATTTACTAAAATTTACAATTGATTACTGAGTTGGGTGGTGGGTTCAGCATTTGAAACCCACTGCTCATTTTCTTGTATAATTAGAAAACACTTTCTTTCAATATTCTTAGCCGCACAAGTTTAAGTCTAAGGTGATTTCCCATTTTTAGAAAATATAATTACCATGTAAATCTATTTTTTTAATCAATTTATGTTAATTTTTTAATTTTTATATTTTTAATTGTATCGTTCTACTTAAAATCTATAGATTATCTCTTATTATCGAGGTAATTTACATCTACATCTTTATACAAGCAAGAAATGATACAAACAAGTTAAGTTAGATTTTTTTGGTATTATTCTGATAAAAGTAGTTTATATTTAGAGGAGGTCAATAATAATGAACATTTTTTATGCAAAAAAAAAAGGTCAACATTTCAAAAGCCATAACTTTTGACCCATAGCTCCATTTGAGCTCTTTCACACACCAAAATAACTATCTTGAAAAGTTCGTTGTTGTTTTAAGAAATTCTAACTTCTTAGGGATGTTTTTATATATTTTTAGAGGTCATACGTGATCCTCTAAGGGTCCAAATTTGTAATTTAATTATGTTTTCAAAAAAAAAAAAAAGAAATTGTGTATTTTTAGGTCTGAACATCAATTTCAATTAAATTTCATCTGATAGATTAATTTTAGCATTTAAGATATTTTTGAAAAATTTTAGATCTATGTGTGTTTACACACAAAACTTATAAATAGCAGCTACTAAAAATAGATATTTTTTTTAGATTTTAGTTTTTTTAAATTTTGCATGTAAACTCTAATTTCTGAGTTGAAGCTTATTTAAACATAGTTTGGGTTTGTAATTATTTCAAGTCATTTAATACAAATCAATTTTGAGTATTGTTTCAAGATCTTCGCCTATTGTTAATTTATTTGTCTTGATAGTTTTTTATTATTTCATTATCTAGTATTAGAGCAAGTTCAAATCTTGAAGAAGAAACACATAGTGAAAGGATGAGGAGGTATTGTACAAATGAACCAAATTATACAAGAGATGTAGAGGCAAGTTAAACAATTAACAGAGGTTATCACCAATCAAGGAAGAAGAGAAGGTGGTGATGAAGCTGAGGGAGACATAGATCATGATATTAAAAAATTCAGCAAAAAGAAGAATAGCAAAAGCAGCGACCATTGATCGAAGAGATGATGGTTCAGGGTTTAGAAGGAATAAATGAAGGAATCAAAGTTGATGTTATATATTATGGAGGCAGTTTAAAACTAGAGGAGTTGATATATTGAATGAATAGCATGGAGAAATTCTTCGAGTGGAAGAGTATGAAAGAATACAAGAATGTAAAATTTGTATGTCTGAAATTGAAAGGTCATGCAATGATTTGGTGGGATCACCTATAGAAAAAGAGACAGAGGAAAGGTAAAGAGAAGATTAATTTGTAGAAAAAGATGAAAAAGAAGATGAGAGATAAATTTATTCATATGGATTATACACAACCCTTATACAAAATATTCTAGAATTTGAGGCAAAAGGATCACAGTATACAAGAGTATATAGATAAATTTTATAATATTTCCATACGAGTGGAGCATGATGAAATAGAAAAGTAGATCGCTGCAAGGTGTGTAAATGGTTTAAAATTTATTATTCAAGATGAATTAATCATGCATAGAATACTTAGCATGGAGAAGGCTTATCAATTAGCTTTAATGGTAGAGAGAGAGAGAGAGAGAGAGAGAGAGAGAGAGAAGGTCTCTTGGTTCAAGAAGAGGCGGATCCCCTCCAAATAGGGGACGAAGTAGGTTTAATACCACCATAGGTGGGTCTAATACCAATAGAGGTGAATCATCACATGGTGCAAAAAGGTAAGATGATAATAGGCAAGGGTTTCAATACTAACAAAGAGGAAAAGGATTTCAGAGAGGTTGAGGTTATGGTGGTGCTAGAGGATGGTTTTCGAATCAATGTAGATCTTATTTTTGTTATTGGTGTGGAGAAGAAGGGCACAGAGAATATGAATGTCCACACTATCAAGATCAAAAAAGGAGAAAAGAAGATCACCCAAGAGTGAATGTAGTTGACGCTGAAATAGAAGAGTAAAATATTGAAGTTGCCCCTAGAGAGGTTGGAGAGAATCTCATGATGAGAAGGACAATGGTCATTCCAAGGAAAGAACAAGTTCAGAATAAAAAAAGGTGGTGATGCATGACTGCGATCAAATATTTTTTGAACAAAATGTACTTAAGATGGAAAGATATGCAAAGTAATTATAGATGGTGGTAGTTGTGAAAATATGGTTTCTAAGAAACTAAATTTGCAATGTGAAAAACATCCATAAGTAAAATTGAGAATCAACTACCGCATGGTTTGCACTGCATGCATAGTGCAAATTAAGGAAACATACCAATGGAGCAGGCGCTCCACTAGGATTGAGAGGGCGGTGATAATATACTGAATCCTGCAACAAGAGGGTAATTGATTTCTACTTCATTCAGAAAAGGGAAGAAAGGCTTATTTTACTTGCTTAAGAGCATTACAAAACCACAAAACAAAATGTAAAATAAAAGTTACCTCTGGCTTTGGACGTTTAACCCTCTGCTCTTCTGCTGCTGATGACCTTCGTCTTGGTGGAGCGCCTCTGAAATAGTCTTAGAAAAAATGTCGCCGAGTTTATGGGCATTATGATTATTGAATAAATTGAACAGACTTTAATTGTTTAATTTATATGAAGATATGCGACCGTTGAAGAGCAACGGGTGTAAGGTTGAGGGATAAATATTCATATCATATATGAATAAATTAACCTTCTCCTCCGCTTTAGAGTTATAATCCAGAGTTTTTTTTTTGTTTTTTTTAATAAAGATTTTGAGATTTTCTTTAAAATTTAAATTATGACGAATAAGGTAGTTATCTTGAAGAGCAGCGATGGTATTCAGTTTGTAGTTGAAGAAATGGTAAGTGCAGAGTCACAATTGATTAAGAACTTTATTGAAAATATCTCTCAAACGGAAATGCTTTCTGGCAACCCAGAGGGACAATGCCTTGTTATCATACCCACACCCACACCCAACATTTCTGTGTATCAGAACCATGTCAACTGTGACAGAGTTTTACAAATATCATGCCGACGCCAAGTCTAAACGGACTGCCAAACAAAATATAAAGGAGTGGAACACAAAGTTCTGTGGCGAACTTTCAACTGATGTAGCATTTCTGTTTAATGTTATCAAGGCAGCACATTATCTCCAGCTGGAAACTCTCTACAATTTGCTGTGTCGAACTGTGGCTGACATCATCTCGTCTTGCAAAACGGTAGACGAAATACGCCAGAAAGCCAAAAAAACAAATGACCAGAGCGATTAAATCCACTTGTTTTCAGAGGAAAATTAGAAAATTTGTCTTCCTCTTTTGCAATCGCAGATTATAGTTAAAATATTTACTAAACAAAGCTATAATCATTTAATTGTATGAAAAGAGTGTTTATATGAAATTCAATTTTAAATTGTGTTACTGGAAAAACGGAAATTTTTTGGGGGGAGTCCTTAATTAATTTGTCATTACATTAATTGTTTCCTAAAATGCTTCAACAGTGCAATGATCCTAAAGCATGGACAAAATTGGATGGGTTAATAAAGCCTTGAAGATTTTTTCACAATCAAAATCATAGATTAGTTTTACAACATTTTTAAAGAAAAATGTCCAAAAAGAACAATTTGAAAACAATTTATTCAAAAGATGCCTTCATGGTAGTTAGAATATATAAAAATCCATGATCCATGATAGCTGCAACCTTATATGTACACTTCACAAGTTGACTCAGGGGAGATTAGAAAAAATGCCAAACAATGACCTTTGGCTTGGAAAAAATACTTCCTAATATGTTTTGTGAAATTGCATGACTATGGCATGTGTAAAAATGTCAAGGAAATCTTAGTTTGAAAATTCTATGTTTGTGAAATTATCTCGTTTGAAAATTATATATTTGTGAAATTATCTCGTTTGAAAATATGGAACAATAAATATGAGGCAATAACATTCTGGGGATAAATTCATATTTCTAGATAAAGTGGGTGTGATGATTATGTGAAGAAGTTGAATGCAATGGTATGCACAATTAATATAAATCCCTCATTCCTTTATAGTAGTATATGTTTTTTTAATTAAGAATAAAGGGTGGGATTTTTTTGTGCTAAGGACTCATACCTTAGAAATGAAACATAAAACCGAGGCATCACCAACCAAATAAAATAATAATCTCGACATCAAAATGAAGACTAAAAAAAATAGACAAATAAAAAATAAAAGAGCAGAAAGAAAATGGTCACAAATTGAAATATTTTCAATAATAGATGTTGCCTTAAACAAAATAAAAAAGAGACCAACTAGGTGTCTCCCATAAGATTTTCTTTGTTATATTTGAGAGACATTGTCATGGCTTTCAAACCTAATTTATCTTTGCCTTTTTTCTATTGCTAATAGTTTTCCATTCTCCTCCCTCTTCAGGGTTTGGCAATATGGGGATGGAAATTTCCAAAAATTTCTCTTTATTCTATGTTTGCTCAAGGTTAAACATGCCTTATCTTTCTAATAGAGTATGGGTTGATAGATTTGATCTAATATCTTCATTTCCATTAGTCCTCTCTTGTAACAACACATCCCCCCGTTCTTGATCTTTTCCTCACAACATAGTGTCTCATCATTTTGATTCTACACATCTACTTCTAAATGGATCTCCTCTTCCAATCCCTCATTATCACTTCCACTATCATAGTTGGAACCATAATATTGTTAATTTTTGAATTTTTCCACCATGATACCATCTCTTGAATTTGAAGCTAGGGCTGTCATTTACAAGATGCCCTATTTCAAAACATCTTTTGCATCTAAATGGGATACCTTTAGAGTCTAAGGATTGCATCCATTTTTTCCCCTACCCTTAGTTCTACTTGAATAGGTAGATCTCTAGAACAATTAACATAAACCAAAATTTGGGCAAATGTGGAGTGTCCCTTATCATTAGTCATTTTTTTAGTAGTCCAAAATTTACCTATTGTACTTCCAATGGTAGAAAACACCAAATCATCCCAAAAATGGTAAGGAATATTTGGGATCCTAATTTATATTGGTTTAAAATTAAAAAATTTAGTCTGGGCATTAAAATTTGGATGCCAAGGCATTACCAGCAAAGTATGATTATCCCAATCTTAAACATTATCTTTATAAAAAACCTCTTTATCTGCTACTGAATTAAAAATTAGAATAAAAAATGCTATAGAACAAGAGAATATCTATATTTTACCTTCCACCATAAATAACCATCAGGATGAGATCCACTCATGCAATGCTAGCAGAGTCAGCTAAAAACCTTCAAATTTACAAATCAACCCCTGCATAGATAGCCATTCTTCCCTCTCAACAATAACTTCCATTTCTTATTTATTAAAAAAAAACAATTGGGATTTCCTTAGCTAGAATCATAGGAGACATTTTGCGTCCTCCCAAAGCGTCTGCATATGATCTTCTACCTAATTTGGACTATCTTCCTTACCTCCAAAATCATGGAGTCATCCCTCCCCTATTTTCATCCTTCTGCTAACCCAAACTTAGTCTGTTATCCTAAAATCTATGTATACCACAGATTATGTCTCGTGCATATTGGGGTTTGACCATTAGCCTCAGATCTCGACTTGACATCTTTTACATAATAGGCTACCCATAAACACACTCAAATAACTATAAAAACAAAAAAAATAAAGCATCAAATACAAATTTGGGTTCATTTTAGGTACACCAAAGATAAATGTGCATTCATTTTAGGAGCACCGAAAATAAATATATGAAAATAAAGAAGTTTAGTTTATTTTTTTGAATCTCAGATAAGTGAAAACCTGTAAATAGCAAGTTAGTAATTTAATTTTGCTCTCAATGGGAAACCTACAAAGCAAACAAGTTATCACTCTTATCCCTTCTATTTTTTGAAAACTATATGTAACATGAATCCAAATTAACTAAATATTCAAAACATTCATGAGAAAACATGCAGTTTTAAAAAAATATACCCAAAACATAGTCTTAATGAGAAAGAACGAGCCTCTAGAAGTTAAGCACTATAGATTAGCAACTCAGGCCATGAATTTATAACTCGGGTTATGGCCTAAAGTGAGGCCAAATTGTGGATTTAATGTCGGGTTTGTGGAATAACATTTAGTGAAAATACACTAAAAACCTTACATATTTTGGTAAATTTAGTCTTAAAACCACTCCAATAATCTGAAAAACAAGTTAGGATGACATCTAAAAGTGATTGTGGGGTGTGTGGTCACACTGGGTGTGCCAAAATGTAACATAAGAAAAAAGGTTATTAACGAGGGATAGAAATCAAAACTAAATGAAAACTAACATAATGTTGTGCAAGTGTACTTCGAATGAGATATCTAATAAGGATTAAATATGTAAAGAAGGAAATGCCAAATAGCGTACCTTCATAAGTAATCCTTTTTTAGATTGGATGTTGCTCAGATTGATTATGATTATAGTTACAAATGGTTGATGAAGAGCATTAGTGGTTCAACAACACTTCTCCTTAATATCTTGATGTTTGATTAATTGGATTGATGATTCTTGAATCTTTAATAGTTGGTGTTTGGATGGCACTTAATTGTATAAGTAAATCTTAGTGGAAATGGATGTGAATGGGTTCATTTATAGATTTGGTTTGATTAATAAGAGAGATTGATCTTGGTTGGATATCAATAGTGGAGGATGATTAAATTGATGGGAGATCATTAAATTCTTAAGTGGGAATATTAGGAGTTGGAAATAGGTGGGGACCTTGGGCCCATGGAGGATTAAATGGGATTATTTAATTTGATAATGGAGGTTAATGGGATTTGAAGTGGATTATTAAATTTAGAGAGAGGAATCTTTGGATTATAAAATTCAGATGATAGGGGATAGGTAGAGCCTGTGATATCATTAAAATTTGGAAAGGAACCTTTGGATTATGAAATTCAGATCATGGGGGATATGCAGAGCCTATGACACGATATTTCACATGCCTATTGAAGAAAGATACAAAATTTGAATAGAATGTTAGTTGTTAATAGACTTTATATGTGATTAAATAATGTCTACTTAATCCACCTATTCTCATTCATATTATACAAGATAAAGCTCTATTTTTATACATCTTATCTACAGAACGTGCCTTAATAACTTTACTCACATAATAAGAGGATGATCATAAAGAACATACCATCTAGAACATTAGTTGTAAATTAGTAGATTATGAAAAAAATATAATGAAATGGAAAAATGTGTTTATCTCTTGTCTTCAAAACACATAAATTAAGGAATTATATGCTTAATAATAAGACATAAGCTATCACAAAGGTGGGACCACTTAATTTTCTCATATCCAAGTCAAATTTATCAGTACATATTGCCATATGGGTAATGTTACTCATGGAATTCAACTTAAAATGTGTATATCATAAATTTTTAAAGGGAAAAATCATTATATATTACTTAAATGATGTGTCTTTATTAGATACATCACTTATTAATTTTTTTTTGATGATTTCATTGTATATCCCATTAGTAATAACACATGGATCATGTACTTCAATGGATCAAAATCCACCACTAGTGTTGAAGCAAGGGTAGCCTTTTTTACTCCTAAATGTCAGCCATTGACATTTAATTTTTCTTTATATTTTCATGTACAGATAATATGTAAGAATATGTGTCCTTAATACTATGTTTATCCACTACATGCATGCTATAAATAAAATATCTGAAATCATATGGAGATTTTAATCTAGTGATAAATCAAGTTTGTAGATATTTATCAAACTAAAGAAGAAAATTTAATCCCATATAAATAAATGGTATAAATATTAATGATGTACATTGACAATCGAAAGCATACGCCACTAGGATAATAGACATATTGATGCAATGGCCAGTGTTACTTCCATGATCCCTATTGACATCAATTATGAGACAACAATTTAAACTATTCATCAACTAAGACACCCATCAATTACTATAGTCTATTTAGAAGTTTTATAAGCTTTTAAATCACTTGAAGCACAATAAATTTAGAATGGTACACACACACACACACACACACACACACACACACACACACACACACACACACACACATCCCAAAAAATGATACATGCATTGATAAATACAAATTGTAATGTGAGGTAATGTGTTATGTTATACTTGGAGGATCCTTTTTTGATGGGAAATTACTTTGATGTTTAAGCTACAAAGAATCTAAAATATCCCTACATCAAGTACACGATAATGAATGGGGTAGTCAATTTAACATCAAATCCATGTTTCACAAATTATTAATGATAAGGTTACCATTGGCCTAAAATAGAGAATAACATAAATATGTAAAACTTTGTGTATAATGTCAAAATCATAGCAACATAAATCACACTTCATCATACTAATTTCAACCTATTTTTCACCTTGGCCATTATCACTTTACAGCTTTGGTTTGATCATAAACATAAATATAAAATAATCAAATGGTCAATGTCATACCTTTAAAATCTAATATAGGAGAGGATATATGTCACTTATTGATGACACATATTATTTTAAAATTTGGATTACCATCAACTATTATAATACTTAATGGATCATCCTTCAAAAATAAAATAGTTATGCATTTTTGTACTAAATTTAAAATTTGTCACACTTTATGTACTCCATATTACACACAAGGAAATGGGAAAGTAGAGGCAAACAATAAGACAACCATATCAAAAATAGCATAATTATTGCAAATCATGGCATAGATTAGCACAATCAGATTATCTATATACTCTAGGCATATCACACAAGTATGCATATGCCAATGAAGGCTACACCATATTATATTGTTTATAAAACAAAAGTAGAATTACCTCTAGGATTTTAAATTCATTATTTGTGTATATTTTTAAAATACATCATTAAAAATAATGAGTATTGGAAAAAATAGTTACATTAATTAGAAATTCTCGATGGCAAACATATTCAAACTACTGAACATCTAAAATTCTATCAATATCCCATCAAAAGAGCTTATGGAAAGAATATTTTTAATTGTGAATTTTATATAATAAATTTAGTAGTTAAATAAAATTAGAAGAACACTACTATAGACAAAGAAATATAATGTAAGTTTAATCCCAACTAGTTAGGGCTATTTGTGGTTACTAAAAAGGTAGGTACAAGAGCTTACCATTTGATTGATCTCAAAGAAAAACCTAAAAATAAACCTATGAACATCATGCACCTACTCCAATATTATACATAAAGCTAGCATTAAAATATTTCAAAAAAATCAAATATTGTAAAAATACAAACACTTTTAAAAAATCAAAAATCAAAACTTGAACATGACATAACATGATATGCTAGTTTACTTCTTTACATATTGTATTTATCACATATTTGGTAGGTATCATATGATTTTGTATACACATGCATTTAAAAAGGTATATGAGTGTGATGCAGGACATACATTACACATGGACTATTCGATGAAGGATTCACTTTTATCCATTTTCCATGCTGATGATGGGGCATCTAGTGTTATAGGTTATATTATAATAGGTTTATATATTTATGACCTTTATACTATGTCGAGATACATATCTAATAATTATCTTACTAATTATTTATAATTTACAATGTGCTACATGGATATGTTACTTTGTATGATGTGGCATGGATATGAAGGATGGTATAGAGTCATTTACACTTATTTTATGCCCCTTCAATGGTGTTTACTTTCTTTCATGATAGACTATACATTGCTTTCTTATTATCTATGTCTTTTAGGCGTTGTATGTGAAAAAATTATTTGAACATTTATATGATATTTTTCTTGGTATATGTGACATTTGAAATGTTCATTGATTTTTTCCCTTGGCCTTATGTTTTTTGTGACATTTGAACATGTCCCTTATTGACAACATTATTAATGTCTTTTAGGTATCCCTTAGCCTTGTTTGTTGTGGCATATTCATGTTTAGTTTGCCTTATTATATTACATTGTATGTTGTGATTGTTGTGATTACTAAGCTTTATTATGGGTGTTATGATACATATAATACACTTTTACTACATAGTCTACTTCATAAATTATTAATTTATTACATGATTCATTGTTAAATATATTTATACATGACCATTGTATGCCTCATATTAGATATGTTACATAAATTCTTCAATGATAATTACATATACTATTATATGATAACATACTTTCCACATGATGACATTATTATATGTAATCATGTAAAAGTGGTATTTGAGTTCTAAGAGTGATACATGAGACTACCTCTCCCTAGCTTAGCCCTAGACCTATCTTAGAGCCTATTATCACACTTATCTAGCCTTTGTGTGGGCCATAGGCATCCCTAATCATCCCTAAAGTAGTCATAAACCCTATTTCTTGATCCTAACCCTTTGTTCTTAGTGTTCTAGCACTTGAACACTAGCACCATAATAAGGACACTAGCACCACATGACACTAGTGTCCCAATAATGGTGTTAATATTATTTACCTTTATTTTTCACAAATAGATATATTTTCAAATATAGAACCTCCTAGGGTCATCCTAGACCTCTTTTAGCACCCTCATAAGCATCATAATGGTATATATACATGAATTTTATCCCTCTAACCACTAAATATAAAATAGATGTAAAATAGACATTTAAACTCAGAACATGTTGTGCACAATTAAGGTTATCAATCCATATTCTACCCTACTTCTACATACAGCCATCTACAATATTTTGAAGCTCAAATTACTCATATTTCTAGTCTCAATCAAATTCAAGGCACTCAATATCATGATCATACTGGCTTCACTTGTACTTGCACCAACACTTAGGTGAGGAGAACTACTTTGAGATTGATCCTCTTATCATAGCATGGTGTTGAAGATATCCAACTTACCCAACTAACAAACATGCTTTTTAGCTTGTACCAATTAGATAGCCTAGCAACATGGAGGATTAGACTTAATTCACAAATTCATCAAAATAAGAAATATACAAGGTTTTAAAACTACCACACATACTTGCACTATTTATTACTATTTTTAAAAAGGTCAAAGTTAGTCAATATTGTAAAAAATTAGTGGTTATATTTATTAAATATTATTACCATGATTTCATGTACTTAGATCTTTAACAAATATATGACTTACATTCATTAAGTCCTAAAAGGGTTAAACATTTGGTGAACCTAACTTACTTCGAAAATTGCTCAAACCCTAACCCTAGATGTTCTTAAAGTTTGTATCTTTTTTGTGTATATGCTTAGATATTAGTTCTAAAATCTTATATAAAAGTTATAAATATACAACTTGTTTTTTATGTGGCTACCTGCTATAGCTCCCTCACATAAATTCATTCATCAATAAAATAACTATCAACTTTGATCTTCACATAAATTCTCTCATAGCATATCATGGATTCAACATATAATCATTATAATCAAATCTCATTAATTCATACAAATATTACAGCTCAAGGCCATGCCAACATTGCATGTCTACACACAAGCTCTACCAAGCTTTTCTCTCATACAAACTCAGCCTACACTAGCCAAGGAGGCTTTAAAATGAATTCATAAGCCTTTCCCATAAAAACTCACCTACATTTACTAGTCATGGATACATTCTCTTATAGAAAATAATAAATAAAGGAGACAACAATATATTTAGCCCCCACACTTCACATGGAAGGGAAATCATGAAGGAAGAATGGTCAACCAATTATCTAAGTCCCACATCCACTTGAGATAATCATGATAAATAAAAAAGGATTAAATACCAAGAATTATACACCATATTCCACATGGGAGGAATGATAACAAAATAAAAGGCTCCATCAAAGGAAAATTATGCTACCATTCACATGGGTTCACTATTTAGTGAATAGTAAAATCTAGTCACATGTGAAAAGTCAAAAGTGAAGAGCATCTCCTTAGATAAGGTTGGTCCACCACCATGTGCTCCATGTGTCCTCATAGGATTGTGTCCCATTATATATATGCAATCAGTAATAGTGCCAATACACCTCACCAGGGTGAATAGTGTCTACCACATCATCAATGAATAGTTTTGCATGAATAGTGTTTTGCCTCTACATCATTATCCTCTAATTGAAAACATCTCATCTCCTAAAAGTTTCCATGATTGTATTTAAGCCACTTATTGAGAAAAAAATGGAAAATTTATCTTGGTGTGGCACTGATACAACTTTATATAGATCTGATGCCACTTGATGTGGCATCTTGCCATATGGATGGATTAAAAAATCCATATATAACAACATTCACAAAATAAAATAAACATTCTCTTGAATTAAACACATAATCTTCTCTCAAAATAACATTATATTTCTCATTAATCATCTCAAAATACAATCTTTACCAACAAAGCTTCAAACCAATTACATAACTTGACAATCCCATGTCAAGGAGGCCTTTAAAATATTTCAATCTCTAAGCCTATCCCAAACTAGACTACCATAACTAAAGGAGAATGTGAACATAAATCGAATAAGGAGAAAAGAAGGGAGATAATAAAACACTGTGTCCCACAACCCATATGGGTTCACATGTCAAAAGAGATAAAGGTCCAATAATGCTACGACACATTCTTCACTTGGGTTGAATAACGAATAAAGGAAGGAGTGAAGACCAGGAAATCCATGCCATAATTCCACATGGGAGGAACAATGACCAAAGACCAAGGAAAATACACCAACCTCACATGCTTATCACATGGATAATCAAAAGAGAAAGGAGATTCTAATTTAAAATAGTTAAATTTGATCCTCATCATCACAAGCCTCCAAAAGATAATTGATCTCATTTTTTACCACTCTCCCATGGAAAATACACCCCATTCGACCAAGGCAATCTAGAATAGTGATTTGATGCCAATCATAAATAGTGTCATTTAGGAATAGTGCTAATTAGGAATAATGCCAAATAGAAAATAATAACATCAAGAATAGGTCCTTGACACCTCACCAAGGTGACTAGTGCCTCCACATCATCAAGAAAGAAGCCTCATCACCATCCTAAATCATCATCTACCACACCATCATGATTAGTGCTTATGAATACTATTGCATGAATAGTGTATCATGAAAAGTAATTTCCAGCCACATATTTATCCTCTAGTTGAAAATAACTCATCTCCCACAAGGCCATGATTTTATTCATGTCACTTATTCTTAAATAAAATGGAAAAACATGCCACTATATTTTTGTGTGATGCAAGATTAATCAAACCTTAGAATGTTTCTGCATCAGACACAAGATGTAGCTAATGTGATCTATTGATCACATAGAGGGGGTGAGTGGCAGAGCCACCATTTAGGTCACGAGGCAAAATTAACTTGGCATACCCTTCCAATAAACCATGTACACCTAATTTCATTTCTTTCTCGTACTCTTCTAACATCTGCATAGTGGTATCAAAACGGCCCTCACAAGACCACAAACCATCCTCATGGGATCTCCCATCCCATCTAAAAATTTCTTCTTCCTCCAAAAAAATTTCCATATATTAATGGATTTATATGTGGACCAAACCCCACCATCAGAAACCAACCTCTTTTACCAAGATGCTCTATCATGCATCTTACTTTCACATGTGACATCAAGCCCACTATTGTCCATCCACCTATACCAAAATCCAAATTAAATTTATTATTACACCATCCAACCACCTATTGGATCATCCACAACATCATAATTCACCATAATTTTTAGCTCCTCACTCATGGATGCAACAAAATTCACCACATGTGTATTCACTTGCACAACAAGCATCTCCAATGTTTCTTCCATAGAAACATTCAAATCTTGTCCAATCCCAGAATGATTCACATGATATTTAATATCACAATGAGATTAAAAAATATCCACATCAACCACTTACAATTCTGAAATATCCTCATACATACTCTCATTATGTGCACATACTTGCACAAATTTCTCCTCCAAAGCTTCCATCATGGAAACCTGCAACACTAGTTTGTTGCTCTCTTCACCCACATGCACCTTTTCATGGATGGATTATTTCTTTCTTTTTAACTCCACATGTCTAAAAATTTAATCTTCTCATTCAACAATAATAATCTCCATATCCTCTTGTATGATGATTTCTTCTTCTCTCTGTAACTCTTCATAGCTGCAATCTTCAATCTTTTGTAACCTTCCTTGACTGCAATTTTATTCCATCTCTTTATTCCTCTTCCATGTGAATAAATCTTTCCTCAATGAATCCACCTTTTCCTTTAGGGAGTCTATCATATCCCATATTAAATATTTTTCTTCATATGTTTCATATTATTCAATTTTCTCTACCATCAGTTCTAATAGTCTACTCCATGTCTTTATCGTCTTCTCTAATTTTCTTTCTAGTGGAATCCTTCCACTCTTATTCTTCATCTCCATCTACATACCTAAAAAATAAACATATAATAATCTCTCACATATTTAATCTAGATATTTCCTCTCCATAGGAATCTTACTTGATCCAATACCAGATGATGTGACCACCTACCACAGCTCCCTCACACAAATTAATTCATCAATGTAATAAATATCAACATTAATATTCTCATAATTTATATCATAACATATCATGGAGTTAACATATAATCACCATAATAAAATCTCATTAATTCATACAAATATTATAACTCAAGGCCATGCCAACATTGCATACCTACACACAAGCTCTACCAAGCTTCTATCTCTTACAAACTCAGCCTACACAAGCCAAGAAGGCTTTCAAAGGCATTCAAAATCCTTTCCCATAAAAACTCACATACCTTTATTAGTCATGGATACATTATCTTATATAAAATAATAAATAAAGGAGACAACAAGACATTAATCCCCCACACACATGAAGTGGAAATCATGAAGGAAAAATGGTCAACCAAGCATATGTGTCCCACATCCACTTGGGAGAATCATGATAAATCAAGAAGGAATAAATACCAATAATTTTATTCCATATTCCACATGGGAGGAATGATAATAAAGGACAAGGCTCCACCAAAGGAAAATTATGCCACCCTTCACATGGGTTCACTATTTAGTGAATAATAAAAGCTAGTCACATGTGAAAAGTCAAAAGTGAAGAGCATCTCCTTATAAAAGGTTGGTCCACCACCATGTGTTCCATTGGCCCTCATATAATTACATCCTATGCCACATATTCAATTATTAATAGTGCCATGAAACCTCACTAGGGTGAATAGTGTATATCATGTCATCAATGAATAGTGTTTTACTACCACATCAGTTTTCTTACTCCCCAAACTACAATGGAAAAATTCAATAATCAATTTACTGTAAAAAATAAGATACAATTGAAATATTTTATTTCCAAACATTCAAATATGCAAGATGACCTTATCAATATTATTCACAAGGAACTTCAAAAATTAAATAATGGTCAATGTTCAACTCCCCTAGCTAATAACATTATTACACCTACATTGGGGCTAACTCAGCTAGCACAACAATCAATTATAACTCAATAACCTTCAATGATAGGTACACCTCTTATGACTAGTTCTTCCACTCTAGATATGCAATCCCTTATGGAGGAGGTTCATACTATACAAGATAAGGTGTTACATTTTGAACAAGGAGACTCTAGGACATCACATGTCTTGGATTCTTATGTTATTTTAATTGCACATTTGGCACTTTAGATAGCTGTAATTCCATTTCCATCCAAATTCATGGCACCTAAGATTACATTATTTGATGGTAAGGGTGACCTAGAGCACCATCTATGAGATTTTTATACAACATGTTTGGACTATGTGTCCAATGATTTACTCTTCACTAAGTTGTTTCTATGCAGTTTAAAGGATTATGCCTCACAATGATTTTATGATCTACCAAATTAGTCTATCACCACATTCAATCCTTTGGTAGATAGATTTTTAGCACACTTATTAATAAACATCAATGATAAGATCTCATATGCTCAAGTTACACAAGTGAAATAAAAATAAAATGAGCCTATTGTAGAATACATCTTATGATATAAGACTATATTGTCCAAATTAACTAGCCCCATGGTAGATAAAGAGCTTCAGGATATCTTCAAATAGATTCGTCTATTAGCTTTACATGAAGTTATCTTGTTTAAGAAGTTTCCTACCTTCACAAATATATGCAACATAATGAAAGAAAGAGAAGTCAAGCTTCTCTCTATGGGAAAATTTAAATATACCAGTGGATCAGAATTAACTGCTAAGATTTATAGTATGCCTCTATACAAGATAATGGTCACTAAAAATAAGGGCGATTTAAAGGCCATAGTTAATGCAGCTTTAGAGCCACCTCTTCACCTAGTTTTATCAGTTCCATGCAAGATTTTCACTAACCTTTTAGCTTATCAAATGTTTAATGAAATTAATGATTCTTTTCATAGTTTCACTTGAATCACTATAAATTTTGAAATTTGGTAGAAAATGGTAGCCTAGCTAAAGAGATCCTGGTGATTGTCGAAAGATTTGGATGGTTCATCTTCCCTTCCCTATAGCCAATGGTTTTACTTTTTCTGAAATAGTGTTGGAAAATAGTTACTAAAATTTACAATTGATTACTGAGTTGGGTGGTGGGTTCAACCTTTGAAACCCACCACTCATTTTCTTATATAATTAGAAAATAACTTTTTTTCAATATTCTTAGCTGCATAAGTTTAGGTCTAAGGTGATTCCCTTTTTTTATAAAATATAATTGCCATTGAAAAGTTACCATGTAAATCTAATTTTTTAATCAATTTATTTTTATTTATTTAATTATGTCCTTATACATAAAATCTATGGATTATCTCTTACCTTCAAGGTAATTTACATCTGCATCTTTATACAAGCAAGAAATGGTACAAACGAGTTAAGTTAGATTTGTTTTTCATATTATTCTGATAAAAGCATTTTATATTTAGAGGAGGTCAATAATAATGAACATTTATATCTCGTATAATTTTTGGAATGCTTTTTTATAAATAACACACACATGACACTTCGATCCTATCCCATCTAGATAGTCCTATCTAACATCTTCATATATCTATGTTATATGCATTAATAATTACTTTTATGGTATAAATTATAGAAGCACTATATGTTTAAATCCTATAATTAATCATTTTTAAGTTTAATATTCTTAGTTTTTCCATATTATTTATTATTCTATTGAATTTATATTGTAAAACTTTAAACAATTTATAATATAAAAGTATGGACTAATAGATATGTAACTTAATTACTTTAGATACGGGACTCAAAGAACTAGCTACAACCATAGGCTTATGTTTCACTTTTTGAGCACTCTCTCTCTCCTTACATGAACATATGTGGGAACCTAGTAGATGCATTTAGTTTAATTGTCGGTAGAAGTTTTAGTAGTAAGTAAAAAATGATTATAAATTTAATGTTGTAGAAATTTTGGATATTCAATTCATGTGTTAAAAAAAACTAAAACATTATGGGCAATTTGTAAAGAAAGCTTCCCATAAAAATATAAAAACAAATGAGCCATGTTTAGGAGAAACAATAATTACCATCGCAGCTAGCTCTGGTGTATCTTGAGCCAAAGGCTATTTAACAATAGTATTTGTTGCTAACTTGACATAAGAAGGATTTCTAGGTCAAGGATCATCTACTTCAGGCATTATTGGTCAAAAATGAGGTACCAAGTGCTAGTGGCAGAACTGGCAAAGTTGGTTCTGACTCAAAATCAGAATTTAATGTTGAAGCTTGACCAAATGTGGTACCAAGTGCTAGATGCATGTTGCAGTCAAACTTCTTCAATCTCTCCCTAGATGATCAATCAGAATGTTTCCCAATTGATGTTGCAAAGTAACAAAACTATTTTTAGGAAGAGCTTTGGTAAAAATATCATCTACTTGCTCAGAAGTAGGACAAAACTGTAACTCAACTTGCCCACCCTGTACCAAATCTCAAATGAAATGACGTCAAATCTCGATATGTTTCGATCTAGCATGAACAAGAGATTCTTCATCATGGTAATAGTGTTATTTCTATCACATAAAAGTGTAATTGGATGTTTTTGAATCAAGTATAAATCCTCCAATATCCTTTGAATCTACATTGCTTGATAACTTGATGATGTTGCTGCAATATACTTTGCTTTTGCTGAAAAGAGAGCCACAGTTGCCTACTTTTTACTACAAGATAAAACTTTAGAACCAAGTGAGAATACATAACCAGATGTAGATTTTATATCATTAACTAAACTAGCCCAATCATAATCTATGTATCCAACTCAAATTTTTCAGTGGAAGAATAATGAATGCCAAAATTTTATGTACCACTCACATACCATAGGATTCTTTTTGAAACATGCCAATAAGACTCATATGGATCCTACATGAATCAAGAGATGAGACTTAGATCATACATAATTTTAGGTCTTATTATAGTGAGGTACATGAGGCTACCAACCAAACTTTTATACAAAGTAGCATCCACTTTGGAACTAACATCTTCTTGGGTTAATTTCTCACCAAGGGCTATAGGAGTTGAAACTATTGTGCATGTCATCATTCTAAACCCTTTCAATAAATTACATATATATATTTTTTTATAAATTAAAATACCATGAGTCCTAAATCTGACATTTCAAATTCTTATTTCATTTCTTTCTGCCTAAAACTTCTTTATGAGAGTTTTACTATTACCTATATAAATAAGATCATAAACATAAAGAAAAATAATGAGAATATCATTAACAATATGTTGGACATACATGGTTGGCTCTGAATGGCTTCTACTAAAACCTTTCTTTATGAAATAACTACCAATCCTTACATACCAGGCTCGAGGGGCTTGCTTTAACCCATAAAGTGTTTTTTCAACTTTTAAACCAATTATTTTTTACCTATAATTTCATACTCCATGGTTTGTTCCACATAGAATTATTTATCTATATAACCACTAAGTAAAGCTGATTTTACATCCATATGATATACTAGTCACTTGTGTTGTGCATCAATAGCTAATAAAATCTTTATTCTATCAAGTCTTGCAAATGGAGTGAATGTTTCTAAATAATCTACTCTAGGTGTTTATGCAAATCCCTTGGTAACTAGTCTTTCCTTGTGTCTTTTCATAGAACCATCAACAAGATATTTAACCTTATAAATCCATTTGACACCAATCACTTGTTTATCTTTTAGAAGTTGCACTAATTCTCATGTATTATTTTTTTATCAATTGCATGCATCTCATCATTCCTAGCATCAATCTATATTATTTCTTTTACTACTTCTTCATATATAGAGGGTTCAACTTGAATTTTACTAAGAAAATCAAAATTAGCAATTGGATTCACATTACTCCTCTGATAAATTTCATTTAAACTTCATACCTTTTTTGAAGAGCTTGGACTTGATGTTGGACTTGAACTATCACCTGAAGGTGTGCTTGTAGATGAACCTGGTGAACCTAAGCTTGGAGAGCTTAAAGTTGAGCTATTATTAGGGCTTGAACTTCCACTTGATCTTGTGGGGAGAGGAGGAACACTTCCAACTTCTATGTCCATCATTATTGGTGGTGTTTTTTATTGTGTACCTATTTTCCATTACCATTCTCCCCTTCATGAAAAATAACATCCCAGCTAATAATCCACTTCTTTATGTGAAGATTATAGAATATGTATCCTTTAGTTGCATTAAAATATCCCACAAATATATAATGTTGGGATTTTTCATCTAATTTCTTTCGCTTATAAATTGGAATATAAACATATGCAAGATAACCAAATACATGAAAATGAGCCACTGAAGGCTTATGACCACTCCAAGCTTCCTTTGGAGTGATGTTATGAACTACTTTTGTAGGGATTTGATTCAAAATGTATACTATTGTTACCACTGATTCTCCTCGATAATAATTTGGAAGATTTTTTTATTGCAACATACTTCATGTCATTCCCATAATGGAATGGTTCTTTCTTTTTGTAATACCATTTTTCTAGGAGGTATAGGCTACAGTAAGTTATCTCTTGATGTCATTTTTACTAAAAAAATCAAAAAACTCTTTGGAATTGATTTCTCCCCCTCTATCTAATCTCAATATTTTGAGATAATACCTGCTTTATTTTTCAGCCATAGCTATAAAATTTTTGAAGCATTCAAAAGCTTCAAATTTCATCTTAAGAAAATAAATCCATGTGTGGCGATAAAAATAATCAATGAAAGTCACAAAATAATGATTCTTACCCAAATATTCTTATTTTAGTGCACCATAAATGTCAGCATGCATAAGCTCTAGAGGAGATTTTTCCCTCCAAGATTTGTTCACCAAAAAACTATCCCAATGTTGTTCGCCAAATGCACACCTAAACAGACTTCTTTTTTTGCTTGAATTGTTGAAAGTCTTATCACCATATTCTTCTTGTGAATTAAATTTAATCCTTTAAAATTTAGATGACCATAACATTGATGCCATAACCATTAATCATCTATGGTTACTTTGAAAGCATGCATAGTAGTAGAATGTAATGTGAGAGGAAATAACCTTTTTCTCTATTATAGGAACCTTTGCTACAAGATGATAATTATCTGATTTATCAAATATTTTGTAGAAGTTTCCTTTAAATACAATTTTATAATTTTTTACTACAAGTTGCCCAATACTTAATATATTATGTTGTAATTTGGTCACATGCAATGTATCATGAATATAAGTAGTTTTTCATTGCTTAGTTTTTACAACAAGGGTACCTTTTTCCATCACATCAACCTCTTTATCATCACCAAATTTTACATCACTTTTTACAGATGCATCTAATTTGACAAAGAGATTAGATTTAACTATCATATGATTAGAGTAGCCATTATCCAAGAACCACAAATCTTTTTTATTTTATTTCACCAAATTACATGTGAAGAAGGTGGAGTGCTTGAGATCTTCAGAAGACTTCAGTATAGTTGGATCTTGATTGATTGATTGTTATATGTATTACGCATTAAATACTTACATGCAGTACATATTATGAAATCGCTAATCTATATAAATGCTTGGATATATCTAGTATTTATTGATACATCATGATGTGTTCTTTTAGTTTATTACTTTGAGTAATGGGTTGTGATCTAAAATTTAAGGTATATTCAGGTGATATAAACCTATAATTACTTAGATACTTATTGAGTTACAAAATATGATAGTATTGGATATCATACATTACCATAGTAGATGTGTATGATGTACCTGGATGGTACATTCTAAATTTCTTAGGACTAGACTTAAATTTACATTTGACTGATCTAGTTTATGCATGTTGGTTAATCTTATGAATAGCATGTTTTTTAGTAGTGGTAAGACTTTGTGTATACATGTGTGCAATATTTGAGAGTTTAATGAATATTGGGTTGGTATTTTATTATGTTCTATGTGAACTATGACTTGCTTCATTATATATAGTTACTTGTATATTTATTTATGTTTCTATGATTTTAAGGCTACTTATATGACTGTTTTTGAAAAATTAGTAGTTATGTCTTAGAATACTAGTCTATGGTAATATGGGTTATCATAGGTGTAGCATGTTTGGAAATAAATTATGGTAGTTGAAATCTATAGTTATGTATATTTTACCCAAGTGTTATAGACGGTATTCATTAATTCTAGTATGGGATAGAAATTAATGTAAGATGTGTTTTGATGAAATAAACATATATTACTCCTATGTATAGCATATTATATGACGTATTTTCTAAATAAGATGTAAATTAAATGAATTTCATGGTTGAATTGTATTTTAACAATCTTTATTGATGATTTAGAGTAAGGAGTGAGATGGACTTCACTAGCTTACTAGTGGTGTGTATGAATTTGATTGATCTAAATCATTATTATTTATTATTTATAAAACTTTAGACCAAAGTATGTTTAGCAAGACATTATCATTTTATGAGTGTGATTCACATGTTTCTGCAATATCTTACAATAGAACATATTTCTATGATACACATCATGTTTAGTTTAGAATCATACAATACACGGGTACTTGCTTATCTCTCTGGATTCCCACACCATCACTATGTACTCATCTGTGAAGGGAGGGGCATTCCCCGATGGGAGATTATGTGGGGGATTGTTGGTCTATGGTTTGTGTGGAAAAGTTCTCAGAGGATGCTCTTCCTCCCCAAAGTAGTACCACTATTGAGATGACACTTGAGATTGCCACAGATACTGGAGAGTCCAAAAACTCATGCTTTGGGGAGCCATGTATCTATATGTACATTGTATTATATTATATTTACATTTCTCAAAAAACTAAACTAAATTAAATTGAAAATCATCTAATTATATCAAATTTATCTTCGAATCTTCAAATATTATAACTTCATTTTAGACTATTTCAATGAAATTCCAAATGTAAACCAAGTATCTATTAAAATATCCCACTGATCCATCAACATATGACTGTGCCTTTAAAACTAATATCATTTATTTTTCATTAAATCCTGATGACTTTCTAAATTTTCTATCTTCATTGAGTCATCTAAAAACTGAACCATTCCAAAATGAAGATATAAAAAAAATCTAGTCAAATATTTCAAAGTGACAACACCAAATTAAAACTGAAACATACTTATTTACCTAATATAGTCCTCATGTAAATTTTAATTGAGAAATAATTGGCTCATCATAAAATTACAATTTCAAATCCTAAATTTAAATTTAGACCCATGACCTTGATTCTGAGATGTAAACTTAACAAAAACCTCGTATCCTTTTAAAGTCAACACAATGACTGACACTATTGGACGAGATTTGAGAACACATACATACATACATACATACGTACATATATATATATATATATATATATATATATATATATATATATATATATTATAACTTTGACATATTCCCACAAAATAGATGATTGGGTTATTTGAAACTTCCTATACAAAACCAAATTATATCTTTTTATACAAATTGAAACTACCTCTAAGAAACCAAAACTTAAGTTTCAAAAACAATAAACATCTTATGAAGTCAACATCCTTAGAATATCCATGGACAAACATGGCATATCAACTCCATAATTCATACAAAAACAACCAGGATTAAAACCAATTCTTGTAACTTCAAAGTTTTGGTATTTCTCAATTTCCACAATATACATGCACCGTGATTCTTGAATATACAAATAAAATTAACACATATTTTCATCAAAAAATTGATAACATTTCTTATGCTTGTATATTTCCAAAGACTAAACTGAGATGCATGTATTCATTTTATCAAAACCTTTGCTCAGAAAAAGCATCAACAAAAACCCTTCAAATCTAATATCAAAACTAAGCATACATGCAGAAACAACCAAACTTAAAACCTTAATATTTGAATGAACCATTAACCAGATGCTCTAAAATAATAGAATCTCAAAATATGCTTGAAGAGTGAGAGCTCAAAGAAAACCAAATATTCAAAGAAAAACAAAGTCCTTGATTTATTTCATGCAAACAATCCTGAAAAACAAACCATTGAAATAAATATGGCTCAGACCATTAATGTTGAGAAATAAATAAAAATCCATATTCTTATATTCTTTCATAGACTAGAATACCCCGCAAACTATGGTTGCTTATTATTTATTTCATGCATGAAAGAATTTCCAAGTCTATCAACATCACTTATTCTTTCAAACATTTAGTCAGATTATAATCTATTCCTTATGTACTTATTGATGGAGTATTATTTAGGAAGGACTTCTCAAGTGTACTATTGAGATTTTTTGAATCAGATCAGGTTGAGAAAATATTATTTGAGTTTCATGGACCAACTGGTGGTCACTTTGATCCAAGAACCACAACTCCTAAGATTATGAGAGCTAGATATTTTTGACCTAGTTTGTTTAAGGATACTCATGCTTTAGTAAGAAAATGTCAAAAATGTGCCCTCTTTGATGGAAAACAAAATCATTTAGCCTTACCTCTTCATCCAATACAAGTAGACCAACCCTTTATGCAATGAGGTCTAGATTTCATAGGCTTAATCAACCCACCTTCTAGTGCTAGCCATAAGTGGGTGTTGATTGCAACAAATTACTTTATAAGATGGGTGGAGGTTTTAGCTCTCAAGGAAATAAATGAAAGTTCAATTTTAGACTTATTTGAAGGCATAATGACAAGATTTGGACCTCTTTAAACAATATTTTAGATAATGCATTGGCTTTCCTTGGAATAAAGATAAGTGAGTGGGCTTTGAAACATGTTATTTATCTTAGTACTTCCTCCAACTATTATCCATAAGGAAATGGACTAGCTGAGTCCACAAATAAGAATCTAATTAGGATTATTAAGAGGACAATGGATGAAAACCAAAGAACTTGTCATTCCAAGTTGAAAAAATCTCTTGGGGCTGATAGAATCACCCCCAAGAGAGCCATTGAAAACTCACCATATACACTTGTTTATGGGAGAGAAGCTAGATTGCCTATTTCACTTGAGTACCAGCCTTGGATCTCACTTACCAGCTATATTTGATGGAAAATGAAAGTATAGAAGTCAGATTATGTGAGTTGATAGAGTTTGAAGAAATAAGGGATCAAGCTATAAAAACTATGAGATCTCACCAAGATCAAACAAAGAGATACTTTGATAATAAATCCATGCCAAAAAGTTTCCAAGAGGGGGACATTGTTCTAAAGTGGGATGAAGATAGGGCTAAGCCTAGAAAACACACAAAATTTGATGTTTTGTGGGGTGGCCCTTATGTCATCACTCAAGCAAGAAACACAATGATTTTCAACTCTAAAAGTTGGATGGAGATGAGATTCATATTCCAGTCAATGGGATCTAACTTAAACATTGCTACTAAGGTTCTCCTCTCTCCTTGTACATAGTTGTTGTTTTCCTTATTTTCGCTAAGTGCTTATGCATATGTGTGAGTCTTGTTGGTGTATTGCTTTATTTTGTGTTGTTTCATGTGGTGTAGTTATTTTATGTGTGTTTTAAGAAATTATTTTCTATTTGTCTTAAATAATTCATTGACTCCCTTAGCCCATGGATAGATGAGGCTATTAATCTTTAGTATAGCAAGCATACTACCCCTATGAGTCACCATTTTGTTCACCAAATTTGATTTCAAGGTTAAATTTGGACCCCTATAAGTAAAAAACTTGGTTTTTATATGTTTGAAGGATCTAATACTTTGAAATAGCATATTTTATGGTTTTTTGATGTCATTTAATTCTATATTAACCTTGATCATGGTCTAATTAATCTATATGTCACTTTGAGTCATGTAAAAGGATTTTAGAGGTCATAAATGCAATTGGAATAGTTTTAAAGGTACCTAAGTGTCCTTATTTCCTTTAATATATCTAAAAATTAATATTTCCTATTAGGGATGTCAGTCTCATCTAAAACTTATAGGTTATCTAACTGAAGATCAAGTAATCAACTTAAAAAGAAAAGTTTTGCACTTGTACAACTCATGAGGGAAGGTGACACATGGGAGAAGGCCATATAACATATCTTCATCCTCCTCAAGTTTGTTTCCATGCTTTAAATGCTCTATAAGTTCCATTTTTGAGATAAAACCTTTCTACTCCTTCTTCGCCCTTCTATACACATAGAAGTGGTCAGCAAATTTGTGCTTAGTATAGCTAGTTGGAGAGGATTCAGACCAAATTCCTTTGGGAGGTAAAATTAAACTTAGAGAGATTAATTTATATAATAATAGTGCAAGGATTGGTCAACCATGCTTTATGAACCATCTATAACAAGTTGACTATGTTTTTTTACTCACTATATCCTGCACCTTATAGGTTTTACTCCAATTTGGATAAATCAGTACAATCCAATTGGTGATGCTGAATTCATAGGATGTTTTATCTCTTCTAAAATTTTATTCATGTTTAGTTTCATGTTTCATGGTGTTTTGATGAGCAGGTTGTCTCATGTTGTAGGAAGGTGTCACCATTATGAAGCTTCAATCAGGTTCTTCCTTATTATAGAATGTTGGTCTTCTATAGAGGTCTCATGTGAATATAAGATGGTATTACATAGGTTTAAATTCCATATGATCACATATTTCCATTTTTGGTTTCATCACACCATGCTTTAAGTAAATTTTAGTCTTACCATCCCTCATAGTCAACTCTTCACTCAATTCCACTTACAATCACATGTATGAGACTTGTCTATCTTATTCATGGAACTATAATGAGGGTATATCAGTTTTTCCAAGTCATAAATATCTGAATATAGTTCATTTTTATGTTTGGGTAAAGTTCAAGGCTAGTTTCAAGCTCATTCATCACACCAAACAGTCACTAGTTATCCTTGTATGCTCTGTAACAGGTGTTTGTAAGAGGTTTTCACATTGAAATGGATGTTTTGGAGATTTTATTAAGATATCATTAATGTAATAATAAATTATAGGGATTTAAAGTTATTTTTAGTTGTACATTAGGCCATCCATCCACATATTTTTCTCCATTCTATGTTCATTACTTGCATACAACTCATACACACCTACAGGAGCGTCCTTGATGATAGCATGTTGAGAGGAAAAGTTTGATATGTGTTTCAATCTCTTAATATTGATGAGAGTGAATTTGGATACTTGGTGAAATAATTTAAGTTATCACAAACCTACACACCTTCTATGCTACCCAAAATTACATTTTCACTACCTGTGTATACAAATGCCCACCTACATGTGGTAACTTAGAGTTATGAAGGTCTTTGAATGGGAATTTTGGAGCATGATAAGGTCTTTTTTTTAAACCCTATCATGTGTAAAATCCCAAAAAATACATATTTGAAACATAAAATTTTCAAGTGAAGGTGTAACTACATTTAAGCACAAGATGACTGAATCTAGGGATTGTTTCCCAAAAAAGTGAAAATAGAGGTCTAGGGCATTTTATAGATATCCTATAACAAGGTTACAAAGTGTTTTTGAGCATATAGATAGGTAAAACTTGTATCTTATATCATGGATAATATCTATTCCAAATATGGATGTCATAAAGTTAGTGTAAGATATAAGTTTTACGTCCTAAAGATGTCTTTCAAAGCACTAAAACCCTGCATTCATATCTACAAGTTTTTAGTTTTGAATGGCATTTGACATCCAAAAGAGAAACAAAACATACTCTCATGGTTATAATGGTCCTATTTATTTAATGGTGTACAAATGAGAATTTAAATCATTATTATGATGTTAATATGTAGTGTTTCAAGCTTCATGGATGTCTACAGGTGTCCCTTCATAGGAAAATGTTCACCTATAGCTGGGTAGGTAGATAGTGACCTAAGCATTGGTGCCTAGGTGCTTTTTTAATCCATAAAAAGTGAATATAGGTATATAAATATGCTATATGACCTTAAGGCCTCAAGGAGGAACTTTACACATCATGAACAAAGTCTAATTAGGGAAAAGTACACCTACAAAAGTCATTTTGGTAGGGTAACATAGTCAGGAGGTAGAACTCAATATTATGAGCTCAAGGTACATGTAAAGAGTTTAGGAAGAGTTGGAATGATTAAAAAATCCTATTATAACCTTATTTATGACCATGATGACCTCCATAAGCTTTTTACTATGTAAAATAAGCTTATGTAGACTCTTTAAGGTCTTGTATGCACCTACAACTGAGTGCCTAGCCTTGATGAAGGTAAGGAGATGAGTATGCTAAGAAAGAGAACAAAGGTCTATATACAAATTCAAAATGTTTCATGTTATTTTAATAAATTATTTTCACACACTATATAACTCATTTCAAGTTGACCATGTACTCTTCCTACTAGTCCAAAAATGATAGTATGTACAGTTGCACTAGGAGACTCATGTTGCTCAATGGGTAAGAATGAGAAATCTAAGGGAGAAGATTAGTTTTTATGCATTTAAAGATTATTTATAATGAATTTAATATGGATATAATATTTGAGGAACCTAATAACATTGGTTTTATGCCTTGAGAGGTTATTCTTAGGTGAAAGTGAAAAATGTAAAAAAATGTCTTTTTGGAGGCCTTTTTTGAGAAAATTTAGTTATAGAGATATCCATTTGATATTAAATGAAAATTAAAGTGATTTTATGTTGCATATAACTCTTTATGTCTCCTCCTAATCAATTTTTTTACTACCCTACCTATATGGACATGGTACAGAATGGATTTCTTTGACTATTTTGTGCATTGTGCAGGTTCTAGGGACTTTTAAGAGATGAAATAAAATTTGAGAGGAATATATGTATTTATTATAACTCAATATTCTAATTTAATTCCTTTAAAAAAATCCTAAGTATTTCTATAAGATCTCTCATCTCAACCAATCAAAACTAGCATGGTGAACATGATAGTGAGAAGGGTGAAAACTTCAAGTGGAAGTCTTTTTATGGTGCTCCTAATGCCTCTAAGTTCATGGAGAGTCTTAAAAAGTTTAATACACTCTATTTTAATAATTTTCATGGAAAATTTATGTTTTTTTGGAAGCCAAGTATGCAAAGTTTGTGGAAGAGGATTTTATTAGACTATAGATGGTGATGGCTCATTTCTATAAGTTTTTAGATGACTAGGAATGTAATAAATGCATGGGGAAGAATGTCTTAAACCCTTCCCTCTCATTCAAATAATTATATCTTCCCATAGTTATTTTATGGATGTTTAAATAGGTTTGAATGATGAAGGCAATTTTATGAGCCAACACAAGGAATTTCATACCACTTTTTAAGAATTTCATGCCTTATATGGACACTTGTACATCCTAACCTTGAATGGTACATTTTAAACCTTTTTTTCATGCATATTTAACCTTTTTTATCATTTTCACAAGTTTCCAAGTGACCTTTAGACTTCCCTTGTCTCGACCCTCTCCCAAATGATATAAGTAGTGACTTTTTGGGCTCTTTTGAGCAACCTCTGTTGGTTGATGGTGAAACCCTAGATAATTTTGTATGTTAATGTCTATTAAATAAATTAAAAAATTAATTTTCATACTTACATGCTTCATAATTGAGTTTTGTTCCAAATTTTGTTGATCTTGTATAGTCAAAGATGGTCTTTTCTAGTATGTTATCTTTGATTGTCCACCAAGTATGAATAAGAGTAGTTGTTACAAGTCTTTGTTAGTGTTATTTCTTAGTTTATGAGAGTTTTAAAATTGTTTTATGATTTTATTCTCAAAATTATCATTAATTATCCCTCCTAAACATCTATATACCTCTTGAACCTAGCATATGAAACATTGATGTAACAATCTATCTTGAGTTGTGAGTTATGTGTGAAAGAAGGTTTAATTTGCTCTAATTAGTACAAGTTAAGTACATAGGAGGAAAATAAATATTTTTGCATCACCTTTTATCTTTTTATTTTTTTCTTATTAACCCTTTTCATGTAAATTTGATAAGTGAGAGAGTGCTTCAAAGAGTGCATCAAGGTAACTAGCCCTTCTAGAGATTCATCTCACCAATTAATTACCCACATCAAGTGAGATGTTTCCATTGTGCCACTTGTATTATGATAGATGATAAATATCATAAAGTGGTGAAAATATAAGTTAAAATATGTCATATCTAATATCTAAAGGAATCGATTTTGGATTTAAGGGGCAGTCCTTTATGAATAATCATTAACACTAAAACTTGTGTTAAACCTCCCTAAAACCCTAATAAGGACCTAAAGTAGAATATATTATTAAAAATATCCCATAATAGTCTAAAATTAATATATAAACTATTTTAACATATATTAATTTCTCCCAAGTGCCTCCAGGTGGTGGTGGTTAGTCAGATGAGAGAGAAAATGCATAGATACAGGCTTGTCTATGAAGAATTTGTTGTAGCAATCAAAAGTTACAATGGTAAATGAAATAAAATAGATGGAATAATAATATATAGATTCATAATTAATTCCCATGAAGTTTTATAAATAGTATCCACCCTTCAAATATTCTAAATCGATCATCCAAGTTAGCTAGTCACTAACAGACCTAATGGTGTAAATAGTGTAAAACCTAAGCAGCAGTGAGAAGATGAATTAGAATGTGTTTTCATGATAGAATGATTAAACCAAATACATTGAGATGTTTTTTATGAATTTTAATTCATTTATATTCTTTCAATAAGTTTTTTAGGTTAGTGAATATGGTAAAAATTTACTCAAAAAATGACTAATCTGATTTAAATAAAACTATGAAACATGAGGTCAATAAATTGGTCAGCAAGACCAATATTTATCATTAGACCATATGAGTTTTCCATTTGAAGATTATTTAGGATATATAATAATAATTTATGTGCATAAATATTCATGTAAATTTTCTACACAGGTGTTGGAGGTCTAAGTCACCATGAATGGTCTTTAAGGTAAACTAGCAGTTCTAAGTGAGTTACAGATATGTTCTTGAGCCTTTATGCTTTGAGTGAAAGTGTTTAATGAATTTATTAATGACCCTAACGTCATATATATATATATATATATATATATATATATATATATACCTTTTTTATCATATTTTATTATCTTAAGTGTGTTTGAGCTTTACTATTGAAAGGTAGACTTTTTGAGGCACACAGGCCTAATAGGACAGTTTGTCCTAAAAGAGGTTTTATTGTATCGACAATAGACAAAGGTCTAATAAATCATGAATTAGGTCATTATATGTCTTATTATAATTGATTTAATGGTTTTGATTTTTTGGATAAATCCATATAGTTCTAATAATATCAATTTTTAATGCTAAGAAGATAGACCTAATGAAATTAGGTCTCCATAAGACCTAAAAGTGAAATGAGGTCTAATAGAGTTATGATAGACCAAAAGGAACTCAAATTTCATTTTAATCATGTTTATGAGATGTCATAATACCTATTATATGGATGACCTAATATTTTAATGGTGTGTGGTTTACCAAGTGGTATATAATCAAGAGATGAGTATATATATAAGGCTTTTTAGGCCTATTTAAGTAAGCTAAGAGAGAGCAAATGGATTGATAAATAAATGAGCCTAAGGAGGTTGGAAAACATGTTTTAAACCCTCAAGAGAGATAATATAATAATTTCATGATGATAATACATGTATTATGCAGATGAATATCAAGGACACATGATTTATTTAGTCTTGAAGAGGGCTAGTTGAGCGAAGAAGCCTAGAGGTTGTATATAATTAGAAATGCATTGTCTATAAATCAATCTTGACTTAGAGAAGATAGAGCATACATACACTTCCTATTTGGAATACATTTTTTAATCAAGTGCATGACCAATATGGGGATCCTCTAGACCTAATTATGGGATCACTTGTCATAATACACCATGCTAGGAAGGGTTCCAAAGCCTACAATCTAACACAATCATGCAACAACCCTGAAAGAGTCCTAGGTTTAATGTTCACTTTATTCAAATAAATAAGAAATTAAATATAATCTAGTGCACACCAAATATTGTGGCATAAAGTGGGGTTTAGAAATAAAATAAACTAAACTAAACATGCATAAAAGACATATACTCACATCAATATATATAGAAACCTAATGCATAGGAGAGAAGTAGAATTGCATTATCTATATACTCTTATAAAGGAGAAATAAATTTAGGAATACTTACCTTTGAATACAAACCCACCGATCTTAAATATCTCCCTTGGCTAAGGTGCTTCACAAAATATTGTTGTGGTATGTAAGGATAACAATGATAAATCAGCTCTAGGCTACATAGCCTATCTATGCATCCAAAAGACTTCTCCACAAGACTAGATCTGTATCTCCAAAGAAAGTATGAAACCCTAAGATTTATTCCTCAAGTAGAATGGTCAATAAGAATATGTTCATTTATACTTATTCTTCTTTTCTTCTCTTCTTACAAATAGTTGGAAATGAACTTGTATATATAGGCAAATCTTGCCCTAAATCCTTATAAAATGTCAGTTGTATAGGTTTGACCTAGTCAACCTTGTATGTTTTTGAGAAATAATTCACTAGGTCCTGAGCTAGGTTGGTCAAAAATATAACAAAACTCCTAATTAAAAATACCCCAAAGCATTACAAGGTCAACCCAATTGACGTTGTAAAGTAATTAGAGGTTGAAAACTATACAGAGTTGACCCAGTCGACCTAGTATAGTCAACTAGTGAAAGGGGTTCAAGGCAAGAGCAAGGAGGATAAAGCATGAAACATGACTAAAATGGGTACAACTAAGAAGAATAATCTTAAGTTAAATATGTTTAGGATATGAGTGTGTAGATGGCAAGTGGCAAAAGGGACAACAATCTTATGAAGCACTAATAGTTTACCCAACCCTTTCTTGGCACACCCCTTAAGGCATGCACTCAAAGATATTGAGACTCAATGGGTTCCTACAAGATACAAAGTATCATTAATCAATAAAATTTAAAAATATTATGTGTATACATATTCTCCATTCAAAACTCATCACATGTCATTTGAGTGCAACATAGAATGGTGCTTTAAGAAATAAAAAATGAAAACACACAACATTGATGCTAATTAAAGTGTAGTAAGTAGAAAATAAGATAAATGAAAAGAAATAATTTAAAAACACATACCTTTACTTACCTTAGTTCTGTAGATAAATAAGTAGATTGTAATACAAAATTTAAGGCATCTAATGTGAATAACACTAGGTGAACCTATAGAAGTTAGTGCAAAAAATAAACAAAAATCAAAAAAAATGGAATGTAGGCATATGATAGTGGAAACTATTATTTACATCATCATGAATGCAATGCATTTTATGGTTTTGAAAATGGATGAATAGAAACAAAGATATAGGCAAAAGAAACAATCTAAAGAAAAATTGAAGCACACTTTGTCCTTCAATTATTTTAGAATTTGAATTTTGAAAAGTGTTTTTACATAGGAGGAAAGAGAAGTCATTTGGTTATTTTTACTTGTGAAAGAGATAAAAAGAGCTCTAGAGACCAAACAAGCAAGGATAGAGAGGAGATGACAAGCTAGACAAGGAGGGGTTCCAAGAGCGGCAACAGGTGCACTACAAGTATGCAACTATAATCTTAAGCTAGTTTTGGATTAATTTAATGAATTAAGTGTATTTTTAGAAAAAATAATTTTTAGCTTTTATAGGTGTTAGAATGAAGCAAAATTAGATTCTATAGGTAGGAAAAAACAATTAGGCAAATGGGTTTGGAGGAATTAGGAAAAAAACTACAAAAGGCACTTTTTTAGGAAAAAGCAAGGGGTTAGTAGTGAAAAACAAATGGGTAAACCTAGTCAACCTAGTAGACTAAAAAAGAGCAAAACACACTACCAACCCAGTAAGTATATGTTGACCCTGTATATTTGATAGACTGCCAACCTAGTATAGTTTTCCAACTAATCTAAAAAATTCAAAATGACAACACAATACTAGGGAGGGGGAAATAAGAGGGTTGACTTAGATGTTTAAGTCAATCAAGGTAAAAATAGGGAAATTTTGGTCAAACTAGGTTGACCAAAGAACCAAAATGGCATAAAAATACGTGTAAAAGGAAAAAAGAAGTTTGGAATGGACTGAAATGACAAGGCAAGGGAAAAAAGGATTGAGTAGGCTAAAAATAGGTAAAATGAATGAATTAAAGTAATTTAGGCTTATTTTTTATTGAAATTGTAAAAAGATTATAATTTAACTATACATGACATGGAGGATCTAATACATGTTTTGTTGTTTCTTGTTTTTAGGGATGACCCAAGTTTTGGAGATTGTTAGATGTGTTTTGGCTATCAGATCTAATATAGCATCTAAACATAGATGATAGAGCTAGGCTAGTATTTGTAGACCTAGGTTGGATAACTAACATGTGTAGGATTTCCCTAAGAGTGGATCTATTAGTCATGTTCCTTGGAAGCTAGGAATGATTGACTAACACCTTCATATGAGAGGTGGATGGGACATGGTAGAGGTAGCTATCACTCTATAGGATGTGCATGTCATTCTAGGGCTATCAATAGTAGGAGAACTAGTGACTACAAACATACTAGATAGCCTAGAGGAGAGGATATCCTTATCCATGTGGGCTACAAGCTTGGATATGATATTAGTAGGTAGGAGAGTTAATATGTTTGATGTATATGTATCATATATTTTATATATCTATAAAGATGTGATATGACTTATGACATAACGAGTGTTATGTCATAAGTCAGATGGTAAGGTACCACTATTCATGGTATCCTTGAACAGGATGATCTTAGAGGAGGGTATACTATATGATCTTGGCTCTATCATCTAAGTCTAGCTCATACATGATTTGTATGAGGTGTTGAAAGGGTATAAGTCAATAAGACTAATCATATTACTAATGGCTTGGATATATGAGAGGTTTCCCATGTATCAACTAACTAGGTTAATCCATGCAGTCGATGATAGGTCACTTTGATTATAGATATGGAGAGAGGACCAAATAATGCAGGCCATGCCCCACATGCTATTGTTACAAACAATTATATGTGTAGACATAGTGTGGCATCCATATGGGCACATAACGACTACATGGCTGAGTTGGTACATAGTTACACTCACTATAGTGAGGATAAAGGTTATTAAACACTATAATTGGTGGAGAGAGCCACATCTAGTGACATGGGTACTAGGATAGATGGTCTTACCTCATCTAGTGGCACTAATATTGATGCCTAAGTAGTGGGTTTGGCATGTGAGAGATCTATATTGGAAGAGAGGACTAGGGCTATTAGTGATGAGGTTGATGCTTAAAATACATCATGACTGACCATGGATTGGATGATCATGACAAGGATAAGATTAGGAGGAAAGGGGTGCAAAGGTAGTGGAACCAAAGATACCATCATTAGTTCTATAGTGAGATGAGTAATGACCATCGAGGAGATGGCATCTATGGAGGTAGGAAGAGTAGGAGAGAGTGGAGACTAGCATCATCCTTGATGACCTAGTAGGTGAGCCAGAGGAGATCTAGATTATAAAGAGGCCACTCAGGCATAAGTTGAGATGGATTTGAGCTATAATAGCAATATTTGAGTTGAGGAGGTGACCTATAGAGGATGTGCTAAGAGGCCACATGGATGGATATATTGTGTTAGGCAGTCATGTGGATGGTGAGACCATAGTGGCTAAGACATAGATAGGTAATAAAGATGATTAAATTATTTCTTAAGTTTTTATTTTTAAATAGATACTAGAGGTAGATAGATATTGTGAGATATGAAAGTGATCTAATATCTATCTGGGTGTGATTTTATAGTTGTGGTTGAGGATGAAGAGGAGAGATGGGGGTCCCTTATGAGGGGAGCACTCCATGATGTCCTATATGAGACTCTACATCCATATGACCTTACTTCATTAGAGGACCCTAGTATACCACTTACCTCAACTCAAACGAGTTGGTTCAGATTAGTAGGAGAGGCGGTGAGGTAGATACAAGCATAGAGAGAAGATGTAGCCACTAGCAGAGATGGGTGCAAGTAAGATATAGGCATGATAGGCCCTAAAAGAGGAGAGAGATGCACATCTAGATATAGTGACATAGATGACACAAGTACATATAGTGACCTAGACCCATTTGGTGTAGGCACATGCATAGGTAGTGCACCTATAAGGATAGGTATAGGGACTGAGATCTTGAATAGTCTCCTTATAGTGTATTATTCAAAGGATTAAAATTGAGGCCTCGATAAGCAATATGTCAAGGCCATAATATAGATAGGATGAATCCTAGCCATAGATATGGATAATTGTATATAGTTGTACTTATTGTATCAAAACTCATGAGATGTATATATATGATGTATCATTTTGGCATATTGATGTTGATTATGTATGTTGTCATCATTATGGTTGTATTTTTGGATGATTTAGATATATTTATTTTTAGCACATGTATTTAGCTTTTGTTGTATATGTTATAGGAAATATATGAGATGTGGTTTATTTTCTAGCATTATGTAGCACACATGCATGGGTAAAAAATAAATAGGCAAAAAGGACTTGGTAAAATATAATCAATCAAAAATAATGTACTACACACTATTTCAAGTTGGGAAATGTGTAATAACAAGATAATTACTAAGTATAAAGAACCAAGGGATGGTAAAACAATATGGTAAAAAGGAATTTGTTTTTAAATCAAAGTGAAAGATTTTTGCACCAAATTAAAATAAGTAAAATCATACTAAATCACATTGGGAGGTATGAAAACAATGTAATAAAATAGAAGGTATGTAAAGGGGCACAAATGGTATTAAAAAAAATCAATTAATTCAATAAATTATACTAAATCACATTTGGAATTATAAGATAAAAACAAAATTGGAAAAAATATTGGTCTTAAATTTATCACACTAATTCAAGTTAGGAAGTATGAAAATTTCAAGAAAATGGTTATATTCTTACATGCACTTAGAAAATAATAAGATAAAAGCAAAAGAGAAATTACGTAAGCATAAAACACACTAAATCAAGATGGAAATCATGTAAATGATGTTTAACTTCATAATCAATCACATCTTATCTCATATTTGACATATGTAATTTTGTTTATGACTTGGATTATTGGAAAATTTTGTGAGGAATGTTGGGTCCTATCCACGGTCTTACAAATCAAATCAAAAATAGAACACCACTAGGGTGGAAAATTTGGGACAATTAGGTAAAAAATTATGTGGGTAATAGGAAGGAAAAAGGTGGTAATTTATGAGGATGTCAGGTCCTACCCACAGTCTTACAATGCAACTCACAAATGAAATCCCAAGGGGAGTGATCAGTAGACAAAATAATATTTCTCCAGAGTAAATATGAGGGATATAATAAATGAAAAATTAAGTGTAAAAATAAATAATTAGGCATCTTATGAGAAGACCTTATGAGGCAAGAGGCATACTAAGGATATAAAAAGACACTAAGTGACTAGTGACCATCAATGTACAAAGAAAACCTATTTGCTATAGACACAAAGATTTGTAGGAAAATAAGCATGATACTAAGATCAACTCATGAAGGTATATTTGTACAAGAAAAGGTAAAATGTAATTACCTTCCCATGATATGTTCCCCATTTTTTAGGACTCCTTACAGAGCCATTGATATACTGCAAAGATTAGGTACTCGCATTAGAAAGTAGGTATCACTAAAAGATTTTTTATTTTCATTTTCTAATCTACTAGCCTACCTCACCCTAAAGGAACTTGTATCTACCATGAGGCCAACTATTTATTTTTAGCTTCAACTAGAATAAGGACATGTGCTTTGAATCATGTCTTTTAGTGTGATTTGACTTTTAAGAATATTTTTGCCTTTTGTAAAATGATTTGACTTTTAAATTTTTATGGATTTTTAAGATTCCTCCTCCATACATAATTGGAATGACCAATCATCATAAATTTAGTGATACACATGAATTATCTTTAGGCTAAATATAAAGGAAGCTAAGTAACCATATATAAATACTAACTAGGATACTTAGGCTTGATAACAAACTAGCATGTGATATCAAGTCTCAACTATGTATATGCTTAGTTTGTGAAAAAAAAGGGAAAAATGAAATCCAATGTGGATTGATGAAAGTAAAGTATAATGATATTCATTATTTTATAACTAATCACATGGTAAAAGGAGATAAGAACCAAAGGGAACAGGGTTTGTATAACCAAGTCATGATGACAAGTATCTATGAAAATAGAGATAAGAAAGCAAATGATCATGAAGGCATAAGAAGAGAGTTTTGATAAAAACTCAAGAAATAAATAGAAATAAATGATAAATAAATACAATAATATTCAAATATAAATGATAATATAATCTATATATATTACCAAAGGTAACGAATCACCAGATAAGAAAAATATGAATTCTAACATAGCATCAAATGATATAATAGATAGATAAAAATAAAATTGGATCACATGTATAATTAGAATGAAAATGTATAAGCACCATGTATGTGCTCATAAGTACTAATAAATATACCCACACACATTATCCAAGATGTATAATAAATTTCTATGAATTTGGATACAAATTGTTGATAATGTCTCGTCAATCTTCAATGAAAACTAGTAAAAGACTTCTCTTCTAATCTCCTCAACTAAAAAAGTATAAATACTCAATGGATCATGCTAAGGAGGTAAATTAGGTAAGGGATGCTTTATATAATGCATGAAAGTGGGCTCTATGGGATATGCAGGAATCACCAATGGAGAAGGATCCATGGGTGAGGGAAGGTCCATAGGTGAAGGAATCATGAGTGGAAGCATAGAAGTTGATGCAAAGACCACAGGAGGGGATGGAACCATAGGAGGTGGAGCCATGGGAGAATAAGGAGAAGCCTTATTATGATGATGACTTGTGGTAAGAATGAAAGAATGTCTAAGAATAGCTATAAGGTGATCCTTAAGGTGTCATTAAAGGATGTGATAATGATTGATGTGATGGGTGCCACATTGGTACCATAAATAATACACCTCACCATACTTAGGTATATATTCAGGTAGAACCTTTTAAGGAGGCATGGATTTTTCTAAAGAAGGAGAGGAAGGATGTAAAGTATCAATATACTATCATAACCTATGATAATGGGTAGAAGAATTATTATCTATCCCATGGAAGCAATATATATGCTTATGAGAGGTTTTAGGAGAAGCACTTATAGAAGGAGGTATAATAGGAGTGGAAGAAGTTGTAGAAGAATCATTAGCCCATTTGGTGGGAAATGGATCCATCTTATGAAAGGTAATCAAAACATCACCAAGGGAAGCTGATGATGGAGGAGGAATGGAACTAGTCTCAATGGAAAGAGCAATGGTATGATAATTAGGGATAGGCTCAGCAAGATCAAGAGTGGGAATAAGATAAAATATAATAGGAATAATATTAGGCTCAACTATAGTGGAAGTGGGAATGGGCTCTTATAATGTATCTACTGAGGGAGGAATCAAATCTATAGAATGTCTAAGAAGAGTTGCACTAATCTCAGGAGTAAACTAACTATGGTGATTAGGATACCTAGAAAAGTGGTAAGGCTCGATCATAGCACGATCCATGAACATACTCCTATGAGGCTCATCAATAACTAGAGGTGTTGGTACCATCTCTACCCTATGATAAAGAGGAAAAATACTAAAATTATGAACTGTAAATGAAGAAATACATGAAGATATACAAAAAGACTCAAGTAAAGAAGAATGATAATGAATAATCTTTATATCACGGGCATTTATGAGACCACCTAAGAAAGGATCATCTAGGTAATAACCATCATTATAATCTAGGGTGTAAAGATCAATGACACAAGTAGGGATCACATTATCATTTGAGGAAGTGTGGTGATTATAATTTCAATTCTTGGTTAAGACTATGGGAATATTATCACAAGGAGGCTTGCATGAATGAGGCTATAAGGAAGTAAGAAGTTGCAAGATGAGGTGAAACCTGAGATTGGAAGTTTTAATCTTTAGGTTAATCTCATCAAACTCATCATCATTTGAATCTAAGAGGTTATAAGGAATGTTCCCAATGAGTTTATGATGTCTATTATAACCTCATGTTGAATTAACAAGAAAATTAAGACACTGAGACTCATGGAATAGAACTTTGGGAAAAGGTTCAAGATTAGGAATGTTAAAGACATCGCAGTCTTAGAATTATTCAAAATTTCAAGGGTTAGTGTCACCCTAAATCCTATAAATGACTCCATTATGAGGTAATTTAATTCATTAGTAGATAGAAGAAATAACAGCTAGCATACAATGAGTCCACAACCCACCAATCAAGATGTTATAAGAAAGAGGAAATTTAAAGATCATCACCTTCACATGAGAGATGATAGGTGGGATAGTAATGTGAAGCCACACACAACCTAGATAAGGCATTTGCCTTCTATCTTATCCTTATTAAGTGTTGTGTGTGGACTTAAGATTGTATTTTGAATATCTAAGGATTTTAATGAAGTTGAGAGAGGTAATGTAGGTGTCAAAACCCTCATCAATCAATGCACTCTTGACTTGGATATCATTTATTTGAAAGGGAGGATCATCCACACAAATTAGAATCTCATTACGAATCATAGAAGCTATGGGAAATTTTAAGGAAAGAGAAGTGTATATAGTTTCATCATCATTGATAGACATCTCTCAACATTATTGTAATATACTATCTTTGGATCCTGATAAGGCTACCTCTCATCCTACTAGGGGAGGATGAGGGACATTCATCTCAAATAATAGTCGCATAAGATGGTTTCTATGACATGGAGAAGTCCTCATAAGCTCAAGGAATAAAATCTAGGATGGGAGATTAGTGAGTTTTGCAATGGGATGCCACTCATCATAACCCATAAGAAGGTTGTTAGATATAGGTCCATAATTATTAAAGAGGTCCTCATAAGGAGGAGCTTAAGTATATTATAATTTATTTTGGTAAGAAGAGAAATTTTTAGAAAAATTTTGTAAATCATGTTGTGATGATGAAGTATATGGTTCAATTTGATCTTGAGAATTGGTAGAAGTGTTAGTAGAATCTTAATTATTATTAGTGTTATAATATGATGAAAGAGTGGTATAAATAAAATGGGAAGTGTTATCCAAGGGAGAATCAAAAATTGAATCATCGAAAGTAATAAGGTCATCTTGCCCCAACTCATTTAAATGAGTTGGAAAAGAATCCTAGATAAAACGATATGTTCTAGATTAAAGAGTGTAGATAGGTTGGGAATTAATAAAAGCAACCACCCTTCACATATTAGTCATTATAACCATATTCTATTCAGAATTAGGTTCAACTAGACTTTCTATATTATTGGTGGAAGAGATGGCTTTATCTTGATTATCTTGAATAGGTTAATGATTAGGAAGAGGGTCTTTATAAATAGCTAAATGAGCATTGTATTGATTAAAGGCTTGAGTTTTATCATGTGATTTATAATCTCTAAAATTAATTTCATAAGATTGTTGATGATTTTGAATGATAGAATCATGATCAAAATTAGGACCAAGAATATAGTCCATAGCTAAATTACTAAGTTGTCTACAAGTCTCATGAGAATGACCCCAACTAGCATGAAACCAACAAAACTTTTTACAATCATATTAGGATTTCATAGGATGGGTAGGGTCAATATCTCGTGGAAGAGGCCTAGGTAGAATCTTAAGTAATTTATTTGAGGATAGAGGTTTGTGAAAAATATTTCTTTTTGGTGAAGATAAGTGAGGATTAGTGTATTATTGAGAAGGAGGAGTTGGTTCTGATAGAAGTGTAAAAATGACAAATTAAACAATGTGAATAGTGTCATAAGAATATGTAACACCGTCATTGGTAACATTGTGATTTTTGTTAACATTATGAATAGTGCCTCAAATTTGCTTATGTTGCAAAAGATGGACTAGTGAATGGTTGAGAAGAATAAGCACTAGTAGCATGATTACCTTGGGTAGCAAACAAAGTACTAGTGGAAGGATTAAGGATAGTGGATCTTATGAGAGGCCCACTAGATGTAAAACCTATCATGTTAGTGGATATACTAGGCATAAATGTGGAAGAAGTTAGAGAAGAAGAGGTCATGGTATGATAAGGGGTTATAATCGAAGGAAGAGGCTAAGAATCAAAGAAAGTGGTACCCCTAAATCTAGTTGAAAATGTAGGAGTAGTTGAATGAGGCTCCTTAACTTGACCACTAATCATAAAATTGTAAATAGTAAAAGGATCCTTTCCTTAATGTTGAGGAAATTCAAAGATAAGGAAGAGAATTTCAGTGGTATACTCTATTTTGGGTTGGTATTCTAATGAGAACAGAGGATTATATTGTGAAGAGTTATTAGGAGGGGTCCCATAGTTTATTGTGTGAGTGGAAATATGAACATTGCTATCATCCAAGAGAGCATCCCTACTCTATGTATGGGAGACCCTATGAGGGTTGGTGAAATTCATCATGTCTACTAACTACAACTTAGTATTGTCATCAAACGAAAATTCCATGATGAAGGGAAGGAAAGAGAGATGAGAAAGAAAGAAAATAAAGAATGACCAAAACTGTACAGGGTCAACTTGGTCGACCTAGCACAAAAATAGGGGCTAAAAACAATACAAGGTTGACTAGTTCAATCCAGTACAATGAATAGAGATTGGAAAAAGAGGAAATAGGGTCTGTAAATAGTATAGAATCAACTAGATTAAGCCAATATAGTGAATAGAGGCCAAAAAAAGGTATAAGGCTGATTAGGTCAACCCAATACAACAGAGAGGGAAAATTAAGAAACCCATAACATATTTGTGAACTGAAACAAGATAAATTTTGCAAGTAATTTGAAAATAAATAATTTAATGTAAACAAATAATCAATTGGATCAATGTTGGCCAATCTAATTGAGGCACACAGCACAAAACATTGCACCAACGTTGGCTAATGCAAGTTTTTACAATAAAAAATACAATTGATCAAAGAGAAAGAAATCCACTTGAAAATTAAAGATATAACTAATTATTCAACCTAAATTTTTATTATATTATTAATATATTTTTTATATGTGATGGGAATTTGGCTATAAGCAAGGAACTAGAATGACAATCTAAGGATGGTTTCAGGTAGTTTGGGTTGAAAGGGATTGTAGCGATAATGATACAAGCTTAGTATTGGAGCATACCCATTCATTTCACACACTATAGTGATAAGGGTGTTAGGTCCTTAGCTATAATATACCATTAAGCACGCTTTATACTTGACCAAAGTATCAAGTTGGCTTCCCTCTTGGTGATGAAATCCAAGTAAGTTAGCCTTGGGTAGACAAATGTTAAAAATTTGTTTTAGATTTTGTGATTTGGTCTTTTTTGCATAAAATATAAAATAGTGAAACTAAATGGTTAATTGAAAACCACCTAATTAAGCTATGTGATCTATTCTTAGCATTCACATAGTAAGAAAAGAGAGTATGAACTAATTACTAGCATATAAGGTTAATTCCAACTTTGAAACAAGATATAATGTTGATATGGTCAAAAATTTAGGCATAAAATATAGAACAAGGTTGACAAGGTCAAACCTATACTATGGAAGAAATGTTTGAAAATGAATAAGGTTGGTATAGTCAACCCGATTATCTAGACAACACACAAAACATAGAATTGGGTCGATAGGGTCAATCCAATTGACAGTGCAAGGATAGTTTTAAAGACTACAAACTATAAATAAAGAGACAAAGAGATAGAAAGGAACCTTGGTGGGTCAGAGATGTAGAGAATGAAGATTATTGTTTAATAATCTTGATATATGCTTAAAAATTATGCTAATTAGGTCAACTAGGTTAATCAAGGTTTATAGAAACCTATTATTGAGTGTGTGAAATGTACAAGATCAACTAGGTCAGCCTAATATGTTGAACCTAATGTCTAAAAAAGTAAAGGTCGATTGGGTTGACTTAGTAGTCTAGACTAGACATCTAAAAAAGTACAAGGTTGACTAGGTCAACTTAGTAGTCTAGACTAGATGTCTGAAAAGCTAAAAAGTTATACTTGGTTGACAGGGTTGATCTAGTATCTTGTACTTAAAATCCTAGGCATAGAAGTTAGATATTGGGATGATAAAGTTAATCTAGTATGCCAAATATATGATAAAAATAATGTTGAAATAATGAAAGAAATAAAATAAGATGAACAAATCATGCAAGGATTAGTTCATGTCAGGTTCACTAGAATGTATGCAATCAAAAATACATCATGTCTATAAATCAATCTTGGTGTAAAGAATATAGATCATACTTATAATTTTGATTGGGAATACATTTGTTAAGTAGGGCATGACTAATATGTGGATCTTCTAGACCCGATTAAGGGATCACTTGTCATAATACACCATGTTAGGAAAGGTTCTAAATCCTACAATCTAACACAATCATGCAACAACCCTAAAAGAGTCAGGTTTAATGTTCACTCTATTTTAATAAATAATAAAGTAAATATAATCTAGTACACACCAAAGCTTGTGGCACAAAGTACGGGTTAGAAAAAAATAAACTAAACTAAACATGCATAGAAGACATATACTCATCTCAATGTATACCTAATCCTAATGCATGGTAGAGAAGCATAACTACATTATCTATCTACTCTTACAAATGATAAATAAAGTTAGGAATACTTACCTTTGAAGACAAACATGTCGAGCCTCAATCTTTCCCTTGGCCAAAGTGCTTCGTAAGAGATTATTATGGTATATAAGGATAACAAATACAAATTATCTCTAGGTTACACAATCTATCTATGCATCTAAAATAATTATCCATAAGATAAGATCCATATTTCCAAAGAAATTATGGAACCCTAAGCTTTATTCCTCAAGTAGAATGATCAATAAGCATATGTTCATTCGCACTTATGCTTCTTCACTTCTATTCTTAAAAATGATTGGAAATGAACTTGTATATATAGTGGATATTACCCTAAATCCTTCCAAATATGTTAGCTATATAGGGTTAACCTAGTTGACCCTATATTTTTTCAATAAACAATTCACTAGGTCCCAAGCTAGGTCATTTGAAGGGCTAACAATGCTCCTAATGAAAAATAACCCTAAACAATACAAGGTCAATTATGTCAACCCTATACAATAATTAGAGGTTGAAAATTATATAGGGTCAACCTTGTCAACCTAGTATAGTCAACTGGTGAAAGGGGGTCAAGGTAAAAGTAAGGAGGATATAGCATGACAAATGACTGGAATGGGTACAATTGAGAAGAATAAGCTTAGGGTAAATGGTTTTAGGAGATGAGTGTATAGATGGCAAGTGGAAAAAAGGAAAATAATCTTATGAATTATCAATGGTCTGCCCACCCCTTTCCCAATGCACCTCTTAAGGCATACACTCAGATATATTGAGACTCGATGGGTTCTTACAAGATACAAAGTGTCGATAATCAATAAAATTTAAAAATATTATGTGTTTATAGAGGTAGTTTTGAGAGAGATCAGGTGGAATAGAGTTGAAGGAGTGATCATTGTCTATTAAAAGGTTATCAAAGTTGCATCAGACATGCATTCCTAAATTATGATAGTGGATATAGAAAATAAAGAGTTGAGGGGAAGAAAGAATGTTGATTGGTTGAGCTGGTACTTGGTCATAGAGGGAGTTAAAGTTTCCTTACAGGTTGGAGCTTATATAAACTATTTTGATTGAGTTGGTGCTTGATCAATAGGTATTTAGATCTACCTTTTAGGTGGGTGTTTTCAAAGTGTCCTCTAACTAAGTTGGTGCTTATTCATAGGGGGTTGTAGCCTCTTAGCAAGTGGGTGCTTTCTAATGTCAAGTGGGTGCTTGATAAATTTGGGGTTGGTATTTCATGTTGGGTTGGTTCTCAACTAAAATAGATACATTATATTATAAGATAGTTTTTCCAAGCTTTATTTTAATGTGTTTTATCCCCCATGAGGGTTTCCCACATATGTGATGTGTCATCTTGTTTCATGCTCATGGGATTGGTTCTTAATGCATTGTTACATCATTATGTTACTTTCATTGTTCATAGATGAGTGGATGTAATTGATTGAAAGATTTTGAAGACTAATTTTATCCCCCTCTCATTCATTATGATTCCAACACACATTTGAGATAATGTTTGCATAAACTAGAACATAAGGTGAACTTTTTCTTAATTTTTACTAGGAACTATCTAATTTGTGGCATTAAATCATAGAAGAGGAATGGATTAAATCAAGTACCTTGGGTTTATTGAGCTCATTTGTAAACATAATTTTATATAATAACAAGATGGAGAAGATACTTGTGAAGCATTCTTGAATAATAAGTTAAAAAATCATCCTAAGTTAAAGATAAGATCTCTTTATGTGGCCCAAATACTAAGGTCTAGAAAAAAAAATGGAAATTTCTACTAAGGAACCATCTTTGGAGATAGTGAAGAAATGGAAATTGAGAACATAGCTTTAATAAGATCTAAAGTCACTCTATCACCAAAAATTTCTTAGGAATCAATATATATCTCCAAGGAAGAAAGACTAGCTCTATAGGTCACTTCACCTAGGATTCTAAGAAAATATTCTAGAAGAAGAGATTCACAAGAATAACTTACACCTGAAACTTAGCCACGAAGAAGAATAAGGTTAATCTTGCAGGTAGATGAAGATCAAGAAAGGGATACTACTAATACCATGGGAAATCTAATTTAGGAACCTCCTATGGAGATTGCAAGTGTTGAAGTAGAACCTGTAAATGAGAAAATTGTAAAAGAATTAAAACATGAAGAAGTTGGAGAAGAACCTGAAATAGAGATTGAAGAATTAGCCACTATGGTAGAGGTATTTGAAGATGTCATAGCATAATATCCTCCACCTTCATCTCCTCCACTATCTTCATCATAGCCACCACTTGATAGAGGAAAAGTCCTAATTGAAGAAGAAGAAGTTTATTCTTCTAGTCATGATGAAGAGGGAAAAGTACAACAAGCCCTCTTCCTTTCAAAAGTTGAAGCTACCATTAGGCAAAAATTATAAAAAATTCCCTTCCTTAAAATAAAATTACAAGTTAAGGATAATATTATTTCAATTTTTCAATTAGAATTAGAAGAAATAAATAATAAGTCTTTAGAAAAATATAATAAGATAGTATTGATAAAAGAGAAGGAAATTGAACCTAAAACTCAAGTAGAACAAGGGGTCGAAATAGAATTTTCTTATCAATACATTATGACCCTTTGGATGAAACTTACCAAGAGTTTAGAAGTCTCAAAGTATAGAATAATAAATTAAAGGTAGATCTTGAATATTCAAAGAAACGACAAGAAAAACTAGAATCTTCCCTTCAAATAACATGTGAAATAGGAGAAAACCTTTTGACATGTAGACAACCTTCCTCTACATATATACTTTTTCTCAAAGAACAATTTCATAGATGGAATTTATGAAGGATATATTGTGGTCTATCCTATGAATTTAAATATGAGAAATAATTCATGGAGACATGTATAAATATCACCCCAGATCAAAAAATCTCTTATGTGAATTATATTTATGTAGTTACCTTCTAAGACACTATGAGAATTTGCTAGGATCTTTGTATCAATGAATGGCCATAGTGAAGTGATCACGCGAATCAATAAAGCACACATCACACCATTAAAATCAGTTTAAACCATCAATGAGATAATATTTCAAAAGAAGTAGAGCAAAGATCCATCATATTCCACCATAGAATACAAAGTATGACATTCATTAAATAGGTAGGTCGAGTGCAAGATGACTCAACTAGACAAAGTGAGCTAATGGGATCCTCCACTATGGGTAGAGAGAGCACTAAGGTAACACATTGGAAAAATAACTTGAGTGAACTAGGCATTCAGGGGACCAAGTGGGATGGATGACCCTATCCACTCACTATGTGACCCCATGCACTCACAAGTGCACAATGACGTCATGATGATGTCATAATGACCTAATAAAGACATATTAACCATATAATCAATATGAATTAATAATTTTATTAAATATATGCACCAAAACCCCCCTTAAGTGTAGTTTAGGTGGGTACTAGAATTAGGTCCCAGTAATTAGGCCTGATAAGGTAACCAAGTATAATAAAACTCTCAAAAAGTGGTGTAAAATTAGAAAACCTAGTGGGAAAAAAACTCTCCCCCCCAAAAAAAAAGAGAGAAAAGAAAAGGAGACTAAAATAACCTCCAAAATACGATTTTGAATTAATCAACACTCCAAGTACAAAGTAATGATCCCCGATATCCTTCAAACCATGAAGGATATATGTCTCCACAAAGAAGAGAGATAAGGTAAGCATAAAATGTCACATGGAGAATGTTGTAATAGGTCCCTCTAGAAAAAATGATGTCTCTTCCTTTCAAAAGAAATAAACCTTGAGTAATAAAACTATTAAATTTACACTCAAGTGGAATTCAAGTAGGAATCATGATGTATATCTCTAGAAAATGCTCAAATGTCTCCCTAATAATGCTCGAATGTGCCAAAGTCTAATCAAGTATCACAAGACTAACTCTATAATATGGAAATGAATAAGTATATAATTGAGGGGTGAGAACATCTAGATAATAATATAGATATGGAACATTCACTAAAAGAATGTCCATGGAAATAGGAGAATAAGGCTCAACAATCATCAAAACTAAAGACTAGTCTACAAATGAAGCACTCAAATATATAATATGAATGTCCATAGGAACATATGATTCATTAAATATCTCAATGAATTTACTCATACTAGAAAAAATAGACTCCTCTAAAATGTTAGTCTATGAAGACTTTAGAAGAGTAATAATCTACACAAGATTAGATGTAGAATCTGCAATTAGACAACTAAGATATAGTAGAATCATGACCTGTAGTGGAGGATTGATAGAAATAAAATCATTTTCCATCATGTATGTATCATCACAAGAAACAAAATCATGACAAGAGAGTATAGCAATCTCAGAAGAGATAATAGGAAGAAAAAGAGGAGTGATGTATATCTCAATAGGATCTCTAAAAAGACTCTATAGGATGCTCCAAACAATATAGGGACACTCTATATATTACAAATGAAAAATATGATCCATGGAAACATGTAGTAACAAAGTGGAAAAAACCTTGTCACAAGTATTAGCCCACTTATCGAACTAAACAGGATCAGTGGGTATAGGAATCTATCTATATAGGAATGGAATATGATTCTTGTGTTTGAGAAAGTGTTCCATGTAAGCACACCACACACCATAATGATTCATAGAAATGGGGAGAAGTATTCATAGAATCATTACATGTCTCCTAATCTAACTAATCAAATTCACTTGTATGTTTGTATGAATACTTCTTGCACAATCTCACTCTTTCTTTGTCCTTTGGGTTAAAGGGTTACTTAGACATAAGTCCCTATTTTATTTATCTTCCAAACATCTATTCTATCATTACCCCTCTCTCTATTCATTCATAATCTATCTCTGCTCCAAAATATTCATTCTCTTCAATGATAGCTCTTGGTCTCTCCACTGACTTCGTACAAGGCAGTCTCTTAGATTTGAGGTGTCAAATCTAGATGTAGGTTTCAAGAGTTCTATTTTTTATCTTGGGTAGTTTATGATGATAAATTCAAAACTAAATTAATCCATTTAAACTATCTATTAGTTCTTAAATACTTCTTAAACCTTAAATTCACCATTCATTTTTGTTCATGCATTATCCCAATTCTTGCACTTTCATTCTCTCACTAGTTCTTAGTCATTTCAAGGTTTCATTATCCCAAGCCTTGATTCAAAACTTAGGTAGATAATTTATTCTTTCAAATGGTCTCTCTTATCCCTATTATACTCAACTTGACCCTTTGTAAACTCTATCTCAACCCCAACACTCACTTATACCTCTTAAGTTCCTTATTCCTATAACTCTGAGTTTTGTCTGTTATAGCCTCCACACATTTCCAAATCTCCAAAGGGATTTTGATTCAAATTGTATATGCTCCCACTAAGCTTCACACAAAATTATAGACTCTAATTCCTTCAAGAGATACCAAAACACATATTTTTCCATGAGAGCCCTAAGCAAGGACTGTACACATGTTGAGAGTTGATAAACACAATATCTTCCATATTTCATTCTTTTAACTCATTATTAGTACCTTATCAAGTTAGATATCAATGTGGACCAATGATTTAAATATCAATTTATTCATAGATAATCTCCATAAGCTTGTATCATATACAGTTCTATATTTTGTGTTTATCTTGTATGCATTGCATGTTCTTGACACAGTTTCAATGTCAAAAAAAAAGGTGTGTATACCATGTATTCTAGTGACACATTTAAATTAATTAAACTAATCTTTCTAATACTATCATTCTATTTGGGCCATTCTTAATTTATAATTTCTTGTGTATCCATCTACAGGACTGTAACCCAAATGGGATTCACACCAAATTTGTCTCTCATAATCATCACAAAATCACCGATGCTTTATTGGCATCTTTATTTCTCTTAAATTCTTTAAGTATTCTATAGTTTTAGATTACCATGCAAGAAAAAAACTTTAAGAGCAGAATATAGTAATCTAGGTGCCTGACATAATAGGTAATATTACAATGGAAACTTTGAATGAAATTACTCTTTCGAATCTAGGCATTCCTATTGACTGAGACTATACCACTGTACCTTTAAAAATTAATATTGATGTAAAATCCTTTAATCACTCTTACTCCTCTCATTTGTGATTGTGCATAGGGGATAGTTACCTAGACTGTGACAATAGAGTACTTAGAAAGAAATGAGTCAAACACCAATATTATTCACTAACCTTCAATACCAATTTTTATACAAATACAAGTAATTTATAGGCATTACAACATTCCATGCTCTCCTATAACATTGTATTATCATTCCATCAAGATCCTTGTACCAATAGATTTGAAATTGTCCTAACAAAATTTGTAGATAGTAGAACCTATATTCCTGGTTTATTTTTCTCTTTTAGAATTTGACTAGCAACTAATTCAAGATTCATTTTCCTTCATCCAAACTTTAATATTGAATAGGCAATGATATTCTTATTTAACATAGAATTATCATAGGATCTAATATTGCCTTCCTTAACTATAGTCTACTACCTCAACCTGTAAAACATTCTTGCACAGGGACTGTATACACATAGCTTCATGGTTCATCTGAGATCATATACATACATAAATAACAAAATACTATAATTAAAAAGGGAACAACAAAGTAAAAAAAACTTAGCTTCATTCCTTTAATTCAATATTCATTATAATACAGTCCATAAACGGACTATTTCATCCTTTTGAAAGGTTTTTCTAAGTTCATTCTTTTTTTGGAGAGTTTCATACCAATTTATCTTTCTCATACCCTTTCCTCTCTCTTCTTGGAGAACATCCACTAATCCTATGCCAGTCTCTCTAAATAACACAATGATTAGCTTCTTCTTTCAATGTAGGTTCTTGGTTAGTTATCAAAACTACTTATTGGGTTGGTCAACCCAATTCATGGGTAAGGTTACAAAATAAATGTATGATTCTCAACTTGACAACTTAGACCTTGAGTACTTCCATCACCCTCTATATGACCTTTTTGACCCTATTAAACTCACATTGTTCACCTAAACACCTCATATACATGTATTTGGCCTTTTTGGCCTCTTAACAACATTTGAATTTTCAAATCCTTTTTTTGGAGGGAAAACTCCTATAGTCCATATAACTGATCCTAATGACTTCAGATAGGCACTAATGACTCAAATGGACCTAATAAGATCCATAACATAATTAGACACCAGACTTTGACCAGATATGATCCTTCATTGACTAAAACACAAAAATGTCAACTTTTGTTGGATGTTCTTACATCATATAATTATCCTTCCCAAGAAGAACCACTAGAGAAAAAACAACTCTCCTCCTCTGGAGTCTCTTAAATTGGGTCAACATGACCTAGAGAAGACACTAAGTAAGTGCACAATTACATGGTATAAACTACAATGAACCCCTAAAGAATGCTCACGAATGGGATTTTAGACACAATCAAGAATGTGTCTAATTGAGTAATTAGTTCTAGTGAAAAGGGATAATGCATGCTCAAAATGGGGATTTCAGACACAGCTAAAAATGCATCAACATGTCAGAAAAAATTAGTAGGGACCATAGCACAAGTAATCCCCCCTGAACATGGCACTTTATATTTTAATATGTTTTACAATGTAAATAGGACCAATGCATGGAAAATTTAAAAACATGAACTTTTTCAAAATATATCACTTAATTTTGATCTACTAATCAAAAGTTATGACATAATTAATTTCCAATAAATTAGGCCTATTTAATAAATATAGCACTTAAAAGTTTAAAAAACTCATCCAAATAAGAGGCAAGGCAGCCTTTCATCAATTTGTTAGAACCATCACAAAAAGATGGACCTCCTTAAGTCAACAAAAGTCAAAAAAAAATGCTCATACACCCCTATGTGATTTTTACATGAAAAAGCTTATTTAAGGGTGTTTAATTAAAAATACAAAGCTATTTTAAATAAATTAAAACATGATTTAATATTTTTTAAAAATTTAGGGCATATTTAGATTTTTTGACTTAGTAAAGAGATGAAGATTTGGAGCACTTCCATAGAGGAGGGAAGCATAGAACTTTGACCAAAAAATACTTAGGTTGTTTCTATGAGGGAGGACATAGGTCAGTTGAGGAGTGTTCACCACCATTGGAGAGGCAAGATAGATCTCACCATATGAGGGAGGAAAAACACCAGGTTTGAGCATGATTCAAGGGCACAGCTAGGACAATCCATGAAAGGCATCACCATTTGAATGAGATAAAGCTCACCATAAAGGAGAGGATCAAAGAAAAGTGTAGGTCCAATAAATGGATTGAAGTAGCAAGCATGTTCAAAATTAGGGTGTGGTGACTTCAACACACCATAACATCCCCTATGGATTCTGTTCCATCTCCTCCATGCTCAAACGCTAACTAGATCTCACATTAAATTTTGCTCCTCCATGCTTAGACCCTTTTCACGCTCCTCCATGCTTAAAAAAATGTCACATGTAGCAAGTAGAGGTAAAACATAATCTTCTGGGAGGATAAAATAATAGGTAGAGATAAAATACAAGCCGTAAAATAACTCAAATAAGGTAAAATGGATATTATTGCTTGCCATTGCTCCTTAAAACCACCATTATATATCTAAAACTATATTATTCTTTGATCTTTCTATGTACTTATTTTGAAAATCATTTTTTTACAAAGAAAACTATAATTCCACCTTAATATGAGCTGCACACTCTAAGGATGAAGGTGAATCTGAACATTCCAAGACAAGATTCTTCCCCATGCATGTGGCATTTTGTTTTCTTGTTTGGACTTCCTAGAGATCTAAAACTAGAAACACTTACATGTAAAATGCCAACATACCAGTATTACCCTATATTTTGGAGAAAAGGACCCCTACAATTTTTTTTTGAGATTTTTGTTTTTAAAAAAACTCCAAAATTTTTTAAACCCTTTAAAAATTAAAGATAAAGCCTTATACTTTGAAAATAAAAACTACAATACCACCACAATACAAACCAATCAAAAACTCACTCAAATCTCAAATAAAAAAGGAATATCACTAAGAATTTGAGAAAATGTGAATGATTAATGACTGAAGTTATGATACCATGTGAGAATTTACCAGGACCTTCGTATCAATGAATGGCCATGGTGAAATGACCATGCAATTCAATCAATCACACATCACACCACTAAAATCAATTGAAACCATCCATGATAGAATATTTCAAAAGAATTATAGCAAAGATCCATCATATTCCACCATAGAATATAAAGGATGACATGTCCTTAAACAGGTAGGTTGTGTAGGATGACTCATCTAGATAAGGTGACTATATGGGATCCTCCACTATGGGTGGAGAAAGTACTGAGGGAACATAGTGGAAAAAGAACCTAAGTGGACTAGGCACTTAGGGGACCAAGTGGGATAGATGACCCCATCCACTCACTATGTGACCCTATGCAATCACAAGTGCATGATAACATCATGATGATGTCATAATGACCTAATAAATACCTATTAACAACATAAACAAGATGAAGTAATGAGTGTAGTAAATACCTACACTAATAATTAGCACCCCAAAGAAAAAAACTTCTTATATGAATTATATTTATGCAGTTACCTTCTAGGACACATGTATGGATTCACAATTAACCTCTTTTTAGGAAAGTCTTAGATCAGAGCTTTCATTTTCACTCTAAAGAATCAAATTGCATGGGGTGAGAGGAATGATGAATATTTTCATACAAAAAAATAGTAAGAATCTATATGAGACCCTAATTTCCTATTTAGGGCACATTTATTAGATAATTTTAGGTTATTTTTCACCATAGAGACCTCAAGGAACACCTATTCTAAATTTTGAATAAGAGTATCAAGTATTTTGAAGAATATACCCAACTACATTTTGGTGAAACTTTGGCAGCTTGTGATAAATTGTGGGATATATTAAACATTACTTTAAATAGGATGGAATTAATCTCCCCCTCTAATCTCTATTGGTGTCTCTGAAGAGCTTGAGCCATTATTGAATTAATTTCCTAGATTAATTAGATATGGGATCAATAATGGGTTGGCATGAGGAGCAGACCCCCTCTCATTCTCACTTCCATGTCACCTTGGAAAAACATATCCAATCATATCTCTGGGTAGTTTGAAATATGGATAACATTAGTTTGAGTGTATATGGGATTTACTAGTCCAAATACAAAATATTAGAAAACTATCAAGATATCTATGATCTCAATCAGAGATTAGAAGGCATGGTTCTTGTGAAAATACAAATAATATGCACTGTAAAAGATATGATGTATCTAGACATGTGAATGATAAAAAAAGGTAAGCCAAATCAATTTGTACATAGTGACATATATTTATATAAAGTGATAAAACCTCCAAGAGGTTTAAAAAAATCACAAATGATTATATTCATATATCTGAGAAACAAATAACCCTAATATTTGACTTCTCTCTTCTCACTTCCTCTTTGATAATATTCTTCGCAAAAACCTTAAAAATATATATTTTTCATGAACAAATATCAATTCACTCAATGTATTCTATATGATTTATAATAGGGTTAAAACCCTATTTATAATAGGGATGAGGGAAGGTGACTATTGTAACAACTAGGCCCATCCTTTCTAATTTTTTTTAATGAAAAGTAAATAATAAACAAGTTATGTTTTATTATTTATTTACACAAGGTTTTTCAACATGTGTTTTAATAAATAATAAATCATTTATTACTTAATTATTTAAATGTACTAAGAGTATAAAATACCCACTTATCCATTAAATTTTTTAACACTCCCCCTTAATGCTAAGAGGGGATAAATGTCATAGTCTCCTTAATTCAGGAATTATACTATGCACACAATTGAAGGATATAAAAATATTCATCATGTCAAACATCACCTTTTGAAATAAAAAGAATTATAATACATAAACTACTATAAAGTAAGTTTATGCTAGTATTATTATGAGATTACATCTCAAAATTTCTCATAAATAATTATCTAAGAATTATTGGAGCCTTTTATAATATAAGGAACTCCATTACAATATGATTTTAAGTATTAGGGTATAAAATTAAAACTTCCACATGAAGTTTATAATTATTTATAATATTATTAATTATAGATAAGAATAAAAATGTATGACCTTTAGGGAGTGACATTGGCATGCACAATCCCCCTCAATGGCAACTCTGAGACGCCCAACATTGCATGAAGGTGACAAAACTCGGTAACACCAAGAGATTTTGTGAATATGTATACCACTTGTTCATCCATAGGATATAAATATAGATCAATATTACCATTTTAATACTTTCTCTCAGATAAAATACACATAAACTATGATATGTTTAGTTCATTGGTCTTGCACTAGATATACAAATTTGGTTATCACAATGAAGGTTGATACTGTGAGAAACATTCATATGAATTTATTTCAACAAAATTCACAACCACATGGTTTATTTATTAGATTCCATAGGACTTCTGTACTTTGATTCAATAGAAGAGATAGAGATAATAGGTTGTTTTTTACTATTCTAAGTGATAGCACCTACACCAAACTTAAACACATATCCAAAAGTAAATTTGTGATATGCAGTATCACCAGTATGGTGAGCATCACAATAACCATATAATTTATCATTATGAGTAGAAGAATAAAGTAAACCAATATTAATTATTCTTTTGATCTAATGAAGAATGTGTTTAGTTAATTTACAATGATCCAGATGTGCATCATGCATAAATCTAGAAGCAACACCAATAACATATGAAATATCTTGCCTAGTAATGGTTAGATAAATAAAAATACCAACAAGATATCTATACAAAGTAGGATTAACTTTTTCATATGGAGGTTTTGGATCAAATTTTACACCAAATTCAATAGGAATATATTTAAATTTACAATAAATCATATTAAACTTAACAAGAAGATTATGTGCATACTGAGATTATGATACAACAATAAAATATTTATCTTGAAATATAGTCATTCTTAAATAATGATAAAGAATACAAAAATCATTCATTTTAAACATCTAACTTAATTTATATTTATATTTATAGATTAAACTAGTTAGAACACTAGTAATTATAAGATCATCAACATATAAAATAATTAAGATAACATGACCATTTTCAATTTTAACAAAAATATCATTATCAAAATAGAAGTTAGAGAAACCTAATTCTTTGAAAAAGAAGTAATTTTAGAGTACCAAGATTGAAGATATTGTTTTAAACCACACAAGGATTTATTTAACTTACACATAAAATGTTCTCTATCAAGATCAGTAAAACCTTTAAGTTGAGTCATGTAAATTTCCTCTTTTAAATAACCATTTATAAAATCATTCTTAACATCCATTTGGTGGGTAAACCTAACCATTTTGGGTTGTAAGAAAAATAAATAATCTAATAGTACGCATTTTCACTATAGGAGTAAAGTTTTCAACACAATCAATTATGGGTTTCTGAGTAAACCCTTGAACGACTAATCTTAATTTAAAATTGTCAATTTTACCAATTAAATTATACTCTATTTTATAAAGCCACCTAAAACTAAGAAAATAACTTTTAGGTGAAGGTGGGACAAGATCATAAGTTTTATTTTTAAGGCATTAAACTTAGATTGCATAGAAACTTTCCATCTATCATCCTAAATGGCTTCCCCAAAATATTGAGGTTCACATTCATACATAGTCATTAGAACATAATAATAATGTTGATGCCTAGTTAATTTATTAATATTATCAACATTATAAGATTAGATTAGAGATTCTACCCATTTAGGTATTTTACTTTGAACATGAAATTCAAGGGGTTATGCAAACTCTAAGTTTTCCAAATATGGATCAACTTCCTGTAAGGCATTTATTCCTTCATAAGGAGAAACAAGAGAACTAGGTTCATCAAGAGAATAACATTGAGTAGATTCCCTAGAGGGCTCAAAAAAAAATTGAGAATAAGGACATTCTTATTCTAAATTATATGTCTTTTATATAGATTATAATACTCTTAATCCTTTAGTCTTACCTCCATAACCTACAAAAATACAAGAATAAGAGATAGGATCAAGCTTCTTTTTTTATCTTTAGGAACAAAGATGGAAGCAGGGATACCAAAGATCCTAAGATGAGCCATATTGGGTTTCTTTTTAGAGCACATTTCTAAGGGAGTTTAAACATAAAAATATTTATTAGGGACTTTATTCATAATATTCACAATAGTATTGATGGCTTTGGCCCATAAAAACTTAGGAATATTTGTAGAATACAACATTGTTCTATCCATTTTTATAATAATGCAATTTTTCCTTTCAACAACACCATTTTATTGAGGTGAATAGGGAGTTGTTAGTTCCCTTTAAATACCATAACTACTATAAAAAAAAACAATTTTTTTATTAATATATTCTATACCATTATTAGATCTTAATCTCTTAATAAAAAACTAGAAGCATTTTCAATAATAGATTTAAATTCTTTGAATTTAGACCACACTTCAAAAAAAAAAAAAATCAAATATGACCAGATCATTCTAATATAATTATCTATAAAAGTAACAGCGGACAAAGAACTATCATGAGATACAATTTCGATAGGTTCTGTAACATCACTATGAATTAAGTCTAAAGGATGAGAGGAATTTGCATCATGATTCTTTTGAAAGGGATTAGTATGTGGCTTATAACCACATAAGCAGCCTTCACAAGTTTCATAATGGGAAGAGATATAAGGTAAACTAACAACAAGATTATGAGAATATTTATCATATAAAATTATAAAATTAACATGCCCTAATCTTTTATTCCATTATTAAGATTCATTCTTACTATGTGATGAAATTAAACATGTAATAGTAGTAAAAATGTATAAGCCATGATTTTGAACACCTTCAACAATTAGAGAACCAAATTTAATTCTTATAGACCAACTCTCTTTAATAAATATTATAATGAAATTATCATTCATAAATTGATAACAAGATAGCAAATTTTTCTTAAGCTTAGATACATAGAAAACATCATTAATAACAACATTTACAAATTTTTCCTTTCCTTGCTTAGTTGCTTCTAAAAATAAATTATCTTGTAACTAAATATTTTCAGATATATCTCTAGAATCATAAAAAATATTAGATAAGTAGGTCATGTGGTGTAGTGCACTACTATTGAGAATCTATTCGTTCTCACTTGAAGCAAATAAAGAAGCATATAAAATAATAACATTTGAATTATGATCATGATTGTTATTTTGATTAGGGTTTTGATTATTTTATTGGTTTTGATTAGTTTTTTTCCTTTATTATTTTTAGAAGTTTGATTATTAACTCTATCTTTATTTTTATAACATGTTTCCCTTATATGACAAAATTTATCATATAGATTAAAATTCATATTAAACTTAGGTTTATGATTCTTATTACTAGATCTCTTATTCTCATTTTTTCCTTTAGCAAAATTAGGGTTAGATTTTTATTATTATTCTAAAAAATAGGGTTGAGAGTGAGAAGTTCCCGAGTGGCATTCACTTTATAAACAAAATTAGACATCACTTACTCTTCTTAAATCATAAGAGTTGATAGGGTAGTGAGGTATGGGATATCTTACTCTATTTGGTACTTTAAATTCAAAATAGAGATGAAATTACAAAAAAATTTATAAATGTTAAACTGACTAATGAAATATAGTAATTGATATAAAATCAAATTATAGTTACAACCATATAACTAATATTTAATATTCTTAATTTTATCAATAAAATTAACAACTTTTTCATCACATTTCATAGATGTAGTCAATAATTAAAGAATCAATTTAATAATCTTTGAGAGATGAATGCCCTTATATATAGACTCAAGTAGTTTTCAAGCATCAAATATGACCAGATTATTAATGTGGAGTAAGAATTCATCCTTAACACTTCACAAGATAATCAACATGGATTCTTACAATTTATGTTAAAACGTATTAAAAAGCTCAAGTGTCACATGTCATTTTGACAAGACATTTTCAATCCTGATGACAATGTTTCATAGCTTTCAAACCTTAAATTCTACTTTTACATGAATTTTTCATATGTTATGATTAGATCCATTAAGCATTTGTGATTTATCTAGTATAGAATTAAGAGAAGTCCTTGCTTCCCTTTTAAAATTGATGCTACGATACTAGATAAAGCTTAAATTTGAACCCTTTTTAAATGTGATCTTATAGTCTATTTTAAAATAAAGTAAATTTCAAGAGTAAATAAATAATAATTGTTGAGATTAATGTTAGACAAAGTAAGAAAATTTAGAAATATTTCAACACAGTAAGGTGTCACAAAAATACACTAATGTAAGAACATTTTTTTTAAAAAAACCTTTTTTAATGTGAATTTTAAATTTATTTGATAGTAAATCAAATTACAAGAATAAACAGGTAAAATATGTTCAAATATATGCTTAAAATGCAAAAAAAAATGAAAATGCACTATTTCATGTGTCACAAGAGTCACACATAAAACAACTATTTTAAACACTATAATTAAAATATATATAAAACCAGTAATAAGAGGTTTCAAAATAAAAATTTGGACACACCAATGCATCTAGAATATGTCAAAACCTAGGAATCGACTACTTACATGACTATGGTCGACAAGGTTTTGACTAGGTCAAATGTCACAACAATGTTGATAGGTCTAGGGTTTTACATGTGAGAAAAGTTAGAATGAAAATAAAAAAACAAAATTCAAAATTAATCAAATTTAAAAAATTAACTTAATTAATTAAAATAAATTTACTTATGGGGTTTTGAACACTAGACCACCCTACTTGCAAGATTTTAATAAAATATTAACTACCAACCCTCCTAGAAGGCTAGATGGAATTATACATGCACTAATTTATATTTAAATATTTTTATCTAATTTTTTAAATATATATATATATATATATATATATAGATATCGTGCATGTACAGATCAAATCATAAAATATTTTGAATTTTTTACTTTTAGAAGGGTAAAAAGGTAAAAATAATGATGCGACCCATCTATGTTTGTATGTGAAATTTATATTTATTAAAATATATATTTAATAAATATTTTAAAATAATTATTAATAACCTTTATATGTTACTCTATCTAAAAATGACACACTTTTATTAGCAGAAGTGTTCACAGTAGATTGTATGAGCCACTAAAGACTTTTAAAATTTGTAGTACTTCCAAATCCTCCTACAAAGTCTCCAAGATCCTCAAATTTATTTTTTCAATCAAAAAACATCCAAATTAAGATTTTTGAAGATGGTTCAACCATATAATAGCACCCAAGGGAGGAAAAAATAATTTAGAAGCTTTAGGAAAAAATAATTAAACATTCCTTTAAAGAGGATGGAAGTAATCTCCCCCACCAATATTTATTGGTGTCTCCAAAGAGCTCAAGCCATTGTTGAGTTATTTTCATAGATCAATAAGACACAGGACTAACAATGGGTTAGCATGAAGAGTAGAACCCCTCTCGTTCTGACTCCTATGTCACCTTGGAAAAACACATCCAATCATATCTCTAAATAGTTTGAAATATGGAAAACATTAGTTTAAGTGTATATGGTATTTACTAGTCTAGATACAAAAGATTGGGCAACCTATTATAATATCTATTATATCAATCAGAGATTGAAAAGGCAAGGTTCTTGTGAAAAGACAAATAATATACAATGTACAAGATATGTTGGATATAGACATGTGAATGATAGAAAAGAGTAAGCCAAATCAATTTGTACACAGTGACACAAAGATAACATGAAAAAAAATCTAAGAGGTAAAAACCCCACAAATGATAATATTCATATATCTGAGAAACAAATAACCCCAATACTCATCTTCTCTCTTCTCACTTCCTCTCTAATATTATTCTTTACAAAAACTTTAAATAAGATATTTACCACATGAAAATATCAATTCAATCAATATATTCAAGATGATTTACAATAGAGGTAAAACCCTATTTATAATAAGGATGAAGAGAGGTGACCATTGTAACCAATGGGTCCATCCTTCCATGATATTTATTTTTAAATGAATGGTAAGTAATAATAAGTTATATTTTATTATTTATTTACATGAAGTTTTTCAACTCATATTTAAATAAAAAATAAATCATTTATTATTTAATTACTTAAATGTACTAAGGATCTAAAGTACCCACTTATCCATTAAATGTTCTAATAAATTGATCATGAATAAAGATGATAATATCTTGAAATAGGAATTGAAAGAAATAAAGTGCGGGGAAAATGATGAGTCTATTATATAGCTCATTCCAACCAAGTAATAACCATGTCTTTCCCTACTAATATCCCTTTTTGAAATGAATATGATATGCATTTATCGATTATTTGTAGTCCAAATTAAAGAATAGATACATATATCTTAGGTAGCATGTGTGAGTCAATGTTACTTGTTTTGTCGACTATGTTCTAAATTTTAAATGGTTATCCATCAATTTTGCATGTATAGGTTATATGAATGCATCATGATTGAATATTATAATTTTTTTCAAGTAATCAGATCATTAGAATTAAGTTTGATGCACATCAAAGCTATCCATTGAAGCTTTAGAGTCCAATAGTGAAGCTCATGAGTCTAATAGTGAAGCATCAAAGTATAATAGTGAATCTACAAAGTTCAATAGTGAAGCTTCAAAGTACAACAATTGAGCTTTGGATTACAAAAAATGTGTTCTAAGTAAGTTCCAGAGTATAACATGCGAGCTCCAATATCATTCTAGTCATGCACAAAGCTTGTGGAAGGCATTTTATTGATCATCTAATATTGTATACACCTTACCTAGAATTCTCATGGATTTTCCAAGGCACTCATGATTCATAGAAACACTTACCCTATCTAGTATTCTATTTTTAGATATGAAATTTATAGTAATGTTTTTTAAAAGCTCCATTATGGGTATTATAGGATTTTTGGTTACCTGAGTAGAATATGTTGTAAACATCAAGATATTGTAACTGATTGGAACATGTATACAGTTATGCTAGCTTTTCATCATTTCATTTTGAAATGTGGAGAATGGTTGTAACCTCTTTTATATTTTACAAATTAGTTATATTTTAATAGTTTGTTTTAAATAGTAGTTGTAGGAATGTTGTATTAGAACAACATATTTCTATTGTAGGTTAGAAATTTTTTGAGAAAAAGAGAATCTTAGTAGCAGACAAGAGAAATTAGAAAGAGATTTTTCTAAAATGTAATCTTTATTACAAAATTGATGAAGCTTTGAATATTCTTGAAAGTATAAGATTGATTTAAATCATGTGACAAGGGAGAAAGAGGGCCCACTCACCTAAGGAGGTAGGATTCTTATTTATTATTTTTCCTTTATGTTTATATTAGCTATTGTGTAATTCTGTTTAAGAGTGTTTGTATTAAAAGTGTGATTTTGTTAACTTACATGTCTATTATATGTGCATATTTATTTCAAGTTGATTTTCCATTATTTTTTTCTAAAAGTATTTCACTTAAAAGCAAATTTAATTCAGTAAATATATTATAAAGTGTTTCCTTTTGTTAAGTAGAGTGTGTTTGTTCAATTAGTAATTTATTTGATAGTAAGAGCGTTTATATACAATCGGAGTATGTTTATTTATAAGCAAGTGTATTTACTTCAACATTTCAATTTTTTATCAGATATTTTTCATTCCAAGCAATTAGATAGATTTTAATTGATTAGATTAAAACCTTAGAATTTGTTGGTAAAAAAACCTCTCAAAACACAACTATTAACAACTTATTACACACTTTATTGCATACAACCGTTGGACACTAGCCCTAGTTTTAATGGCATCAACCAAATGAGTTGATTAAATGAATGGGTTGATGAAACTAGTCATGTATACAAACTTAAGTTCACATCTAATTTACTCTAATAATTTCACTTTATTATATTACTATAATAAAGTGGGAAAAAAAATAAACACATAAAATTAATCATTAAGTGTTTGACAATGTTTCTTCATCATTCCAATAACTTATAATGTTTATGAGAACATAAAATACTCCAAAATATATATATTTAAAATACTTAGAACATCATTTAAATAGTTCTAATCTACTTATAATCACTTATCAGACCTTTTTCAGTAGTCTTTGTCCTTTTGGGACAAGACCACGTTAGGTCGGATAGGACTTGTATTGTGGCCTTGTCTAGTAGTGTAGCTCTCCCTCATGCTCCAACAATAATTTTTTTAATTTCAAATGGTCTATTTTCCCCCTCCTATAATTTTATTAAGGTTGGTTAGTAAAAATATTTGAAATATTCTTTTATATAAGCACATCAAATCTTCTTCAAATACATATAGTAAGCAATTTGAAATTCTACTACACATTGAGTAAAAGAACACTATTTCTTCTAATTTATATTTTGTTACATTCTAATAGTCATAGACCAAGTCTAAATATATTTTTATTGTACATTAAGGAAACCCATTATCAAACATTTCAATCAATATTCTAGTTACATTCATAGAGTTTCATAATCACATATCAAATAATCACCCTAGGAGAGAGAATTACATCAGCTTGAGGCCCATTTGGGCTATGTAGATAGCACTTACATTGCACATGGTTTTATTTATGTAGCTCATATATTCCCATTATCCTATTCCCCCATTTTTATATTTGATCTCTATTGTGTTTATTATGTAGGAACAAGGGTTTATGTTATATAATTATTCTATGTGACATATCGGCACACAAAATTAATAGGTGAACCCTTGCAAACAATCAGATAGACCCAGATCAAAAAAACATGTGTCCAGTCAACCAAGACATGGACACAGTCAAAATACAAGGCTATAGTGTGGCCTTATCCTCCTTATACAAACTTGTCCCATCGCAATTTAAATCTCTATTTTTATATTTAACATGGTTTGTAGATACTTTTGTAAAAAATTTAGTCACATTCGACATAAGATCTGTTTTAGGTAGGTTTGTATATTTTTAGGCCCATTTACTATTTTTAACTAATTTCTAATTATGTAAATTATGTATTTCAATTCTAAATCTATATATTTTATGTATATCAATTTCAATAGTTTATATCTATTAGTTTAATTAATCAATTCAAAATAGACTAAACATACTGGATGATAATTTGAATGTTAAATCCCATTTTCAAACTATGATGGTTGATGATCTTTCAAAACAATTTAAGATAGGACTTAAAATGCGTAAATTAGATTGCATGTTTTCATAAGATGACTCCTATCATGATCTAGCTTATTACTTTAAAAATTAAACCTCCTCTAACTCATTGGACATACATCCAAGAAGAACTCTTAGGCTACAAGATTTAAAATTCATTCTACTAAATTTTTTTTATGTTTTATCAAAACAGAGATAAATTTATTTTATGTTGTTTAACCCATTATCAAATTCAAAATTTTTTTAGGATTTGTCATGAAGGTAACTATGGTGGACAAGTTGTAATGTAAAATATTGCATACAAAATCCTGCGTGTAGGATATTATTGGCTAAATTTATTCTAAGATACATATAATTTAACCAAGTCATGTATGCCATGTTAGCTTTTCACTGGTATAGATAGACTATTTATCATGCCTTTAAATCCAATCATACTTGAGAAACCATTTAATAAATGGGGTATTGAATTTATTTCTTACATTCACCCTTCATCTTCAAATAACATTTTGATTTCTACTAATTATTGCACTAAGTGGCCTAGATCTATAGCCTTAAAAAAATTGTCTCTATTGAGTTTATTTCATTTTTAGAAAATCATTTTTTTAATATTTGGAGTCCCTTTTGAAATAATCTCAAAAAATAGTCTATAATTAGTATCTAAAAAATATAGGTCATTATTTTATTATTTTAAATCATTATTCAAACTATTATCTTGAAGGGAATGAACAAATTAAATCTAATAATAAAAATTTGATTTCAATTTTGAAAAAGAAACTTTGTGAAATTAAACAAAATTTCCATGTTAAAATATTTTAATCATTATGGGTTAACCATACTATGATTAAGGCTAAAATGGATTATTCACCTTTTATTTAAGCCTATGGTTTTGAATCCACTTTGTCAATTCAATTACAAATTACTTCAGTTAGAATTGTTCTTCTATATGTTGCTAAAGATACCAACATCATTAAAAAAAATTAGAGGATCTCTTATCTCTAAATTAAACTAAATCAATAGCTTTACAAAAACTTAAAAGGGCTAAGAAAAAACTTTATAAATTCTTTGAGAGGAAAAAAATTAATAAATTGTTAAGGTTGGAGATTTAGTTTTGTATTGGGATTATCCCACAAAGAACTTGGTAAACACCATAAATTTTATTCCTTATGTCTTGGACCTTATAAGATAGTTTTTATTTTTCAATGTAATACCTTTTATTTATAGGATATTTATAGCAATTGGTTATGTCATATAATTAATGGTCATCATCTAAAAATATTCTATGAATAATCTTCTTTTTCTTCAATTTTGGCTTGTTTGCTTTATTGTTTTGTTTTTATTTTTATTTTTTCTTGCTCAGTGTTTTAATGAGGATCCATCTCCTTGAACAAGATTGTAAAATATTCATCTTATGAATGTTAAGGTAGAAGTTTTGGCATGTGATTTTAATTATTTTCATGAATTGGATGTTTTTACTATGTAGTCAAATTTAATTAATCTTTCATAAATGAATGATATTGCAATATTTTTGTTTTTTAAAAGCTTTAATTAATTTCAGATTTAATGTTTTAGGTTATTTCAATTATTTTCATCTAGCCTAAATTCTCATTAATTACTTTCCCATTCTTTGTGCAATGTTATCTGAACAATCCATCCCTTGATGTGAACATTATTTTAAATGGGTTCACACTTAGTTGTTTAGGAAATAATTCACCTCGATTGCACTCCTAAATTTTAAAATTCATAAATATGTTTGCTACCCAATTCCACAAGTAATACTAACTAGAAATATTGCTAGTGTTATCTCAAATTTCAATACCCTAATTTCAAAAGGTTACAAATAGTATAAATTTTATCATATGATGGTTTTATGCCATGACATTTAAAATTGCATTGGCAAGGGTCAACTTGTATGAACACTTAATGGTCATTTCTTATTTTAATGTGATATAATGTCATATGTGATTAAGTCTAAACTAATTTTAGAATTGGAATTTGCATTAATCAATTAAATGAACAGAATAGCCAAAATCATTCTTGATAAATTCTTTATGAGTAATACTCTCTCTCTCTCTCTCTCTCTCTCTCTCTATATATATATATATATATATATATATATATATATATATATATATATATATATATCAGTAAATTTTGTAACTAATACTTGAGAATAGATGCGAAAATAACCATAAGTATTTCAATTAGGTAATTACTACTATAGTTTTAACTTGTAAAATATAATTAGTCATAATTTTCATTTAGACGCTTTGAGACATAATTTATTTTTAATCTTCATCATGGTCTATTTCTTAATATTATAGTTTTCCCTTCTATAATGTTGTGACTCTAAACCTCATTCTAGACCTAGACTTTGCTATTGAATACATAATTTTAGTTGGTTTCATTGGTTTACAAAACTTACTAGGCTTGGATGTAACATGTCAAATTCATCACCTTGGATAAAAGTTTGTATGGATTTAAGTTAAAAATTTGCATAGAGTCTATTTATTAGCTTTGATTTAAAGTTTTGCATTGATAATTAGCTAAAAAAAAAAAAAAATTTGGTAACATTGACACATGACAACATGACATAGGTCTCTGGTTCATTTTAATGTTGATATGTTTAATCACCTTTTGAGAAAGTTAACATTACATTCATAATAGTGATATTCGGAATGATATTCAATTGGTGGTTTTTTAATGCATAAGAAATAAGTTTAGACACTTCAAATTTATTTCGAAGATATTCCAAATTTTATGTTATTTTTTGCTAGATTTCAAGTCATTTAGAATTTAATGTCTCGATTGTGCTTTGTAATTTAAAATGGTCAAGTAGTGGTTAAATTGGTAAACACATTGGAAGGTAGTGGTTTGAATGTTGCGCACTCACATTGAATGTGGAGTTAGTGTATGGAGTTAAGAAAAATTAGTTACACTCCCTTTTATTTATCATTTGGACTGTCAAAATTCTTACAGAAGTAGAATTCTAGAATAATCCACACCATGGGGCCTAGGATCGAGTGTGTGGTGGATGACTAAGTTTAGTCATGCAGAGTGAATGCATGGAGAGTATTCAGATAGAATAATCAAACACACAATAAATGGAGTAGAATTTTTTGTTGTAAGAAATTTAACTTCTATTCATAAATTAATAATAGGGGAAAATAAAGTATAGTGTGCTACCATACGTGTATATAGAGTAGATGCACAGAGCAAGATATATATGTAATGACCATGTATTGCATCAACTAGAATATTTAATATTTATTATATATGTATGTTAAATATTTAACATGCATAATATAAGATCAATGATAAATGATGTGTGGTTATAGATGATGATGTTAGTAGTGCATCAGTCCTATCAAATGTGTTAATTTGTAATAGATAGATAGTTAATGTTCAGTCTATCTCCAACCACTCCCAATTGTGAGATCCTCTCTTGGTAGTAATGGCTAGTTGGGTGATTTGAATTAACCAAATTATTAAGGATTGATAACACATGGTTATACTATAGTGTGGCATAAAGGAACAAGCAAGTCTACGAATAAGTTCCAGTGAGGTGAGTAGGACTATGAGCTATGGGGTCTATAGTGAGATGTATAGGCTATGATCTAAGGAGATCAATACATGAAATTCTATGAGCAAAAATAGGATTTTTTCATAAATTTGTCAATAATATGTTGGAAAAGGAGTGTGCATGATTATTTGAGAGGTGTGAGCTTTACATAGTAGAACAAATGAGGAGTGTGTTCAATTATGTAGTGTTTAGGCATGGATCATTCATCCTTTCTTGAAGATTAATGATCTCCATTACATTGATGCATAGTTAAGGTAACTGCACTTGAAGTTGTTAAAAAGTGTACTACTTAGCTTTGTCAGCACATTGTCCAACCTTAACCACTCAAAAAATTTGGTGTGTGTCATGGTAGGTGTGCATGTCTATCACTTCTATGATTTGGTCATTCTCTGTGGGGTGTAAGTGTTCAAGATCCAAATCAAAAGGATGTTGCTTCATTGTTGACTCAAGAAATGGTGGAGTATAAGGATTAATAAGTTCCACATTGAAGACTAGGTGCATGCCCAAGTATTGAAGTAGATAAATAACAAAGGCATTCTCACCAGTTATGCATAGAATGGTGTAATAACCATAGCATAGAGGCTTGATCTTCTAGTGTGTAAATTTAAAGCATTTTTTTTAAAGGTGCAACCAGAATTTATCACCAACTTGGAATACATGAGGTGTATGATGTGAATCATGGCACTCCTTATACTTTACTTGGGTGTGAGAGAGGATCTATTGAACTTACCGATGAATAGATTGGATGTGTCAGATAATATTCTTGGCTTTGTCCACTTCCCATTCATGTATACATGAATTAGTGCTAGATAGTGTATGGTAAGATATGTTTAGAGGTGTTTAAGGTTGAAACCCAAGACATGTTTAGAATGTATTTTGACATGTAGAGTTATGAATGGCTTTGTTATAGGCATGTTGAATGTACAAGAGATTATCATCCAAAGTGTGAGCATGTGCAAGGTTGTACATTCATAAAATATGAACAAATGTGTGAGTGACCACTTTGGTTTACCCATTTGTTTTTGGATGAAAGGTCATTGACCAATCTAATTTATTACCCATCAAGTACCATAATTATTGTCAAAAATGACTCACAAATCATAGATATCGATTAGAGATAATGGATGTTGGCAGTCCAAAATGGACCTAAACATGGTTTAATAAATTTTGTGTAGTGCTAACTATGTCAATTTCCTTCTTGCATGCAACCATGATATCCACCTTAGAAATCTTATCCAATACAATAAACATAGTATCACATTGTCATCTCATCATAGGTAACCTATACATGAAATACATGCTCATAGATTCCCATGGTCTAGATGAAACCGGTAGAGGTGTGTAAAGTTATAGCTTCTTGATCATAAGATTAGTGATACAACAAGGAATGCAAGACTTGATGTGGTGTTTAAAATATTTTTTCATGTGTTTTTAGTACAAGTATGACTATAATATATATAGTGTTTGTCATGCTGAAGTATCTTGGGGTCGTATCTTGGGGTCATATCATAGTGCACCTCCTAGATGAGTCATTATTGAGGTGTGTCATTAACAACATAGATATGTCAAAGATTATAGAGAAGATAGTCAGATAGGTATAAATCCTAAATTTGTTTACCTTACACTAGGATGGTATAAGTTGATGTGAAGTATTGGTCAACTAAGTAGAGAGGTACCCTATATATGAAGTTATGGCCACACATGTCCATCACCATGATGAATGTGTGAACTTGTGGTTGGCTAAGGAAATCTACTACCTTTTATCCTTATATTTATTGTGTTTTATTATTAGATTTAATTTCTATAGGTAAGTCATCCATTTCATGTGTCATACATTCTCAATATTTTTTGGGGTCTACAAGAACTGAAGTGGCTTGTGGTACAAATGAACATTTATCTCCTTCCCTAAAATGTAGTTTCATCATTTCTTTATTTATTTAAAAATATAATATGCTTATTTATCATATGTATAATACCTTTGCATCATGTTATTGAATGTCTTTTAGTGTTATGCGACTAGACGTCCATGTTCCATGAGCACTATATCGAGTGCATAGTTAAATGCATCAGTGTGAATTTATAATGAATACACAATGTCAAGAATTATGATCATAGGCATTTTGTAAAGGTGTTGCTTGATTTATGTGTTTTACATGGTTTCATTCTCTTTCACTTTTTTTATGGCTTATTCTCATTGTTTTCATGAATGCAAACTTATGTTTATGGTTTTACTTCTTTCACATAAAGTCCTTTATTTTATCTATAATGATTGTTTGTTATCTTTCACACTCAAATAAAGATAATTATTATTGTGAATTAGATATATAACCTTATTCCCTTACTATTTTATCTTTATCATATAAGCTGTTAGCAAACAAGACTTCTCATTGTACTAATTTTATACACTGATCTATTTTATCTCCCTTTTTCCTCTATTTCCCTTTCCCATACTAAGCATACATACAATTGAAACTTGAGATTACATATTGGTTCATAGGTAATCCTAAGTTATTTAGTTAGTCATATCTCTAGTTACTTAGCCTCTTTTAACCAAATTTTAAATCTCATTCGTGTGTATCACTTTTATCATTCATGTTGGTTATTATAAATTTGTATCGAGGAGGAATCGCAAAAGCCTTAAAAAAATTAAAATCCAAATCATTTAAACAAAAGGAAATATCAAATTCAAAATTATAATCACATGAAAAGTCATAATTTATTATCTTTAGCACATCTATTTATAATCGAAGCTCAAAATCCATAATTGGCCTCATGATATAGCCAAGGTCCATTGGGGTGCAGTAGGCTAGTATATTGGGATAGGAGAAAAAAAAACATCTATATAGTGCTACCTACTTTCTCACAAAAGTACCCAATATTCAAAAGTATATCTGCAGGTCTATAATAATTCCTAAAGAATGGGTAACATGTTTTGGGAAGGTAAGACCATTTTAATTTATTTGTTCATATAACCTTCATGAGTTGATCTTAGTATTCTACCTATTTGCCTATACAACTTTGTGTTTATTGTGAGAATGTATCCTTTGTATTTGATCATCACTAGACTCTCAGTGTCTACCCTTCTTACCTAGTATGCCTCATTTTTACTAAGGTTTTCTCATTAACACTAACATCATGATTTTTACATTCCCTATTTCATTACAATAATCCAAATATTTTCCCTTGATAAATATTGTTTTGTTAAATGATCATATCACTTAGGGTTTCCCTCTATGATTTGAATTTTAAAACCTTGGATAGGACCAAGAATTCCTTATAAATCATTTCCTTATTTTTTCCCCTTATTTAAATATTCACCTCATTGGTGTTCAACTTGTGAGTTGTAGTGTAAGACCATGGATAGGATCAGTCTCTCCTCACAAATTACCATATTAAACATCTTCAAATTATTCCCACTTTTATCTTCACGTCATTGGTGTTCCCTTCATGAGTTTTAGTGTAAGACCTTAGATAGGCCCAGGCTCTCCTCACAAAATATTCCAATAAAAATTTCATACTATAACCAGTAATAAAACTACATGCTTCAAATTTGAGATAATTTGTGTTACATTATGATTTACACGTCATTTACATACTTCCCATTTTGATTTAGTATGTTTTATGATTATAATCATTTTATTAAATTACTCATAATTTTCATCTTGATTTAGTGTTTTTTATGCTTACTTCATAAACACTTCACTTTTTCTTTTTCTTTTTTGGTTGCATGTATGTTTATAATCATTTTATTAAATTACTCATACTTCCCATCTTAATTTAGTGTTATTAATTTTATTTATACTTGTTGTTTTTATTTTCATACTTCCCATCTTGTTCTAATATGATTGATTAACTTTAATGTTAATTTATTTTATACCATTGGTTTTCACATGTTTTCCACTTTATTAAGAAAAAACATACTTCCCAACTTGATATAGTATAAATGATTTTTGGTTTAATTTGGTGCAATTATTTTATATGGTTTGAAAAAAATTATTACCTATTACTTTATCATTTTGATTTATTATATTTATCTCTTTCTTTTACACATTTCCCATCATGATATAGTGTGTATTACATTTTATGATTATTTATACTCTTCCAAAACAATTTGCTTTTCTTTTTAACCATGCATGTGTATCACATAATGCTAGAAAATAAAACATGCTTCACATATTTTCCATAGCATATGAAATAAAATTAAAATGCATGTGTTGGAAAGGAAATACATCCATACATCCATCAATAAACAAAAAATACAAATCATATACTAAAAAATGTCTATATCAATATATATAATATGAGTTTGATACAATATAATACAAAATAAAATAGCTACAACTCTAAGGTTATGATCCATCGTATCTATCATGTGGCCAGGAACGCTACCCATCGATGCTAGTGAATGACCCCTTTGAATGGTATGCCATAATGAGGTAGTCTAAGATCTAAATCCATCGACCTATCCCTATAGGTTGGCCACTTAGGACTACACATATCTAAGCTCTACAATAATATCCATATGGGTGGATCACTCTTGTGCCAATGACTACCAGCCTCAGGTCTCTCCCTCTCCTATTCCTAAAGGTGGTTTCAATCCATCTCCTCATGCTTGAAAATGTTTAGCATCCTCCCCCACCAATATAAAAAAACTAGCATAATCTAGGGTGGATGGTGTTGTAGGGTCTACTAAGGTGGATGGAACATAATGTGATAGAACCCCATCCAAAATATCATGGTATATAACCACAATCATGGCTCCCCATCTGATCTTCTCTATAGCAGTACTTCGAAAACCAAAAACCAAATATACATCAAATCTCATGTATATGTATCTCAATCCATTTTTTTATCCCAAATACATAAACAATAATGCAATTAGTGATGTATGTCAAAAACTTAATAATTTAAAGTATTTCTCACCAGTATCGTTGGTGCCAACCATGGTCTCCCTATCATCCCAATCACCAAGCACCTATTATGTTGATGACCTCCATATAAATACAAATATTGGAGTAACTACCCACACCCATTGTGGTCCCCTCCTCAATTTACTCTTTATCAACCAGTTATGTCTAAAAGTCATCATAAGATTTCCATGTGCAACTATTTGTGCCTATGTCTCCTCTGTCTTTTGGTGTCTCCATATTATATGAGCTTGAGGTGGCCTTTTTTACCCCTATTGTGGCTCCACTACCACCTCTCCCATATCCTCACCCTTAGCATCCACAACTATAACATCATATACAGTAAGCCTTGCCACCTCCTATTATTGTGCCTGACCTATCCATGGTCTCACTCATTGATCCCTGATAACATGTATCTCTATAGGCACCCATGTGCCTCCTCTCCCTCTTAAATCTCTATCATGATGTGCCCATTAAATAGACACTACTATAGGGGCCACTGGATGTGGTAATCCTAGCTTTTTGGGTACATAATCTATTAGATGTGGCTCCACCCATGAATTATAATGGCTTGTAATCTCAATCCATGTCAAACCCATAATAATAGTAACCCAAGTTGGTAATATGGTATCAATATCAATGTAAGGTTTCCATATTATATAGCCTCAAGTCATAGTCTATAAATTTGGGATATGTGGAATGGCATGCACTTCATGATCTTTCCTCCATCGTACCACCCAATGTAACTTATCATCGACTACATGGGGAAACCCAATCGACCAATACATAGGGAATCTCTCATAAATCTAAGAACTTAATAAAATGATAGGGCCCATCATCTTCTACCCCCATCTTAGCATACCATACATATCATACATGAGTTACATCCAAATTACATATCCTAGATCATACAACGCACCTTGATCTAGGATGGACTGATATAAGGCTACCACGTAAAGTGATACCTTCCCATCTAACTTGTGCCACAACACACATGTTATCATAAGTTTTATCAATACCTTCCAGATGTTCTTAATGGCTAAGATATACACATAAAATAAGATAACTCATAACCTAAGATAAATCTTATTAGAGCCTTTCACCCATCAGGCTAGGGCTTGCCTCTCATCCTCCATATCCAATGCATCACATATGATAGGAGTCTCGACAATGGGAAGTCCAAGTAAGGCATGGACATCCTCCAAGGTGATGCCCACATTTATGGTATCTCCTTCCACCTACCATCAAAAAGTGTTATTCAGTCATTCATATGCTCCTAGGAACATAATAACTAGATCAACACTGAGCGAGATCCTCCTCATCTTCATGATACCTCCAAAACCTAAGGAAACCAGCTAATCTTGAACCACATCTAATAGTTTATCTAGTATATCTAGTAGATATGATGTATCAACCAAGCACCAAAATCTTTGTCATCTCTATAGAATATCAAATAATAGAGAATGTATTAGATCTTAATGTAATAATAATAATAAAATACATTCTTAAAATTTCTTAAATTACTAAAAATTAACTACTTAGTCAGCCTATTTTTCCTATTTTATTACATAGTTAGCCTTTTTAATATTAAATAGTCCCTATCACCTCTTTTTCATACTAAGTAAACCCTCTACTATGCAGTCAGCGCATCCTTATAGACATAATCACCCTTTTTTATACTACATCAGCCCTTTTCCATCTTTTGCATATTATATCAGCCCTTTATCATGTTATTGGCCTCATTTAATAGACTATATCAGCCACCTATTGTGTACTATATCAGCTAGAATGTACTATGTCATCCATTTCTATTTTTCTAACTAGGTCATCCCTTTATTATGCAGTCGACCACCCCCAACAATACTAAGTTGGCCCTTTGATACATAGTTGGCCACCTTGACTTATCTCACCTTTTCTAATTGAATCAATAGGGATAACTTTAATCTTAATTTGTGGTGACTTTTATACCATTTACCATAAATTCCTTAAGGCATTTAGTGGTCCAATTCTTTCCTACCCAGTATTCCATTTTACCCTTAATTTACCTAAAAAATTCCTAGGGTCATTTTTGGTAGCTACATTTTGCCTAATATATTTTTATATATCTAGATTAATTAAAATTAAAATTACCAAATTTTTTGAAACTAATGCATCACTTACCTGAGCTACACTAGATGTGACTGTTAATCATCCTCCACATCGAAGTTGTCATCTCCTTACCATGGTCACTCTCTGAGCTCAAATGGGTCTCTTAGAGCAATATTTTTTTAGAATAGTAAAAATAACAAATGAATTAATTTTCACCCTATTTATATTACTATTCAAAAATATTTACTTGTTAATTATTTACCACCTGATTTTGTTTTTCACTCCTAATTTTATTTCTACTAGCTCTTTTTATATATCAAAAAATGTTCTAAAATCCTAACATCATAGAGAATTTTTCCACATATTACATATATGTTTTTTTTTTTAAATCATTTTTTTACTTATTTTACAAGTTTTCCTAATGTTCTTTACACTGGACACCTTCACATTTCTCTCATTTCATTATTACTCTACAGCACTAAGGTAAGTAAAAGTGTGTATTTCCAATTATATCCTTTCATTTAGCTTATTTGCTTCTTATTATAATTTACTTAGCTAAATTTTGTGTATTGTTGTGTTATTTTACAATAGCACCATCCTATGTTTCAACTATGTTGCATGTGATTAGCTTCAAACGGAGCATATATATACACACAATATTTTTAAACTTTATCAATTTTTGATACTTTATCTCTTGCAAGAACCCATCAAGACTCAATATATTTGAGTACACACCTTAAATATTGCACTAGGAAAGGGATGTAAAAACCATTGGTGCTTCACAAGATTGTTGTTACTTATAATGCCACTTAAAACCAACACAAACCTCTTATTTACACTTCCCTAAGATTTGACACCATCCTTACACACTCCTCTAATAAATTCACCACCTCAAACATCCCCTACCTAATCTAAAACCTCTTTTTGTCATTTACCAAACAAATTCACATGTGTCAACCTTGTTCTTTAAAAATGAGCACATTACAGGACTAGGTCGGCCCAGTCGACCTAGTCTGGGACCTAACTAGCTTATTTATTTAAGAACTAGGTCAACTAGGCTGATTATATCTACTAAAACTTTAGAAAGGTTTAGGGTTAGATCTGGCTATATAAACACATCTTTTTTTTCATTAGAGAGAGATAAATATAATCATTTATTTGTGCATCTACTTATCCACCATTTTACTTGAGGAGCCATTGCTTAGGGCTTCATACTTCTTTTGGAGAGAAGAATCTTATTTTGTTGGAAAACTATTTTGGATTCATAGTAAAATTCATATAGCCTATATCATACCTATATTCATTATCCTTACAAACCACAACAATATCTTGTAAAACACCATTGGCCAATTGAGAGATTGAGGCTCAACAGGTTCATCTTCAAGGTAAGTATTCCTAACTCTTATTCCTCTTTATTAGTAGATATATATGCATGTGATATCTTATGAATATGGTTTTTTCTCCATGCATTAGGATTAATTCTACATTAACTTGAGTAGAGTTCATCTTTGCATGTTTACTTTTATGTTTATTATCCCCATTTTTTGCCACAAGCTTTGGTGAGCACTAGATTAGTTTTACTTTACTTTGTATTTACTTTGATAAAAAAACATAAGACCTAACTAGGTTTATTGTGTGGTATTATTGGAAAAGAGGATTTGGAAACATCTTTAGTGATATTATGTGGTAAGAGACCCATTATTTAGGTCTAGTGGATCCATATTCGTCATGACCCTGATTATCTAAATGACCAACAAGTGGAAGGGATAGTTTGATTTATCTTCTCTGAGCTAGGATTGATTTGCATACTAGATTCACTTTCCCTTGTGTAAATATTCCACATACTTATGTGGTTTTAAAATTGCACATCATATTCTTTTTTAGTCATGTCACCTTGTTGGAGAGAATGGAATTCATTTATTCTCTTAATGAAATAGGTATCTAACAAATAATTCCTTTAGAATAGATCCTTGAATCTCTCTAAAGTGACCATGATCATTTTCAGGTTTTTCATCCTTTATTTATAATCCCACCTCACAATTACATCATCAATCAATTAGAAAATAGCCAATTTGGCCTTGTTATTACTAAATAAATCTCTCATCACAAAGCATCTCTTTATACCACCTATCCAAGCTTCAGCCTTTCTACCAAAGCTTTATCCATCAAATTTTGGTGGACTAACCTTCTTTGATTCTTGAATGATCCCTTACAAGATTTGATTGTTTCATTGTTGTCAATATATCTCATTGGTTGTTGTTACACATGTTATACTAAGATCCCTTTCCTATTAATTATTTTCTCATATTCCCATCCATGTTATGGTTCATGATTTGCTTCGATTCCCTAAATCTATCTTAGAGGTATTCTCTCTTAAACATTTCTAATTGTTATGAGTATCTCCATGTCAATGGGTTTAGTGGCATAACCTCTTATCCTCCTCTATATGATTCTATATATTTTACTAATTAAATCATTTGGTTAGGATTTATCCCACATTTATATATGTCATGGTCCATCTTAACCCTACAATTATAATAAAAGGAAGTCAACTTAATTGTGTGAAGAATTTTTTTTTTTTTAATTTATAAAATCCAAAAAAAACATGTTAATTCTATATAAAATAATTTCATGGTTTTCCAAAAAAATCCATAAGTGTTGAACCATGTTAGGATTCCAATATATAACACCCTATGGGTCCATTCCTAAACCAACTACCAAAAAAATATTTATATAAAATTTTAATTTCAATCACGTAAGCTTCAAAATTAAATGTTAGCACCATACTAATATATCTCAAACTAACATGAAATGAAAAAAAAACTATCCATAATTAACCCTATCATATTATTATGGATAACTTAGGTGTGGTTTAATTTACTAAGAAAATGTTAGGTTACTATCCTAGGTATATGGTTAGGGGTCTTGAGAGGAAAATTTTCTTAAGTTTCTTAATCTCTAAAATGATTCTACCATCAAGTTTATAGCATCCAAACACTTATATATTGTATATAAACTTGTCCTTATTAGATATCAGATATGCAACCCTTAATTAGATTAAGGTCTCAAATTATCTTAACCTATCATCTTATTTTACTAAATTCCCCTCTTGATTATTGATCACCCCTTTGGTAATTTTTAACACCCTTTTTATCATAGGTTGCAAGTTCACAAGATCTCAACTAATAACCAAGTTCATGAATTCTTCCAACTTCCATGAACTCCATAAAATTCAATCAATGATATTGTATTAAACAAATTGTCCACCTCTTAATTACATTGACATAAATGATTCATGTGATTGTGACCACTTAATTTATATATATGGTACCAAAATATCGATGTTTACTATTTTGTAGATTTTGTAAGCATTAAAACATGTTCTATAACCCAAAGGGTTTAAGAGATCACATGTTCATGTAGTCGTTTAATATTTGTAAATGAAGTCTTTGTAAATGACATTGGGATGGTCACCACTTTTCCATTTATCAAACTTCATATGGCCCCTCTTAAAATATATCACTAAGTCTTTATATTATTTATTTATGTTGCTTTGTGCATGGTTCCCACAACTAAACAAGGGTACATAGCACCAAGTCCCTTCAGGAAGCAGAGATAGATAACTAAACAATTAGAATACAATAGTTTATAGCTAACTTCATATATTTTGTTATAGAATACCAAAAAATAATAATATGATTTGTGATAATTAAAAATCTTGGTATCTATGAGCTCAATCCAACCCTATATTTAACATAAAATTATATATATGATCAGGGCAAATAATCTCTTCTTCCTCACATAATATATATGATCAGTGTTTATGATCTCAATTCAGCTTCTTCTATATTAAGTGTCGAAGCGTAATGAAAATAATAAATGCCTAATTTAGAAAAGTCAATAGAGATGAAACTAACAATACATGAACATCTTTGTGGATAGTGATTAGTATTCTCAATAATCTACCAAAAAAAGGTGTCGATTGTAAAATGTACCATAGTGAGAAATTAAAAAAAAGTAGACTATTAAATATGTACTTTAAAATAAGGTTACATCAACATATAAATATCATATGGTGTAGATAACAAAGTGAATAGTACCATTTGCAATAGAATAAGAATGTAGGCATGAGAAGAAAGAGAAACCATACATTGTGCTTGGTCCCATTATATATTTATCTAGGATTTCCAAACCCCATAATTAACCATGGATTTGGTTTTAAATTGAGAGAATCATCTACTACGATCTTCAAGGTATTAGATGACTAATTTTGTGTCATAAGCATTAAACCAAAAAAATAGAAGGATGATGGATGGTGTGGAATCTTTAGGATGTAAGCACTAGAAACATTTTAAAACATTTGTTGGAAAATTCCTAAAACAAAAACCTTATTTTGATGGAAAAAAAGCACTCAAAGTTTAACCAAAATTTAGTGGTAATAAGTCTAAGTAATATGTATTTATAAATATTAAAGCATGCAGGCAATATCCTAATGAATTTAGTAAACAAAATAAAATAGATTTTTGTAATCTCTCTATAGTTTAAAAAATCAAAATTTGAAGCAAAAACTAAGCATGACATTTCCAACAACCACATAAATGATTTGAGAAGACATAAATTATCAATAGATGAAGATAAAGGTATGTTGGGAATATCAATTAGAATAGCATATAGTAGTTTCAAAATATGCAATTCCAATAAAACCTATCAAGACCATTCGTTACCTACAAAAATCACTAGCAAACTAAAAATAGTGATCATGGGTAGTTACAATAGCAAAGATAAATGTGTGTTTAACAAAAACATAATGGCCAAGATGAAAATTCATTAGGATCATTTATAGTTTGAAAACCTTTATTTTATTTACTAAGGAGAAAAAGGGATTAGAGTTGTCGATAATTATTTTTTTTATCCATGTAATGCAACCAATGGACTCATAAATGAAGCATATAATATATTATTTCCCCACTAGACAAACCCACTATCATAAATGCTCAAAATGCAATAAATATTTCTAACACTGACCACTAGGAAGAGGATATTTCATAAGAATTCCACTATTTCACTTTGTAAGATAGACCCTATAGTGTGAGTTGAGTTGCAAATAAAATATTTACTTAAAATTCTCAAAGCTAACATAAAATTGAGGTAAAGGATATGCATTCAAAATTCATTGATTCCTAAAAATGAAAACAAATAACAGGAAGCAAGCATTTGATAATTTTGATGATTTTAGGTTATTCTAAAAAAATGCATAAGTGGGATCCACTAGGGTTTCTATCTATTGTTCCATGTCATGAGCCTAAGCCATCTCTCCCATAACTGAAAACTCCTCTAGATCTTTAGGTTCCTAGCTAGACAAATATAAAATATGGTAGAAAGAGTTAGACTATTAGTGGAATTCTACATGGTAGCTATCAATTTATTGGAATACTATCTTTGATTTGGATAGGACTTCCTACCCCACTTATAGAATTTTGGAAAAAAATAGTTCTTAATAAAATCATGTATATTTTTGGATCATACCTCATGAGCTCCTACTTTACCAAGAATATGGTCATATTAATTATGGAAGAACATGATAAGATTTTAATTTTACTAAACCCTCATCCTCCTAAATTCATTTTCTTGCTAGAGGGCAGCCATCCCATGATGGTGAAGATGTCCTTTTGGAACAAGTTTTGGCTGTAGAAGGTGATCTCCCAGAGGAACCAAGTGAAAGTAGTGCCCACCAAATAGACACTATGACATCTCAGGAATTCCTTAGAAAATAAGTCATAGTTGGGCTCTCTATTTATAGCCTATTGAATTTGTGCCTACTGCCAAAGATGAATGTGCAATGTATGATTATAGGTACACCACTGACCCCCTCTAAAGGAAAACTACTATTATTGCCAATATCGATCTTTTATCATCAATAGACGCTTCCAACAATCTTGGATAGAAAACCCATGATAGGTGGTAGGGGCTGAATGGCTATAGCTTTAGTATTATCAAACTTAGAATTACAATACTCTTATTATAATATATATTTTGTACATCTAATTTTTAGGGTCCCAAAAGGGTAAGAGAAGAGCATTCACAAAATCTTACAAATACTTAAGACTGACTTGATTATTCGATGATCTAAAACTAAGGGGGAAGGGTTCTTATACAGCAATTTAGGAGGTCTTACCTAGAATATATGCCAAGGTGGTGTCTATCCCATCATAATTTATAGTGAAAAATTAGGTCTACAGTGTGTTAGAATTTTTAGTTGATGAGCTAGAACAGACTTTCACTAACATGTAGAGGCCATGGTCGAGATCACACCCTCAAAGGCAAAATCCTCAATTCAAAGCATATAGACAGTGGTCAAGGAATCACCATGAAGTGATCCCATAATATGATAGAAGACCTAGACCACATTCGAGGAAAAATACTAGAGGTAGAAAACCTCCTATGCCAAGGATGCCTCCATCAATACAAAGACCAGTACATATTCCTTTGCATTTTCCAAGTTCTTTCTAGCCTAATGATTCGTGGATCAAAAACAAATTTGCCTACAATGATCCACCAAAATAAATTCATTCTCCAAGAATAGAGCCAAAATGGGATGAGATTTATCCTCCAAAAATTTAATAAGAAGTAGAAGAACTAATAGAAGAATTCTTCTGTGATGAACTAGGAGAATGTAGCAAAACTCTCAAAGAAGAAAAAGAAGAAGAAGAGTTATAAGAAGAAACACAAGTATACACAAATGAGCATGACACCATTCAAGATCCATCAAACTATAGACTGGTATGTACAAATATTCCTCCTCATGAGGTTCCATAGCCTACATATTTAACATAGCTTATTAATGGCAAGTTTGCTTAATCTATCATAGTAGAAATAAATGGTAGACTTGTAGATGCTCAGATAGATACATGTGCATCATTATCATTTGCTAAGCCACAAGTTATTAAAGACTGATAGAATTTATATGAATTCACAATCATATAGAATCTTGGATGTTTAAGGAAACAATTTTGTCTGTGACCTAAATAAACATCAACACCTCTAAGAATCTAGAACAAAATATTTAATTGTGATTTTTTTCTCACAAGTCTATGCCAGTAGACATACTCTTAGGAGGTGCTTTCATAGATCAATATTCTCCCTATGGATCTACTCCTAAAAGTGTTATGTTTATGATTGATGATCAAAGGCTTAGAATTCCTTGCTTGACATATGCCACAAAATAATTCCCAAGCTCTATGAGCCAGACTCCTAAAGAAAAAAATTTAGTTGAAATATTGAGTCTAGGAAATAAGATAAAAGAAAATATTTGTTATGACAACCTTCAAAAAAATTGGTCAAAATCAATGCTGACCATGGAAATAAATTTGATAGAGGGCAAACAAATGAAATTAGGGAAGAAAATACCTATCCCTACTAGTGATTATGATGATATGAAAAAATAGATAACAAAGCTATTAGAAAATGGCTTCATAGAAAAATCAACCTCTTCTTATTGATGTTATGCATTTATGGTGAATAAGAATTCAAAATATAAATGAGGTAAAAAGTGAATGGTCATTAATTACAGGCCATTAAATGCCATTACTTAGCCTTACCCATATCCTATACCAAAAAAACATATCTGTTAGAAAAAGTATCAAAATGTAAATACTTCTCATAGTTTGACTGCAAATCTAGATTTTACCAAATCAAAGTAGGAATCTAACAAGGATAAAATAGCATTTAGTTGTCCTTTTAGCCATTTCTAATGGATAGTCATGCCATTTGGATTATTGAATACACCTGCTTATTATCAAGCCCATATGGATAATATATTCAGAAATACTTTAGATTTCTTGTGTGTGTACATAGATGACATATTGGTTTTCAGCAGTAAACTAGTTGAACACCTTGTTCATTTAGAAAAAAATTATTAGTTAGCCACAGATGCAAGAATATTACTCTCTGGGACAAAGATTTATTTATGCAAAACTAAGTGTAATTTTCTTGGTATGGTTTTAACTAATTCTAGACTACAAGTTCAACCACATATAAAAGAAATGGTTGTTGAATTTCTAGAACAAATGGACAAGTCCAAACTACAATCATTTTTAGGATAATTAAACTACCTCAAGAGTTTTTATCCTAATTCTGGGTAAGATAGATTTTATTACAAAAGAAGAATTCTTTCAAATGAAAAGAAGAACATACTCATGCCATCAAAAGAATAAAGTCCAAGGTTTAATCTTTGCTTGAGTTGTATATACCTAATTCAGATAAGTTTATTATTTATTTTAATGCCTCAGATGTTGCTTTGGGTGGTTTCTTAGTTTGTGTAGATAATGGTATGGAATTTGTGTGTGAGTTTGACAATGGTGTTTTTAGCTCAGATGTTCTAAAATGGATCTCATCTGATAAAGAGATTTATGTGGTGAAAAAATGCCTAGAAAAGTTTGCTCTAAAATGGATACATCTGCCACATTTTATTATAATAACTATTTACACCAGATTCTTGACCTTCAAAGAAAAGGATCATGGTAGGAAAGATGGTAGAGGTAAATATGTCAGATGGTAGGCATATTTCAATCAATTTAATTATATTGTGAAACATATCAAAGGAATTGATAATGTGGTTGCAGATTGGCTAAGAAGAAGCTATCCTTACACTTTGATGTTCCAACTAGACCCTAGTTTCAATCTAACAAGGATCCACAACTAGAGTTTCAATACTTTGAATATACTTGTGCAAGAATAGATTTTGAGAGGACTTCACCCATAGTACACATGTTTCTCTCACAGACCTTCTTTAGACCTTTAGATGTCTACAGCAGCCCATGTTGAAGCTAACCACCATCATCAAGAGGGAATAATTACTATTCATAGATTGAATAGTGAATTATTGTATAATCATTTTGTTGATTTAATCAAAAGACCTTTATGGACATGGTAGGTAAAGATCAGATCCTAGTATAATAAGCATATTTATAGATGGATAGCATGATATGGTCCCCATAGAATTCATGAGATGGAATATCATAGTCAAGATACTACAACTGTAGTACATATAATTATACAAAGACAGCTGGAGTGGGAATCCTACTTTTATATCAATCCATGCAATATGGACAATAATGGAGTACCAAAATGGCATCTTTCTAATATTTTCTAGCTTAGATGTCTTTTCAATCCAATAAGTGAAGATGACTTGCTGACTGAAGCAAAAGTAATGTTGGACCCACCTTATCAAGAATCCTCATCTAGTGCTTCCAATAGTATCTCACTATAGACCTACTTTTGCATTGTAAAGCATGATGGGATAGACACTGCCTTGGTAGAGATTCCAAGCAGGACCTCTCAATATTAAAACCAAATTATGATAGCCTTGATTCTAAAAATGGTAGTTTTGACTTCTAACATAGCAAAAATCACCTTAGTAAATGATCATGCCTTATCCTACATGAAGCTGGCCATAACATCCAATTATTTTATCTAGTCAAAACATAGTAGATAATATTATTTTATGTTATTAGCTAAACATTTTGTAACTTATCTAGGTTAAATGTTTACATATTAATAGCACATAAATTAATATATTTTGATTAGATGAATTAATATATATTAGTCACTTGTTAAATCAAATTGAAAACAATAGTCCACCCTTCAAGACTAATAAGCTAAGTTTTTTAGTTCTCTTTACATTTAATCATATTTAATAATTGCATGTGTTCACATATTGGGTTGTACTTAGCCTTAGATCCATATATGATCTATGTATACACATAACATTTTCAAATTTTATCAATTATTGACACTTTACATCTTGTAGGAACCCATTGAGACTCAATCTCTCTAATTGCATGCCTTAAAGGGTGTATCGAGAAAGGGGTGGGAAGACCATTGGTGCTTCAAAGGATTGTTGTCCCTTATTGACACATTATTACCAATCCAACCAGCTCCTAAAACCATTCCCTAATCTATTACTCCTCCTTTTCACACTCCAATCTTTTCTACTTTCCATCCCTTTTTTTAGTCGAATGTACTAGGTCGACTAGGTCGACCCTATACAGTTTTGGGTGATTTTCACTTAGGAACTAATTTGGTTCTTGGTTAACCTAGTGAATAATTATCCAAAATTATGCTAGGTCAACTGGGTCAACCCTGTTAGTCAAGATTTTTGGAAGGGTTTAGGGTCAAATCCACCTATATATACAAGATCATTTCATCATTATTTTAATGTGCAATCAAGAGTTATTATTCACTTGCACTTCTTCACAATTTTTTCTTCCACCATTCTACTTAAGAAGTCTTATCTTAGGGTTTCTATTTGGATAATCTAGTCTTGTCGATAAGTATTGGATGCTTTAGACTTTCTTAGTCATCCTTACAAACCACAACAACCTCTTGTGAAGCCCCTTTGGCTAAGGGAAAGTATAGGTTCATCATTTAGGTAAGTAATCTCTAATTTTGCTCCTCTCTTTAGTAGATATAAGTAGCATAAGTATTGGATTCTAATAATATTACTCTTCATATTCCATGTATTAGGGTCTTACTCACACATAGCTTAATTGAGATTCTCTTATACATTTTTATTTTATTTACTAACCCCCACTTTGTGCCACAAGCTTTGGTGAGCACTAGATTAGACTTTACTTTACTTTACGTGTTATTAGTTTAATGAGATGTTAAAACATAAGAATCCCTTAGGGTTATTGCATGATTATATTTGATTGGAGGCTTTAGAACCCTCCCTATCATGGGGAATTATGGTTAGATATCCCCTAATCAGGTCTAGCAGATCCTCATATTGGTCATGTTCTCACTTAACAAATGTGTCCACAATCAGAAGTGTATGGTATGATCTATCTTCTTCAAGTTAGGATTGATTTATATACATGATGCATTTATGATTGATACAATCTACATCATTTTCAAGGCAAATAAATATTAAGTGATTTCATATATACATATATGCACCACATCATACCAATTGGTTCCACATGGTCTCTACACCCACCCATATCAATGTTATGGTTGTGAATAAGGTCAAAGGTTGTGATAATATGATTTCTATCTAATACTTAACTAAAATCAAGATGAGGCTATCGAGACCATCCACATGTTCTTATCACATTGTTACATGGCCATAAAAGGCACAAATTCACCTAGGTTCTATGGATGATTCCATTAGGTGTGTCATTGATATGCTTGACATATTATTAAATCTTGACCATTACTAATCTAGTCATTTTTGATAAAGTGACAAGGTCACTCACAGTTTTATTATCTTAAATCATTCATGACTTAGGACTAATTATAGGTCATTAGGATGACAACACATGTCACCATCATGTCCACTCAGTGTCACAAAGTGACTATAGCCCATGAGATATCTATTGAGATAAAAGTACTCTATCAGGCTAGATAAACTACCACATGGCATGATCATAAAGGGTTTCCCAAGTGACTCAAATTAAATAATGCCTAATTCAAGTCACATAAAACTTTAATACTAAATAGAATACCCTTAAGTTAATTAGGCTACCACAAAAAATCCCCCAAGGGCTATGTTCACTTTTAACTATATTTAACAAGGTGACGGGTTAGAATTTAAACAAACATATAAATTCACACATCCATGAACCCACATGGTATCCTCATGCTGAAATAATAATTAAAATCATTACATTCATCCAAGCAGTAGGATGTGCACCATGTGTTATAATCTTGTGTTTCTGTTCAATAAAGTTATGGATAGACTTAGCCCACACTAAGAGTAGTTAGGGATCATCACATTACTTTTTGGGGAATGATTTTTCCAATGATTAAAATCATATACATCATAAGAAATCAAAAATTAGTGGTTAAGTATAGAATTAACAACCTAAGTCTATCCTAAGGCACTAAGTAAATATATTATTCAAAGAAACCATGTGAATTTTGAAGGAAGCTTCACAACACAAATATCTCATCTTAGTCAAGAGATTAAGTTTCACCTATAAGGTGACTATTTCAATGAGTGAGAAGCTCAAATGACATCTTTCAAGAGGATGAATATGTTTCACATTATGACTAATGATGAACACCAATGGCTTCACCTTAAGGGGATTTAAAGGTGATAACCATGTCATAGAGATAATTCATATATAGAGCCTCAATTTATCATATAGTAGAGCATGATGGCATATGAATTTGATAAATACAAGTTTATACATTTATGTGGTATGCAGCGAATGGTCACAGGCTTCATTTTCATTAAGATAGAAATTCCATATTATCAATCTAAGGGAATAAGTATGAAGGTTTATTATAACTATCATTGTGGATTCATATAAGTAAATGATTAATCATGTTCATATTTAAGCAATCATCTTTTTAAAAATAAAAACATTATCAACAATAATAATTACGTCTTCCCATACTTTAAATAATTCATAAGTTATTCTTATTTGATACCTAAGCATTTTAAATACACACAGCTTTGTAAATTTATAATTCAACTCTTCCACTAAGTAGTATCAAAACTATCACAATTTAGCCTTTTCCTTAAAATTATTGAAACATAAATAGAATTCATAACATATGTGTCATGACAACATAAGTTTTCTTTCTCATTGGGTTATCTCTAAATAATTATAAACATTTACCAAATGAGGAGATGATTTGGTGTCATGTTCCACCTAGCAACCCTCACGATAAGTGCACATTGTCCATAAGGGGGTAATGTACTCACTATGAAACCCACTAAATGTTAGTCTAATATTATGTCCTTAAATTTATACCACAATTTTTGTTTTCACCATTTTATGATTTAACTAGACCCATTGAGTTAAACGGGGAGAAATCACTCAAGGGTTTATTTAAGAAATAATAATAGGATCAAGGTGAAAATCACAAGGACCAATACTATATTAAATACATAAACAATTATAAATCAATCAATTAAAATAGGTATGTCCTTAAATGGCATAACCCAAAAAAGCAACTTTAAGGTTGGAAGAAATTTCACATTAAAATAGAGTCCCAAAACCCATAGTTTTTTGAGATATAAGCATTACCAATGTCATGCAATCACATGATTAATAAGATATAATTCTACATTGGGTGGAGAAATTTAACCCAACAAGAGTCAATAACCTCCAAAATCATTGACCTTGGCACCTAACCACTTCTCCTAATGCCCTAGTAGAGGCCTTTGGCTATGTAGTAATTTAAACATGGTGAACACAAAGGTACTATTGGCACAAAGATATATTCTTCTTCTTTTAACCCACCCAAATAAATATTAGAGGATTTAAAATATAAAACAATCAAGGATGAATAATTTAAAATAACAAACAATCCATCCACTTTCTTGAAAATCAATTAAACACAAGAAATTTTGCCATATTAAAAAGGTCCATAAATCCTTGAAATAAGCCACTCCATTAACAAAAATTAAAAAAAGGCATAGAAGGCAAGGGAAATTAAAATGAAATAAGATCCTTAAATCATCAAATAAATCCACAAATTTACATAGAAGAAAATATAAAAGTCTTCACAAAGTAATAACAATATTACCTTAAGCAATCTATGACACAGATAGTCACTACATGGTCTACACTATGAATTTCAACCCCATATTCTCATTTTCTCCTCTTTCCCAATCAAACTAGAAACCCATTCTAAGTGGTTGTGTGGTCCGTTCAAGACCAACATTCCTTATCAATTTCATAATCATTTCTTTCACCAAAGTTTGTCTTTTTCCTATAAGGTGACTTGTCTAACCATTATGTAACATTAAATATTTTTAGATTATCATTGTGAATTATGGCTTATCTTTCGCTCAAATATGTCTAATGACAAAGCATATGTTTTCAACTATAAATACCAACCACACATGGATTTTGGTCTCCTTATTATAGATTAAAATATATTTTCATCATGGTGGCCATTTATTTCTTATTATTTTCCTTAATTTATTTATGTTCCCTCTCACCACATCCCATTCTTACATGGAAAAGATATATTCTCAAATTTTTTAACCCATGTTTATAAACATAAATTGATCACTTTAATACAAGTGTAAATTTTACAATGTGATCCCAGTTGATCATGGAGTGTCAATTACCATTGCATTTACTTCCATGTTGAATCTACTCTCACCACTTTGTTGGATTGACTCATACCAAACCCTAATGGACAATATGCAAACTATTACCAACCCATTTGATCATTGATAAAATGTTATTACCTTTGTTATTATCCATCTCACCTATACATGAACCAGATTCATCATAGTACCTATTTGGTATGACAAATATGAATCCATAATCCCAATAATAAACAAAATTAATAAATAAAACTATATTCCATCATGGAGTCATTAGTTCAACTATAAATTAAATACTGCATCACCATTTTATGTAAATAAGAAATCTAAAATCATATTAGGAAATAAAGTGCACACACACACATGATCTCATATCCATGCATATAAACATTTATGTGTTCCAGTAAATAGAGGTTTTCAATAAGTTTTCCTCATCAATGATAAAAAAAATACATAAGTCAATAAACCAATAACATCTTTGAGGAAGATTCCCATAGTTCACAAAACATGGGTCTAAAGATTGGATAGTACAAGTAAAAAATATGTTGAAAACTTATTTACCATGCATCTATAGGGGAATGCTATTATGTATGTTTCCCAATGATTTATGTAGCCTTACTAGGGGTATATTTATGTATCCATATAAATTAACATTTAAGTTAAAATATTTCACTTGTGACCACCCTTTTTACACACTTCACTCATGACTTATTCCAAGTCCTTTTGACCACATTCCTTCACATTTCATGCAGATGACTCATTCTTATAATCAAACCAATGACTCCAAAATGTCCCTATTCCTAATTAAAAATAGTGAATTCTTACACACATATTGTTCTTGGTACCCAAATCATTTTTTTGTATTCCTCGAACAACAATGCCCTGCACTACTCTCTTATCTAGATACAGTGATCTTTTCCACTTGCCAAATAAGGACTAATTTCCAAAATTTAAATTCATGTAAGGGTAAGCCTACAAGTTTATCAATCCCCATTTGAAGTAATTTTAAAAATACCACTATAAATCCATATTTCAAAATGTTTTTCACACAAGAGGCTTACACTTTAAAAATCACTAGAATTATAATTGCACATTGAGATAAAAATCCTTATTTTTCCTAATTCTTATTACATACAGCTATAGTATCCCTGAGCTAAAGTATTATTACATCATAATTCATGACTGAATCAGTGAATCACACCATGATTGCATCAGCATCTATCATTTTAGCCCAGTATTTCCACACACCATTGTATCATGGGAAAACTACATGGAGTTTGATCCCTCTTCTAAGCATTGGTATTTACGTAGTTTTCAACACAAGAGGTGTTGAGTTCAAACACAACTTCAACTATTAACCCATTTTTATTTTATGATTGCATTCATCTTCTTATGTTATTAAGCTAAGGGTTCAAGATACAAAATGTCTTTTTCATCATATCAAAATATCTCATATGATCTAAAAAACACACAAGTGAAGGTGAACCTACCCTATAAATTTAATATCTTTGTTACCTACCAAAAACTAGTACTCCCTAGGGACAATAACATATTGCTTTACTATCCAATTACAACACTTTTATCTAGAATCCCTACTATTGACTATTTTGACCACAAGTCAAAATAAGTCAACCCCATATAGTTTAAAACTTTTATAATGGTATATTATTATGCATTAGGGTGTTTCATGGTCTTAATTGATGTTATTTAATGTGTTATTAGCCTTGGTCTTAGTCATATTTAGTCTTCAGTCATTTAATGTCACTTAGGGTCACTTTCTAAGTCGTTAATGAAGGTAGTATAGTTTTATTAGGTATAAAAGTGTTACAAACTTACTTTAAACTTAAAATATGTAAAAACCTATCATTCATGGTAGTCCTAACTAAAAAAATTGTAGGTTACTAACTGAAATCAAGAAAATAGTTGAAAAGGAGGTTTTGGTAGTTGTACAACCTATAAAGGAGTGTGGCATGTGTGGAAATATTTTGTAATGACTATTAAACTTTAATAACTCCATTTTTATTCTTTATAAGCTTTATAATAATTTTAAAATGGTCCAAATCCATTATGTTCCTTCATCACTCCACTAGACATGCAAAATTGGTCAACGGGTCTTCTAATGGTATAGCTAGTAGGAAATGTTTAAGGTAAAATGATCTTGGTGGTAGATATTAAACTTTTTAATATTAAAATTCATGGTATGAGTTGGAATAATGGTTTCATATTATTTATGAACAATTTTTAATAAGTTGACTATCTCATTTTGCTTGTTAATCCCCACACCCTGTAGGTTTTCTTCTTGTTTGAACTTGTCTATACAATCCAATTGGTGAAATTGATTCCAAAATATGTGAAATACATTATTTCATATTCTCCATAATTTTTTTATGTTTTTATGTGATTTTATGAATCAAAATTCTCAAGTTGTAGGTTGAGATCTCCATCTCTAGTTGCAAGCAGGTTTCATCAACTACAAAAAAATTCCTCTCTTGAAATGGTTTGAAATAAATGTGACATGATGTATTATATGATTTTAAAGTCATATAAATAATATATAATTTTTAATATTATTTTCAAATGATATCATTCATGGAGTTACAGTCAAGAAGAACCAACACATTCTACTTCTTACATGACTATCATACACAGTCAGTTGAATGAGGTGTTTTGAAGTGTTGAGAATGTTAATTTATATGTAATGAAGTTTTTTAAGAGTTTAGAAACAATATTAAATAATAAAAATCAATACAATCTCTCCATATGGTATATGATAGATTGTGATAACCAATTCAACTCCATACATAGCCTTGTAGTCTAATGTGCACTGACATGTGCCATATAGGAGATGATGACATTAGAATGGGAAAATTTGACTTGTTTAAAGTATTTCACAATTGAAGATATAAATTTGAATAATTTTAGAGGTATAATATTGATCACAATACCATACTCTATACATAACTATTCATGTATTACCTTCATTGTCCTTGTCTGCAACTGTGTGCATACTTATAAATGGCTCTCATAGAGGCCTAAAGATGTTGCATAGGAATTTCAAACATGTTTTTAGAATTCATATAATATTGAGAGGATAAGGATACCATAATAATTATTTTGGATCCATAAAGTGGCAAACAAACTTGAACTATAAGTCATGATTGAAGAAACTAAGTTTAGGGCCAAGTTTCTTTAAAAGATCCAAAATAGATCCCTGTCCACTTTTGATGATATCATGGAATAATATAACAAGAGATATAGAAAATAATAAATGCCTCTATATTATATCCCTCATATTGGAGTGAGACCTTTCAAAATAAAGTGAGGGTTTGACCAAAGGAGTGTAATGTTAGAAGGCTTCCAAACCATGGAATTCTTCATTATAGAAGGTCAGTGTTCTCTACAATATCTTGAACTCTAAGTGACCTTACACTCCAAGATAGTAATATAGGATTATTTATTCATGTTAAGTGATTATATTTAATTAATAATGTCATTTCCACCACCTATAGGTATACCATTGCTCTCAAAGAGGCCACCTATAGCTTGATTATAGGTACTTGCAGTCTCACAAGATGAATTTAGAAGTGAGAACCTTACAAACATGAACACCTATAGGTTGGATATGATTTAAAATACCTCAAAGTGACCCTATATGGTATCACATATTTTAAATCATATAGTGTATCTGCAGTACCTCTTTTTCTCTAGAAATGGTCATCTTTAGTTTACTATAATATGATAGTACCCCTAAGCATGACTGTCTTGAGGTTGGCATAGTAAGTGTGTGATAAGAGAAAGTATTAATGGATGTCAACTAGAATTTATTACTTCAAGAATATGTGGATAATTTTATAAAAGTTCTAACCATGTAGTATACACCTACAAGTATCACTTTCTAAGAAATAAAATATAGTCATAGTTGACTTATCAACTAGGCTTATCAAGTAAGAGGTATATCTTGAAGAGTTGGCAAAGAGAAATGAGTTTTGACATGATATAAATCTTATTTAAATTTATTCCCATTATATTAAATGCTCAAAACCATGTAAAATATGGTAAATAAGGGTCCTAACTTATAGTCTGTAGTCAACACATAGAATCCTACATAATCAGTTAATTGAAACATTTACCTTAGGTTTTGAGTGGTTTGGAGATGCTATGAGTATGTTAAAACCTTGAAATCCTATACATAATATCTTAAAAATTTAAAAAATCCTCTCATACCTTTATTTTTCCTAAATAAATATGGGAAGTGCCCTTCATTTTGTCTCAAACAGAGGGAACTCCCAGATGCACAAACCATGCAGGCTTAGTAAGATATGATAAAAAAGTGAGAAAGAGACTATGGAAACCATATAAAAAGGTGTAAAAGGTTAGTTTCAACATGAAAAATCATGGATAAATTCTCATAGGTGTTATACTTCAAGCATAGCATCCCAAGCTCATAAAGGTATAGGTAGACCTACTAAGCCTTGACTAGATATACTGCCTAAAGAAGGTCCAAATCCACTTCTAACACTAGAGGAGCATTATAAAGAATTTTCACACATTATTATGGAGTTATGAGGAGTGTTATAACCTTTAATTACAAATAAAACCATAGATAAGTTAATTTCTTGGCTCAAGAGCATGACAGGTTATGTAAAATGAAGAAAAAAACTCAAGAAGGAAAATTTGGAAGCTCACACCTGTACAGAGTCTTAGCATGGGAACTTGAGGACATAAGATAATTCAAAGAGTTTTCCAAACAAGGATCTAGTGGAATTTTTTTAGGGTTATAATTTCAAACTTTTATGAACAATCCTTAAGGGTGAAAACTACTTAAAACCCTCTAAAACCCTTGATAAGGACCCTATGGGAAATATGAAGAAGTAAAGTCATATTGATGAGATATTTTTGTCAGGAAGATGATTATAACTTTTATGAGAGTCCCTAGGTCTCCTTCTCATCAAGTTGGCTTCTAATCTAATTGTACATATAGGGTGTAAACTAGTTTTTTTAATAGTTTTTTATGTTTTATAGGTACATAAGGGTTTTAAAAGGTGAGAATAATTTTGGGAGATAAAATGAGACATAATATAACTCCCCATTTCCATATATTTCTTCAAAAAATCTCACAAGTATATTTTCTAACACCTCCACTTCAGCCTGTTTAAAATGACATAGTGAATGAGGAGTGATCACCTAGTGAGAAGGAGATAAATTCAATTGGGAAGCCTTTTAATATTTTCCTAATGAATATAATGGTATTAGGACTCTTTAAAAGTGTAATATAATCCTATATATGGACTATTTTGATAAACTAAAGTAGACCTTGGTGCTAAGTGTGGACGATGAGTGAAAGAAGGGTGATTATGACTACAGGCAATGAGAGTACTTGGTCATAAGAATATTTATGATTAGGGATATATCAAATTCATGTTGAAGCATATTTATAACCCATACCTAATATTTAAATTATCTCATCTCTCCCTAGTCTATTATGGAGTGTTCAATGAGGGCCAAATAATGAAGGTAGTGTCTAAACAAGCAATTAAAGAGTCTAAAGCTAGTTCTGAAGGAGTTTCATGCTTTAAGGGAAATTTGTCCAAGTAAAACATGCATGGTTCATTCCATATTCCTTTATCACAAATATTAAACTCTTTATATCAATTTTACAAGTGCTTTTGTGACTCTTGGACTTCATTCTTATCTCTCATCTCTCACATTCTATAAGTACTAGCCATTTTGGCTCTTATTTCATAATTCCACACCATATATGGCAAAGCCCCACTGGTTTGATTTTATAATTTGATTTTAATAATATAACCAATCTATTTTTTAATTCATAAACATCCTTTCTAAGTGTTCAAAGTGATAATGATGAGGTCTAATGATTCTATCCTTACTTCTCTTTATCCTTTCATGTCTAGTACAAGGAGTTCTCATTATAACAAGTCATATAGAGTGTTTCTAGTGTGTTTGGATCCCTTAAAGTGTGAAATTATCCTTATATATATCAATATAGTCTTTGGTATACTTACCTTGATTTGTCTCATGCATATCACCTCTATATTAAAATACTTATGTTAGAATATCTTATGACTTTGAAGCTAGTTTGTAGGTATTGTTTCTTAGTGAAATAAGTATGATAGCATAGTGGATATCTTCATGGTGTATCACCTACTTAGAGTAGATTTATTTCATGCATACTTTTATCTTTTTTCCCACAAATAATCAAATAGTATAGGTGATAATCACTTTAATTTAAATTCAAGGAGCTAGCCCTTAAACCTAGAAGTTTACTTCTACTTAGGTAAACCCACATACCTATAAATTTTCCAATGTTTCCCAAATATAATACTAAGTATGATCAACCTCATCTATGGTAAAACCACACCCATTATGACCCATTTTCTTAAAGACAACTTTTCAAGGTGAATGTTAGTCTTGACAAAAATAGTTGCATATTGGTGTGCTACTTAACACTTGGAAACTCCATTCAAGTTAAAATATGGTTGTAGACCATTGTTTTATCATATATTTGATTTCCTAATTCATGCTCCCTTATAATTCATCTTCTATTAGGTTTTTCAATCCATCAATCCACCTCTTTAACTTGAACTCCCTATTTAATTTCAACACCCTCAACCTATTTTTCCCTTTAAATAGCAAGAAGACTTTTCTAGCCAAGAATACCAAGAGAATGAGGAAGAATTGGAAGAAAAAATGGATAGGAAACATATCTTCAATACTTTTAACACTAAAAATCTAATCCATCTCGATGCCTGTGATGACATCCCCCCTAATTATATAAAGAGTGTCCCTACATTCAATGGTGAAGGCCATGTTAAACCTAGTAAACACATCAGGGATATCTCTATTTTTTGTAGTTTCCACAATGTCACTAAGGTAAATATTACCATTTGACTCCTTTTTATATCCCTTATATGGAAAGTAATTGATTAGTATAGGACTTTACCCATTGATTACATCACAATATGGGATGACTTTGGATTGTTGTTAACTTCAAGGTTTGAAGATTAAAGTGACCACAATTCACTCATCCACCAACTCAATGTGATGCAAAGAGATCCCAAAGAAAAAATTCATGAATTTAATGAGAGGTTCCAAAAATATTGTCATAAGTTACCTCCTCTTATGAGACCACTTGCTAGCTTTATCTTCATTACATATTTGAGAGCCATTGGCAATGAAATTGCCATCATGCTTTAATCCATGGGTGGTTTCACTCTTCTTGAAGCATATAATTAGAGTTGATAATGGCCTCCTTCAAGCAAGAAATATACCACCTAAAGTGTTTATTCCTCTACTACCTAATATTCATTCTATAATGCCAAACATTTCCCAAGTTTCCAATGCAAATTCTAAGCCAAAGTCTGCTCCTAAGAAGGCAAAAGATGCCATTAATTGGCAGTCAAGGTCTATCTTCTTTGAGGAAAAATATCAATCCTTAGAGGCTCAAAATATGCAATCCAATATGAAACAAGTTGTTCATCAAAACTTATATGCCTATTATTATAAATATGGTTAACAATATGGGAGAGGAAGGGGTCATGGGCAGCATAATTTTAATAGGCATGTCAATGTATATAATCCTAATTCTACTTCCAATATAAGAGAGATGGTACCAATGCATAGTAATTTGTTGCAAGGAGAAGATTGGAAAAAAGGCCAATTCATGGATTCCAATGAAGGTGGTGAGAAATATCTAATTGCTTAAGGAAAAGTCACTCATCTACTATTAGTTTAAGATGAATTTTTAATGCAAGCAAGAGAATGTTGACAACCCCAAGTAGAAAGCTTCACTAACTTCTTAGTGGAAGATACGTATGTGTTTAACCAAGGAAATTTTATTTCATACAATAAAATATCTAAGATAAAGGATCTATGAGATGGTAATGGTATGCCTATAAGCTCAATTGGTCCTCCTACAAGGTTGCAAGGCATGACTGCAAGCATGGTGGTCCCTAACACTCCACCTCCTCTAAATAAAAATGTGATAAGATCTGCTCAAGGTGCCTCAATACCTCAAGTTTCAACAAATTATTTTCCTCCAAGGAATAAATATAAATTAAGTACTTCTGCCATAAACATAGTGGATTCATTGAAGAATGCTAAGGCATCTATCTCCCTTTGGGATGTCCTTCATATGCTTGGCTAAAAAGAGCTCTTGTAAAAATAGTTGTCCACTATCCATGTTAGTCCTCCATCATCAAGATATGTTCATGGTCATTTATCTCTTACCAATTATCCTAAAAGCATTATTAAACCATATACTAAAGCCTAAAAGCCTCCACCTTTCTACCTCACTCTCATTATGGGTGATAAACTAGTCCATAACTACATAGTTGATGGTGGATCTTCTACATCAGTGACGCCCAAGGTTTTGACTGATAATTTGGGCCTAAAGTATGAACCACATAGTAAAGGAGTGTTTTATTTAGATGGTACACATAATAATACAGTAGGATTGATCAATGGTTTGAAGGTTTTTCTCCATGACTGTCTTAGTTTCCCTATCCTCTAAGACATTGTTGTTGTGGACTTTCCTGCTCATTTTGCAATTTGACTTTCAACAGATTTTACATATAATATAGGAGGCTACCTCTCAGATGATTGTTCCTTTTTATCCTTTAGGATAATATATGGAACAATATTTACCATAAGGATTGGCCACTTGAAAGGTTTCACAATGAACCTTATGTAGAAGCAAGCTTTAACTTGAATTGTGTAATCAATGAGAAAGAAGAGTCTTTTGTGGATGATGGTTATTCTTCTAAGCTTGAGGGCATAGCTAAATTTTTTCTAGATGAGTATGGTGTATATGCTTATGAACATGATCTATATGCATATTTTGAGAAAACTAACCTTCATACCTATATCATCCATGAAGGAGAATTTGAGCAAGTTGAGGTAAGTGTTGAGCATTCTTATTCATAAGATTTTGAAGTTAATTATATGATTCATGTGCATGATGATGATAACTTGAAGATACTAATGGATCGCCATGGTGATAATCAAAATTTCCTTATGCCTAAAATCAATGAAGTTGCCCTTGATGATGACATTCATGAGGAAGAGGATGATTTATGGTAAAGATTCAATGCCATATGTCAAGAATTTGATCAATTAAGCAATACTATCCCTCCTCCTAAGAAATGTATATTTGATGAGTGTGTTAATAAACCTAATGATTAGGTTATTGAGTGTCTCACCAAGAATTGAAAAGAGTATCATGTTGTGAATGAGGATGAACTATGGCAAAAGTTTAATGTCATAATCCAAAAAAATTCTAAGTTGGGTAAGACTCATTATTCTCTAAAAGGTTACATATCTGATGTCAAGTTTACTAATGAGTAGGTTGTTCAGTTCTCTATCAAGCATGAAGGTGTATGCCAAACCATTATTCAAGGGTCTACAATCATAAAATATCTTGGTGAAGCTACTGACCAAGAAGTTGTAAACATGAATAATGAGGTCAATGTAGATTTTGTTGTGCTTTAAGAATAGACAAGAGATCCATCTGAGTTAGAATCATTTATATAGGTATTATATCATAAATAAGAATAACTTGATGATCATATACATCAATTACAGTTTTCCCAAGGGGAGAGCAAAGTTGAGGTAGTTGTCATGCTTCTAATACTTAGTTTGAAGAGTGTAGATTAGATATGACAAAGATCAAGTCAATTCCAAAACCAATAAAATAACTTGGAGGGTAGAAGAGAGCATTCATGAAATCCCAAATAATTCCACTTACAGGAATGAGAAGACATAAATATGGTAAGCTTCTTGACCATTTACATATTCAAGTGGTTGATGATGTGCATGTTTCACATGACAAGTTGATTTCATGGAGAGATAAAGATGCAAGAGGAACCATATTTGACCCTTGTTGAAGTATGGTAATATTTATTTCACCTCAAGAGTGAGGTCTTGTAAATATTAGGTTTGGTGTGTGTGTGTTCCATAAATGTTATTTAGAACACATGTTTGTTTCCTTCAGTGTGTCTTATTTTGTGTGTGTCTCTTTGTTTTTGGTGTGGTTTAAAAGGAAAATTTAGTGTCAAACTTGAGTATAGGTGACTCCATGGCCCAATGGATAGGATTAGGCTACTGGTCTTGGCATAAAAAGCATACCACCCCTAAGAAATTACCAAGAATGTTGACTATTTTAACCACAAGTCAAAATAAGTCAACCCCCTATAGTTTAAAACTTGTATAGGGGTATATTATTATGCTATATGGTGTATCATAGTCTTAATTTATGTTATTTAATGTGTTATTAGCTTTAGTCTTAGTCATATTTAGTCCCAATTCATTTAATGTCACTTAGGGTCACTTTTTGAGCCATTAATGAAGGTGGTAAAATTTTATTACATAGATAAGTATTCTAAAATTAATTTCAACATCAAATATTTCATACACTATCATTCATGTTAGTCCTAACTAAAAAACTTGTAGGTTCCTAATTGAATTCAAGAAAATAATTGAAAAAAAGGAGGTTTTGGCAGTTATACGGCCTATAGAGGAGTGTAATAGATTCCACCCATTTGTCAAAATATGGGGAGGTGGGAACAGATTAACCAAAAGAAGGTGAGCCATTACATATTTCAATTTTAAATATTTGAGGGAGTTAGGTCTTTATTAAATCTTTTTTCCTCTAGAAAAACCTATATTGTATTTCAAATTACATACATGTCATTCACATCAAACTAGATAAATGAATTAAAACTAGTTAATATTCTTCATTATTGCAATTCCAAAGAAGCATGTCTCTATTAAAAAAAATCATAACAATATTTGGAAGGGAAAATCATATCAAGCCATAGCAAAATATTTTTATTTATTTAACAATGATTTAAAGCATTTTCATAATCTTTCACTTTTTATATCAGCCAAGGTTTTTTCTTCCATGCCAGATTATTCATCCTCTAGATCATCCAAATAAAATATAAGTTCAGCAATGAATTAGAGGATACGTAACACCAAAAAATATACTACATCCTTTAAGACTCTAGATACCAGTGATGGGAACCTTTTTTTCCTTTGACGTAGAGATACTTAATTAAGAGGGTGGTTGGGCAAAAGGGACATGGTCATAAATTAGTTCTATTACAGTCATTCTCTTCATCCAATTTTGAAGATGGGGGGTTTATCAACCATTTATCCATCCTTTTTTTGTTTCCCATTGGAAAAAGATAAAAGTGAATTATTCTTTTTAATAATCCCAGATAAAATCTACCATTACATGTCTTTGGTATCTCTATTCTATGAAAAAATCATTATATTTATGCTGAAAATAATCTTGATTGAAACGTAGTAACCACATAACCTATGGTTAATCATAAAAGTACTTATTTATTTCAGCCTAATATATGCATCATCGGAGTGAAGATCTATTGATGATAAATCATTTGTAGTTTCTATTTCCATATTAACTGATTCATCCTTCATGATTAAGTATGAAATCATTTATTCTTTCCTTTATATTCAGATAGGAAGGAATGCTTAAATTATTTAAGATGACTGACAACTATAATTTTTGTATCTCTGATGTGATACATCATGTAATTCCAAGACCATTTTAGATATACATAGGGACATATTAGTAATAAAATGAAATGATTCAACCCCATTTCAATATCTTAGCTAAAAGGATTAGCTAGCATGTTATATTCTTGAGATCTTATATGGGGATGGGATGTCTACCTCCCTATTCACATCACAATTTCTTAGAGCTAATTGTGTAGATGATTAATCAAATAATAATAGGAAATTAGTTAATTCAATTCATCCTAGTTTATTTTTTATCTATGTTGATATTATTCTTATTTTTTGATAGAATGAATCATTACAATGATAAATTCATTAATATAAAATACTTCTCCTTTCTCATTCTTCCATGTTCAAAATCTAGTTGTTCTTACTCCATTGGGATCATTTTTAATGTTTTAGTTATATATTTATTCAATGGTAGAACTTATTAAATAAAATAAACAAATTACCATTTGTTTCATAGCAACAAGATTTGAATTTGTGACCTCCATCACCCCAAGATGGCATGCTACCAAACTGCACCATGATCCATTAAAATAACCAACATAACATTTAATATTCAATGTATAACTAACATTAAAACATTGCTGATAATAATTACTCTTTTATACATATTCCCATTGATAATCTCAAAAAAATAATCTAATATATTGACTAAATAATACCAAGCCACCATGGTGAAATTGGTAGACATGTTTCTCTTAGGAAGTAGTGCTAGAGCATCTCAGTTTGAATCTAAGTGGTGGAATTATTTGTAATAATATTCCCTGGATTCAATCCCTTCCTTATATAATCCCCATAGATTACTTATAAAATACCTATATAGTAAATTACTACCATTGTTAAATCTATGTCGATATGAATAATGACATATCAACCATTTTTCATTTTTATCATTGATTATATTCAAAGTCAAATTAATAAATGGGTTTATTATGATATTCATCACTATAAAACATATATCAACTAATGTCTATTTGTATCTTACTTTTGTTGTCATTCTCATTTAATCGGGAACCATAGTTTATCAAAGTGAATAACTAAGTAGTTTGAGAAGAAAGGGGATGATAGTGATGATTACTTATATAAAAGGAGTAATAATTACTCAATCACTCTATTCGAGACATTACATTAATTAATTTGTATGAGTCATTCATTATCCTTTCATGGATTTATTCCATGATTCATATAGTTATAGAATTATGGGGTGAGGATGCTTGGTGGTTAGGTGCAATCACTACACCAAGTACTATGTTAACTCATGGTTTTTCTACTTTAGGTCTTCTAGATAAAATACAACATCTACAATGCTAGTACCTGATTTACAATCTCATTGGTTAATGATGCATGTAAGTATGATATTGATCAATTATGATAATCCTTTATGTGGGTGCCTATCATCAATTGTTTTAAAAATAGAGTGTCTTTATTAGTTATAGATCTAGCTGGTATAGACATGGAAGTAGTAGAGGAGTGTCTTCAGATTTTTATGGAAACAAGAGATCATGAGAAAATAATGGTACAAGAATGTTATCAAGAGTACATACAAGAGGGAGTTCATTTTTAGCAGCTAGAGATATATATCTTTATAGATTAGAAGAAGACACATCAAAAACACCATCACATGTTGATAAATAAATCATTTATTGGGAATAGTATTGAAGACCTCATGAGAAGGAGCTCATGAATGCTTTTTGAACTCATAGAGCCTGATGCAAAAACATAAGATTAGAATAATATTTTTTATTTTATTTATTTTTGGTTTTGGTTTTGAGTAGGTTTAAGAAGTCTTGTTTAGTTTTTAATAAGGTTTTCAAATCTCTAGCATTCTAAAATTTGGTCATTTGAGCCTAATAATGATTTTCCTGCCAAAACCATCTTTTTGAAAATTTGAATTTGTAAAAGACATTTGAAGAGTCTTTCTCATATCCTAATGAAACCAAAGGACATGATCCTTTATTTTATGGGTCAAGGAAGGTCTTAGATATATTTTTTAATAGTTTTAAGGTCTTCGTTTATAATTTACTAGTACAACTCAACTAAGGTTAAGACTTAGGTTGAGTCTTCTAAGTTAGTTAGACAGTTTGATAAAGTTTAGGAGATTAGAGAAAATAAGAGATAATAAGGAGAGAATAAATATAAGAGTAAATGTGTATAAGGATAAAAAAAGAGGAAAGACCAACAAATCTCAATATTGGAAAATATTTTGAATAAAAAGAGAAGTCTATAAAATAAGGTTATAAATAAGATTGTATAAGGTTTTGCACTCAAAAACATTGAAAATAATGTCTTATTGAGTTCCATATTTAAATTCAAATATTTTATTACATTTAATTGAGTGTATTTTTTTTTAAACCACAATAATTATTATAGAATAGTATTTTAATGATTTAGGCTTTAAAAAGATAATATAGGTTGTTATAAGCAAGAAAGACTGATATAACAGTCAAGAAAAGCTTATTCTATTCGATTTTTAGGATTGTTCAAGGTGAATAACTGATTAATAGATTAGGATATTTTTTTTGAAGGCCTTTTATAATTTAAATTTTTCTAAAATATGTCACAAAAATGAAATTTTCATTGATTATTTACTCTCAGCCTGCACACAGTCTGTATACCCTGAACTAGGGTTTTGAAGCACAAAAACCCATTTAACTTGAAAATAAACTAGTTAAAATTTATTAAACTTGGTAGGAATGTGTATGAGGATGTTGGAAAAAAATTTAAATTGGTTTCAAATTTATTTTTCATCATGAAATATATTTATTCCAATATCTCAACCTGCAATCCTAATACCTAGGCCTAAAAACCATGTTTTTACATTATCTTGCATTTCCAAGTTTGAACAAAGGAATAAATCATTATGGTAAATTAATTTAACATACTATTTATGTGCAAGAGGTTATTTTAGTATTATAACACCTTATTTTTTTGAAATTTTCATTCAATAAGGTTTTAGGACTAATCATCTCTCTCTTAAGCAAGTTACAAATTTGATTTTACTTTACCCTTTACCATCAACATGGATAAGAAAAAAGGTATACCAAAACCTTAAAATTTTAATACAAATATTAAATATATATAGGTCAATTAAACTACTTCATAACATGAGTAATATGATTAGGATAGCATTAGTCCTCAATATGGACACCAAAGATGTACTCCCTCCTATAAGTGCTTAACAAATAGATTTCAACAAAGAGTAATTTATTAATATCTTTCGAGAAAGACTCTATGAAAATCCTATTAATCATCCTAAAATTTTAAAACCATTTTTGACATAAAAGGGAAAGCATATCATAATCATTTTATATTTCTACTCCATTAAATACAATTTTGTACCAACATTTACAATGGGGGAAACCCAAGGGATTCAACATATTAATATGACAATTCTTACTCAGTCATTGGGAATACTATCTTTGGTCATCACATATTATTCTTCTCTCAATGTAGAATCCATTATGCATGAGATTTAATCTTTGAAAACTAAGGTGTTACATTTGGACAAAGGTGATTTGAGACCTAATCATGCACTAAATTCTCACATTTTATTACACACTCCATTGGCCCAGCATATAGTAGAATATCTTATACTATAGGTTGTGTGGAATCCAATATTACATTATATGATTGAAATGGTGACCCCAAACAATATCTCAAAGCCTTCCATATAGTGTGTTTGAAATAAACGTCCAATGATAAGTTATTGACTAACTTAATCCCAAAGAGTCTAAAATAATATGTTATACAATGGTTTTACAATTTACCTCATAAATTGGTGCATGCATTCGATCCATTGGATGATATGTTCCTATCACATTTTATAATTAATATTAGTGAGAATATTTCATATGTTTAGATTGCTCAAGTCAAACAAAAATCTAATGAGCCTAACGTAGAATATGTCTTAATATAAAAGACTATGTTATCTAAAATTACAAGTCCTATGGTAAATAGATAATTACATGATATTTTAAAATTAAGTTTACATCCACCCCTACACAAGTCCATCATGTTTAAAAAATTTATCTAATTCACATATTTTTACCACACATTCAAACAAAAGGAAATCAAATTGTTGGTAATGGATAAGCTTAAGTATACAACTGGTTCAAAGTCCAATACAAATATTTCAAGCAAGTCGCCATAAAAGGTGAGGTTAACTGATAATAAGAGTGATAAAAAGGAAATACTATGTTTAGTTTATGATTCCACTCCACCCATTCTCTTATCATCTCCTCCAAGGAGACAATTTTCCAATCTACTAAAATCTCCATACAAGGTTCTCAAAACACTATTAGAATGTAATATCATATCTCTTCCTCTCATTAAATGGATTGGTGTGAACAAGCCTCTTCCAAAAGGTTTTGATAAAAATGTTTTTTGTAATTATAAAAAGTCACTAAACCAAACTACCAAAAAATATATCAGTTAGAGGCATAATATTTAATATTTGATAGATGTAAACACTATTGATGGGGGCACACAACCAAAAAGTTTGAAAGTGCAAGCAAGTGAAAACAAATAAATAAAAATATTTAATGATATTTTTCCTAAGGATAAATCTACTGAAACATCAAACACATTAGAAATACATTATGCCATACTTTAGTGCCATCTAGGCCACTCATCACATATACAGAGCATAAGATAGTAGATTGTTACTCAGATTTACACTCTTTGTTAATTCAATCTCACATTTATCACCAACCTATTCAGAGTGTCATGGTCAATAATAGTTCAAGTGTGAATATGTGTACAATCACACTTATTAATCATCTTGGATACACATATCAAGATTTGCTTCCAACCACCATGATAATAATAGGATTCATTGGTCACATTCATATTTCCATCAGTAATTTTACATTACCATTACAATTTGTTCCAACACATGTGTCCATCATATTTACAGTAGTATGCATTGAGGGGTCTTAGATATATTATTGGGACACCCTTACATTTAGCAAATTAACATTGTTCCTTTTACAATTCATATATGTTTAAATTATATCTATGCTAATGAGGTCATCATAATTTGGGGTATCCCAAATGATTATCCCCTATCACACATAGATTTGGTTCCTATATATAAGATTTTAGTTGAGCCACCTAAAAATGTAGAACCTAATCAAATATTTCCATAGAAGCTATTTACCCTTCTACAGAGGCATATCCTTGAAAGGCCACTTTAACAGATATTTTTCATAGATTCTAGAGATCTCTCTACTCCTACACATCCCATATTGATATTATATGGCATTAGGGTTATCTCACATAAGGCATTAACACCAAATTCATACACTCCATGATGGGTTCTAAAAATCCCTAGAGTTCATCATGCTTAACAACAAGCACAGTATGTTATAGATCATCATTACGACAATGGGAGTTCTAGTACAAAGGGTAATTAGTATTCATATTCTCCATGTAACTTATTTTAGTCATATTAATATAGCCATTTCCATTTGTGAAAGGTTACCATTATTTTCCTAGACACAAGGGCCATTGATTATGAGTCCCTTACAAGATTCATTGATTAGTAAACTTCTCTCTCTGTATGTATTTTTCCATTTGCATATGCATAAAACACATACACAACACACACACACACACACACACACACACACACACACACACACACACACACACACACACACACATATTCTTAAAAAGTTTAAAATCAAGACCTATGCATGCTTGTGTTTGTTAATTTACATTATTTAATTTGTGCATAATTATTGATTAATTATTTTTATATATATTTATATCATATATACTTCACAAGTGTACATGAGTGAGTGTAAATCATACAAGATGCCATTCCCAAACACATTTATAGGTTATTTAATTGTCTTAGACTTAGAAACTACATTCAAACAAGATCTCCCTATTTAGATAGAATCACGCCACACTATTTTCTTATTCTTTCACTCTTATCCTTGTGATCAGAAGCTATTATTTCTCAAATTTAAACCAAACATAGACCTCTTATAGCTTGTCTATAAATTAGCAAGCTCACTAGGGGCATCGTATACACATGTTTTATCTTTTTTTTACTATCATTTATTATTCATATCTCAGTTATTTACATGGTATAAAATTTATCAATATTTATAACTTACTAACACATTGATATCTTGCTGGCTATCTAAGTTACTGAATCTACTAGTGTTATTAATTACTTATGTTAATCAACTACATGTATCCATGCATATTTTTCATGTTGGATTTATTGCTTCATGTCTTGTGTGTATTCTTTGTTTGGATTTTAGATATTTTAACATGTCATTATGTGTGGCTCTAAGCCTTCATTTTATGTTTTTATGTGTGTGAGTAACATTTGAACATGTCCCTTGTATCTTGTCCCTTGGCCTTTTATTATTTATTTTGTAGCTTTATGTGTACTATTTTTTTGTGTGTGTCATGGCCATGACACTTGTTTGCTTCAATTTTAATGCCATGATGGACATATTGCATCTTCCCATTATTTTAATTTCATGATGGATATCATTCATCTCTCCCTAAGTAGTTCTATTCAACTTTTAGTACTCAATTTTGATCACTTGTCTGCATGCCAAATTGTTAATGTTTGTCTTGACAATTTCATTACGTATGGTTTCTACATACATCTCACATTACTATTATACTTAGTTTATATATATGATGATGTCATGATCCTCAATGTTATCATTAATATTCAATATTTTACATAATATATATCATATAACATTAGATTTTGAGTTAATTAATTTTGCAAACTTAACAACTTAACTCAAAAGAGGGGGCATATATAGTGGCTTGTCTTAGAGACTAAGCTCCTATAATATAGTATGCATGTATAATTGTTTAGAGATCACATAGTGGATCATATAACATACCCATAAATCACATAGACCATCATTTTAGACATGAGTGATACATTTGGATAAGGGTATACCCCGTTGTTGTCCAAAATAGTGCATTATTATCCAAGCAGGCAAAAAAAGCCACTTTCAAATCTCTTAGAGACTTAGGTAGTACAGAATAGTTACCAATAAGTTTATAGTCATTTTTTTTTTTTTAAACATTCAAGTTTATTTGATATTTTCTCATTTTTGGACCATCATGCATGACATGTGTTCTAGTTTAGGACATAATTTGTTACTCAAAATTTTAATTTTTATTACTCGATCTCATAATCCATATTTATCAAATATCAGATTGAGGGCATATGAGTGGTATATGACTTATTCCTTAGTTTTTCACCAATTTCATATATGTGATGGAAATGCTTGTTATTATATATGTTTAATACACCAGACATAGATTATACTAACTTTTTGCACTAATTTTGCACTAGTTTTACACTAGAAATTAGCCTTATTCTATCTACAGCAGTTGGTTACCATTTTTAACCATTTTTTACACGAGAAAAAATTATTACAATTCATATAGGCATTCCAAAATAATTAACTAATTTTGGTATATAAGATGGAGTCAAACACACAATGAATTCTTAATCACACTCTCCTATCAATGAGGATTGGAGCATGCATAGTCCAATCCAAGTTGTTCAACATGAATGAAATCTCCAAGAGTCCAACCCTCTATAGCCACCAATTTTGTACTAGTGTTTTCAATGAGAAAACATAATGGTTCATGTATCAATTAGATGTATTCATTCCTTATTATTAGATCTACAAGTTTTTTATTTTTACTCAATATTCATTTTTAGTAAAGACTAATTTTATACATGTTTCATTGTAGATTCACGTGAATCATAATTTAGCATTGTGGTCTACATTCAAGACTACACTTCATGGGTAATTTTTGGTATGCACTTTTCCTTTTAATCTACTACTTTTATTTTTTTAATTACTAGAATAAAATAAGGGGAAATGTAGACACATAAATTAATATTTAAGATAAAAGAGTCCACTCATGACTGCCTCTTTTACACACTTAGCTCATGACTTATTCCAAGACCTTTTGACCACTTTTTTTCACTTTTCACACATATGTATCATTATTATAAGCAAACCAATGACCCCAAAATGTCCATATTCCCAATACAAAATATTTCAGACTCACAGACTTTTCTTGGTAACTAGATCACTTATTTGTATTCCTCTAACAACAACACCTTGATTGAGTAGCAACATATTGCTCTCTTATCTGGATCCACCACTCTTATCCTCCCTCCAAATAATGGATAATTTCCAAAATTTAAATTCATGAAAGAGTCATACCATAATTTTATCAAGCCTCATCTAAATTAATTTCAAAAATACCACTATAAATCCACATTTCAAATCATTTTATACACAAGAGGCTTCCACATTGAAAAACACTAGAATTATAATTGCACGTTGAGATAAATTTCCATACTTATCCCAATTCTAATTACATAAATCCATATTAACCCTAAATTAAAGTTTAATTACACTTATAGAGTCACAAGTCATGGTTTAAACACTTAATTACACTAGGATTGCACCAACATCTAGAATTTTGCATAAGTATTTCACACACACCACCATATCATCGGAGAACTACATGGATTTTGATCCCTCTTTGGAGTATTGGTATGTAGGTAGTGCTCAACATAGCGGATATTGACGTCCAACACAAATTCAACCACTAATCCCTTTTTTTATATGATTGCATTTATCTTCTTATGTCATTTAGCTAGTGTTTCAAGTGAAATAGGAAATACACAATGGTTTTTGCATCAAATTGGAATATCTTACATAGTCCATAGAACAAACAAGTAAAGGAAAACCTACCTCAAAAAATTTAGATCCCTTCTACCTATCAGACACTAATGGTTTTTAGGAATAACCTCACATTACTCTATTATCTAGTTACAACATGCCCTACTAACTCTTGTTCTAGGTCCATAATTAGTCAACAGTCTCCCTATCATTTTTAGTTCTAAAAATAGTCTACATCTTAGTTTTATATCTAAGTTTATGTTTTTCTTTGTACTTTTCATATTTAGTATATTTTCAAATTTAGTAAGCACTGAATCAATTTGTGTCATTTATTATATATCTATATCATTCTAAATTTGCATAATATTTTGTCTAATTAGGGTCTAGCATTCTTCTAGTTCCCAAATTTTGAAAAATGTTTTTACTAAATTTGGGGCATAGAATTTATCCATATCTTGATTTTTCACTTGGGATAATAATACCCTTCCATATCTCCTCTAATTAATTACTATATATATATATATATATATATATATATATATATGTATATATATATATGTATATATATGTATATATATATATGTATATATATGTATATATATATATGTATATATATGTATATATATATATGTATATATATGTATATATATATATATATATGTATATATATGTATATATATATATATATGTATATATATATATATGTATATATATATATATATATATATGTATATATATATATATGTATATATATATATATATATATATGTATATATATATATATATGTATATATATATATATATATATATATATATATAATGCATACAGAGCATTTATTGGGGCATAGTGTTTACTTCCATTTATTTCATCCTCATATGAGATGTGCATATTAATATTGAGGTTGATCCGATGATATTTTATGAAGGTTACATATGTTTTATACAACCTTCCCAAGTTTTTTACATGATGATATTTTACAATGGTTACAAAATGTGATTTATACAATTTCTCAAGGATTTTCAAAGCTTTGACTATATACATTTTTATAACACATGATGCATTTAACTATTTATTTTGAGATGAGTGATTGTATCACAATTTTTTCAATCACTCACCTCAAAAAGGGAGCATATATCTAGATATTTAAATATTTTCAAGATTGAGCAAAGATTTTAAATTTTGAGCCAATTTGACCAAAATGAGAGCACCAAAAATGTTCTATTGTCTACTTCCTTGGTCAATAAGAGCATTAGGTTGTCATAACTCCTTGATAACTACTATATGTGTCTAAAACTTTATAATTAGAATAGTTTTTTACTTTCAAGTTGTGGCAAAGTGGTTTGAGTACTACTAGGTGCAGTCTTTCTTATACTTATTTTTCAAAATGTCTTTTTCAAGTTACTATAATTCACATTGATATGGCATTGAATACTTGTTGTAATTAGCCATTATTTTTTTATGTATGTCATATTTTCCAAGAAATAGCAATCCATATGGATGGGCCTCACCATTCAAAGACAATTCAAAATTCAAATTATCTTTTTCAGATACAATTTGTCTATAAATGGAAAAAAACTATAGAGTAACAAATGTTTGATTTGCAGAGTGTCAAATTCAAATAAACTAGAAGAAAACTTTAACATTTAAGTAGCCTTAAGTTATTTAGAGGATCACGTTCCATGTAAGAAGTTTATATATTAATAAAGTGATAAATGTCTCTCCCTATCTTTTTGCCTACCTCCTCACCCCAAATGGCCATGGAACCTACCCAAAATTTCTGGAGCATGAAAAGTTTCATAGAGGATTTTTTATTGGTGGAATGAAAAGGTGAAAATTATTGTTACTTGCCTTTTATGCTCATGTTTTTTTTGCATTTTTTTCTGCCTTCAGATATGACTAAAATTTTAGTGGTTTTTTAATGAAGGGATAAAATGTTACACAAAGGTGTGTTTCTTATAATTAAACCCATAGCTATGTTCTTTTTATTTATGCAGGCTATTATTATTAGTGTGGCTTCTACGCTCATGGTGTTTTAACATACCTTCACATTTGATTCAATGTTTATTGGTATGTTCATGGTATATGTCAAGTTATTCATTCAAATTCCATTAAATTTTAATGTTTTTGTATCAACCCATATCATTTTATGAGTTTAATAGCCATGTTAAAAGATGCTTGTGTTAACTATATGCAAGGAAGTACCACATTGGAAGATGGTAGAATTCCTAATATACAATGACCATTTTTGAATATCCCTGGAGGCATTTTCCCATTAATGTGCCCTATTAATATCACCATGCATGCCACCTTCAACCTATTTACTATGTTATAGGGATGAAACGTTACCCACATTTGAACCCACATCATCAACATGTTTTCATTCCCATCTGACTCCAAATTTTTAAGTATTTTAATTGAAGTTTTGGAGGTTTTTTGAATTCATGTTGTTGTGTGCTTTAAATTTGTGTCACATTTCTATTTCCCTGCACAACATGGGTTAGAAGACTAAATAGTCACTATTATATGGATAGAAGCCCTAAAGGTTTTCATTCACTACTAAGAACATTCAAAATCACCCTATAATAGTGGATAGTCTTTAAAAACTCCTTTATTATAGGTGAATTTGAGTGCTCCTTCTAGTCAAAAAGCATATGTTATAACCATTAAATTCAATAAGGCTATAAAAGAATTGTTAGTCATTTTTTTCATTAGTGTGGTGTGTTAATGCCACCATGCATGTCATCTTCAACCTGTTCAACATGTTAGAGGGATGAAACATTACCCATATGTGAACCCATAGTGTTGGAAATTTTTCATTCACATCTGACTCAACATTTTTTGGGATTTTAATAGTAGCACCAGAGGTTTTCATTCACATATCAGTAAATGTTATTATATTTGTATTAACCAAATTATTATGTGGATGGAAGACTTCACATTTATTGGTATGTGGATGGAAGCCCTAAAGGTTTTCATTCATATTCCATTAATTGTCATTGTCTTTGCATCAAAATTAAGGTTTTCATTCACATAATAGTGAATTAATTATTTTTGTATAAAACCAAAATATTTTTTGAATTCATGATGTTGTGTGCTTTATAGTTGTGATGCATTAATATTTACGTGCATTAATGTTATAGGGATGAAACATTGCCTACATTAAAAAACCTACAAACATTTCATGCATTACTAAACATTTACAACTATGTAGATGCAAGTCTTGTAGGTTTTCATTCATATAGAAGTAAAAATTATTATTTTTTATCAAAATTTATACTTGCATTCCTATTTTAGTAAATGTTGACTCAGATGTATTAAACCAAACCCTTTTTTGAATTCTTGTTGTGTTAGTGATATGTTCTTATCAATTAATGTTATTGTGTTATTCATTCACATTTTTCAAAATTACAAATATTCTTTGTCAAAAGTGTTTCCTGTTATGTGGATGAAAGCCCTAAAATTTTTCATTCGCATATAAATAAATGTTATTGTTTTTATATCAAAACTTAGAATTTTTTGAATTAATGTTTGTGTTTTTAATATCAAAAAGGAATTTATATTTCCTTACCTACAACATTTATATTATATAATTATTTGACAAGTAAGGCCAAAGTTTGTTGCTCCCTCCATCCAATCTAGTGGGCTCATATGAGATCACAAACTTAAACCACCTGGTTTAAAATATCGACCAATAATAATTTCCAAATGAACATATTATATTATCATTAGCTTAAAAAAATTAAAGTATGGCATGGCATGAAATTAGTATTGGTAATTAATATAAAATGAAGGTCCATGTTTAAATATGAGTATGTCTACAAGACTAAATGTTTTCTAGTATGTGGAAGGAAGCCATGAAGGTTTGCATTCTCATACTGATAAATGTTAATGTCTTTCTATAAAAATTAATAATTTCATTAACATACCAGTAAATGTTGAATTAGATGTATCAAACAAAATCCTTCTGTGAAATCATGTCATTGTGTTTTTCATGATTTTTGTGATTCCCTTTTGTTGTGTTATTCATTCACATTTTCAACATTAAAAAATATTCTTTCCCATAGTTTTTGTCGATATATTTTCCATTCTATTGTCAATTAATTATATAATTTAATGATTGTTGTATTTTAGAATGAGGAATGTGAAGAATAAGATGCATTATGTTAAAAAGTGGCCACTTGCAATAATGAAGAATATAGGAGTAAAATTTCCAAAAGTTGTTGATGAAGAGGTTACTGAAGATGAGCAACCCATGATAAATTAGACATAAAATGATTTTGTACAAACCAACCCCCTTCCAACTATGAAAAGAAGGAAGCTAACATAAATGTTATTGCCACTACATAGAATTCATTGTAGTCTAAGTGGATAAACGAAGATATGGAAAGTGCAATGAGATATGTGGATGACAATGGTTACTCTAGGTACACCACAATAGTAAAGTGGGGCATGAAACCTAGTATTCTATACAATTTGTTGAATTGAATTATAACTACTAACAATAGGGGGCCACCCACTATTTTATCAATTATAAAATAAAGTGATATAGTGTAGTAGTGAAAGAACTTACCTGACATGGAGCATGGGTCAGACATATCACATTTCAAGTCACACATTGACCACATATGTGAAATTAGGCCCAAACCTTTCAATGATGGTGTCCCCACCAAGTCATGGTCTAAAGGCTTCAAATATAGGCACCATGATTTATTTATGAGAATAATAGGACTTGATAGAGATATGGTTATGATGCTAAGGTCATCCATAGTGATAATATCTTATGATAACTTGATAAATTTGTATGTTAAAAACACTTATGGGCCACAAAAAATATGGAATTTGATGAGACACAAAGGGTAGAAAAGGGATCATTATTTTAGCATGTTTGAATGCAAATAGCCAAAGTATCCTAGGGCTATACCTCTTCAAAGCAAAAATGAAATACATTTTAAGTTATGAACCAGGTGCACGTATGGCTACCCAAATCAATACATGAATGACAAAAGAATTGCTTATGAACTAGATGCATCATTTCTTGAGATATATACCAGGAGGAGTTTTACCTACTAATATGCATCTTCTCATATTTTATGGGCATGATAGCCATGTTACATTTTCAACAATTAAAGAGGCTAGAGCTTTGGGGATAGACCTGATTACATTTCTTGCACACACTAGCCCTAAATTAAAGTCATTAGATGTAAGAGTGTTTGGTCTATTTAAGACCTACTTCAGGAGTGATAAAATGTCATGGATGAATTTGCATCATGATTGTGAGATCAATAGGCATGAATTGGCCACTTTGGGTAGCAAAACAATGAAGATGGCATAAACTCCTAATAATATAATATATGGACTTAGGACATGTATTTGGCCCCTAAACCCTGAGATAGTAATGAATGTCATGACTCCAAGTGCAGCATTCCATGTCAAAGAGGATTAAGTTAGTGTTATTGAAAATATAATGAGGTTGGTAAGTCCAAATGAGGAAAACATTGAAGCTACTATGTATAAGATGGATCAAATGTAGCATTATAATGTTTTCAAAGATAAATAAGTTCAAACAAAAAATGTTGAAGGTGGTATAAGTCAAACAACAAATTTTAATGTAAATTTAACAAATGTTGAAGGTGTTGAAAAGGCTACAATGCAACATTTAGTTTCAACTAAGAAGGTTTAAGTCTACCTATGCAAGAAAGCCCAATAAAATGGTTGAAGAGGGGAGTGATAAATCTTGGCCTCAATTATGAATTAATAGAAGCAGATGTCTCTATGTAAGTGCTATCACAATCACCTTCTATCCCACCATAAATAGTTCATTAGTATGCACTAGGTGGATAATGGATCATATAAGATGAAATTGTTGATTTAGATGTCAATGAGGAAATAGTCTAAAATATAGTTGAAGATCTAGATTATAAACAAAATAAAATTAATGAATAATAAAATTAAATATTAAAATTTATAAAATTACTAGTGGAAATGCTTGAAAATAAATTAGGAAACAATGCACTTAGGTCGAGCCAACAATCACAAATTCTCACATCATGTGACTATCATCCAATGTTTATAGAATAAGAGTCCTAAAAGGATATTGAATAATTGAAGGTAAGGAATAAAAAACATGATGATGATAGGAAATCCCTTAGGTAGTTTGAGAGGGAAATAAGGGAGCATATAAAAATTATATATGAAATCAAAATGAAAAAAGAGTAAGAGAAGATACAACAAAAGAAAGAAAATGAGCAAAAGAAAGAACATGATAGGATAGGGAATTCAACCCTTACCTGAACAACATCATATATTGAATGACATGCTAAAAAATATATCCTTAATTGGTTCATGTTATAACCCTCATATTTTTGTTAACATGGAATCAAATCCCACTAAAGACATAGCCCTTGAAGGACTAACAGTAAATCCACATTCTCCAAATATGGTGAATGAAGGGCACATATCAGATTTTTCAACTTTAATGGTGTTATTTTTATCTTACCTTAAATAAATCCATTATTTTTTATAGGTATTAATACAATCAAAGTTTATTATGAAATTATTACGTTCTATTATCAGATATTATGTAACAACTAACATGATGAAATGTATTTAGTTTTATATATAATGTAATGAAGTGTATTAATAAATGTAATGAACATACAAGTATATAGTTTGATTATGTGATGTAATTAGTTTTTTTTATCTACCATCCAATCTATAAATGGATAATAATCTTAATGAAAATTTAAAAAATTTCACTTGAAACTGAGTACCCCATTGTTGTTCTCTGCTCTTAACTTTGAAATTGGTCATCATTACCCATAAATAAAAAACATAAATAAAACATATAAACAATAGAATAAATAAAGAGTTGAGCATTACAAACTTCATAAACTTTAGGAAAAAAATTGTACAGACATTCCAAACTTCACAAACATATATTGTGTTAAGAAACATAATGGAAAAAAAATAAACATTCACAACCATAGAAACACAATGTTTGTAAAAATTTTGTGAATTGAGTAGCCCAACAAACATTCACCCTTTATAGTAATTCAAATTATGTAAAAAAAAAGAATGCATGAATATAGGAATATAGGAATTGATAATAAAATAGAAAACAAATCAACAACATTGACAATAGAATGCAAAACATATCAACATGTCACAACAACATATTAATAAGATAAAAACATAATGGAAAATTTGAAAGAATATAACAACATATTAGTAACACAACAACATGATTTCCAATCATGATTTGGTTTGATACATCTGACTACATTTACTAGTATGTTAATGAAATTTTTATTTTTTATAGAAATACATTAACATTTATTGGTATGTGAATGAAAACCTTCATGGCTTCCATCCACATACCAGTAAATGTTCAGTCTTGTGGACACACTCATCTTTCAACATGGCCCTTCATTTTATAATAATGACCCATATTAATTTCACGTCATGTCTTACTTCACATAATTTTGAGCCAATGATAATATAATGTGTTTGTTTGAAAATTATTATTGGTCAAAATATTAATTCAAGTGGTTTAAAGTTTGTGTTCTATACAAAACAATAACATTAACATTTTGATACAAAGGCAATAGCATTTACTAGTATGTGAAAGAAAACCTTTGAGGATTCCATCCACATACCAATAAATGTTAAGTATTCCATCCCAAGTTTAAATCCATTTCCATCCAAACATGCATTTGTTTGTATAGAAGTAAATGTTCAGTCTTCCATCCCAAGCTCAAATCCCTTTTCATCTAAATAAGCATTTATATGTGGGAACACATAGTAGGTGCTTGTAGAATCCATAAAAATTTGGTGATAGGGATTTAAAAATGTGGCATAGATATAAATAACATAGTAACATAAATAGAAAACATATCAACAAAACTTATGGAAAATAATATTTGTAATTTTGAAAATGTGAATGAATAACACAACATGAATTCACATGAACATATCAATAAATTACAAGGTTTCGATCCACATAGCAAAAAATGTTTAGTAATTGATCAAATATAGCTATGGAAAATAATATTTTTAATTTTGAAAATGTGAATGAATAACACAACATTAATTGATAAGAATGTATCAATAACATAGTAATAAAAATTCAGAGGAGGGTTTGGTTTAATACATATGAGTCAACATTTACTAGAATGAGAATGAAAGTATTTTTTTTGATAAAAAACATTAACATTTGCTTGTATGTGAATGAAAACCTACATGAATTCCATCCCCATAGTTTTAAATGTTTATTAACACATTAAATGCTTGCAGGTTGTTCAAGGCAGGCAATGTTTCATCCCTATAAAATTCATGTAGGTAAATAGTAATGTGTCATAGATATAAAGCACATAGCAACATGAATTTAGAAAATAATTTGGTTTGACATAAAAATAATTTATTTAGTGTTATGTAAATGAAAACTTTAATTTTGATACAATGACAATAATAGTTAATGTTGTAGACACGTCATTTTTATCACTTCCATGTTAAGTTGCAAAATGGAATGACTTCCTACAATTACACATAATCTAGTCCAAAATATTCTATTCATTTAATGTACATGTTTGTACCTGTTGGTGTAGGTATTTACTACACTTGATTAATTCATCTTTCTTATGTGGTAATTAGGTCTATCAGATGAGTGATGATATCATCATGTACTTATGAGTGCATGGGGTCACACAATGAGTGGATGGAGTCATCCATCCCACTTGGTCCCCTGAGTGCCTTGTCCACTCAAGGCATTTTTCCACTATGTTCCCTTAGTGATATCTCCACCCATAGTGGAGGATCCCACCCACTCACCTTGTCTGGTTGAGTCATCATGCACTCAACCAACCTATTTATAGCCCTATCCACTATGGTGGAATATGGTGGATTATGTAGAGTATTGCTCATTTTAAGTCATTTCTAACCTAAGAATTTAGTGAGGATTATGGAGATACATTGCCCTTTTTCCATTTTTATAGTGTGATTGTAAGCCTTATGCTATTATGTTACTTAGCTAGGAGCTGTGTAAGTTGTGAGTGATAGTGTTATGAGCTTAGTGAGCTGTAAGCTTTGAGCCATTGTAATACATTTCATCTTCACCTCATTTTGAATACATCTATGTAGTTTTGATCTCTTCTAGTTTATGGCTTCAACATTTACGTATGTTTTCTCTATAGTCACCAATCTTGGACGTCTAATTCTAGACAATTCCCACATGGTATCAAAGCTCTAGGTGCTGGTATCGATCATCATTTATATTTTTTGTTGTTGTTAATATGAAATTTTGAGAAGAATATTGTTTTGATATTATCCATCAATTACTTAGAGATATGCTACAGATTCAAGTGTTTCATCAGTAGGTTATTATCTAATTGGCATTTGACTACTTTTGCATTGGCCATTCCAAGGTGTTTTTTGGTTAATACAAGGCATTTTTTGCTAATCCAAGGCATTTTTAAATGATCCAAGGATTTTTTGGTTGATCCAATGCATTTTATAACTATCCAAGGTGTTTTAACTGATCTAAGGCATTTTTTGACTAATCCAAGGCATTTTTGGCTAATATAAGGGTTTTAGAACATTAAAAATTACATTTGTGAGCTGGGGCACCATTTTTACTACCCTAAAAATTCATTATTGTAAATATTAGAATCATTCTTACTCCCTTCAATCAAAACACAAACCTAGGCACCATTTTTTGTTATTAAATCCCTTAGATTGGGACTCTGTTTAGAAAAATATAGCCCACCATTCATTTTGGCATCCTCCTTGTAAGTTTGGAACTTTATTTAGGGCATGGGCTTCCATTGGGGCTCCCAAAATTCATCTAGAATCCTCCATGGTTGATCTTCAAAATTGCAAACCTATACAATGATAATAGATTCATCATATTCTACCTAAGTTAAAAATCAGCATGTTTTAATGTATTTAAAATAGTTGTTTTTTAATTATTTTGTCCTCAAGTGGAATTCTTTCCATTAATATGCACATGTGAATGTTAAAAGGATTTCTTAAGACTTGTAATTGCTTTAGACAAGTTAATGGTTTAGTTCCAATTCCAATGAGTGGTTGGAGGATTAGGTCCACTCTCACTATAGAGTATTTTTTAAAGTTTTAGTGTAATTTTAATTAAATAGGCCTTATTTATGGGAAAGTAATATTGTATTAACTTTTGATCAATAACTCAAAATTGAGCGTCATCTTTTTCAAAAGTTTATATTTTTTCATTTCACACATATTGGTATTATTTATATTATAAAACACACTAAAATTATAAGGTGCCAAATTTAGAGGGGGTTACTTGAGCTATAGGCCCTACTACTTTTTGCATTTTACTTTGTACACCAATTACTCACACATAGATAAAAAATTTATTATGTCCAACATCCCCATTCTAATTGTGCATTATCCCTCATCACTCCAACTCTAATTTCTCACTTGGACACATTCTCGATTATGCCTAACATCCCATTCATGAACATGTTTTATGGGTTCATTATAGTTTGTAACATGTAGTTGTACACTTTCTTGGTGTCTTCTCTCAGTCATAACAATGCCATTTGAGAGAATCCAGAGGATTCAATTTGTTTCATCTCTAGTGATCCTTCTCAAAAGGTCCAATTATACTTTCTGGCATGCTTACATGGAACACTTGCTCACACATAAAAATCATATTTCATTCCTATATGGATAGATTCCTGCAACCACTAATCTTGTTTGGTTTGATAAGTGGGATAATACTTATGACAAGGTTTTTTTCACTTTGTTACTACATGTTTCTATGGATATTTTTTTTCATGTAGAATATACAAAGTATCCCTATACTATTTGGAGCATCCTATAAAGTCTTTTCAAAGATCTTACTAAGATCAACATCACACCTCATTTGCTTCATATTGTCTCTTCTAAGACTATTGTACTCTTTCCTCATGCTTTATTTATTGTGATGATACATCTATGGTGGAAAGTTATATTACTTCTATTGAGTCCCCACTACATGAGAAGATTTTATCAAAACTTAGTTATCTCATTATAGATTCTACTTCTATTCTTGTGTAGATTATTGTTCTTTAGAAGCCTTCACATATTTTCACTTCAGAAGACTCTACTATTTTCAATGAGAGTACATAGATTGAGATCATTAACAACTCATATGTTCCTGTGGATATTCATATTACAGAGTTGTGTTCTTCATTTATAGTATCTTCTTTAGTTTTGATGGTTGTTGAGATTTTCTCTCCTCTTCCCATGGACATTATTTCAGTGAATGTTCCATGTCTATCTTCTTCTCTAGCTATTCTCTCTCCTTCATTGTATGGATTTTTATTACCATCTTCTATAATTAGGCTTGTGATACCTTATCAAACTTTGGCATATTCAAGTATTAACAAGAAGACATTTGATTATTTTCTAGAGATATACATACTAATTCCTACCTGCATTCCACTTGAGTGGGAATTTTGTCAGGATCTTGCTCCTCAATTAGAGCACATATGATTACCTCTTGTATTAACAACTAAACACGAAATTTAACCAGAAGTAACAAGTAACTAGAAATATGAAACAACACAGGAATATGAGAGACAATACACAATTGTATTAATAATCACTCAGAAGAAAATACAATAAAGAAGATGCCACTTCTTCTTCCACCTCAAAGGCTCGCCACACCTCAAGACCTTCTTCCCTCTCTCTCTTGGTCCCAACAATCAACTCCAATATAGAATTGATGTTCACCTCCACCAGTCAGTAACACGCTGCCAGTACACCAAGTACACAACTGTACTCCAAGTAGATCTCCTGCTCTCTGCTGCTACTTGCAAATCACTAGACCTTACTCACCATTGTAGATCTCCAAAAGAAGCCATGCACACCTGCTGACCAAGATCATGCATTTATGAAGAACCCTTCTAATTCTCCAAACTAGCACCCACACTTGGTACTATGGCACTAGGAGGAACACACCATTGCTCTCCTCTCTGAAGGAGCTTATTTTGCTCTCTTACTCTCTAGCACTCTAGTTTACAATACATCCCATGAGTCTATATATAGATCTCATGCTTACAATAATTAGACTATCTTAATTATAATAATTAGACATGCAACTCAAGACTATGACTAGCCTTTAACATGCAAACTAATAGTCCAAAAATAGACTCTCCAGAATCAATATGCAAACTGCATGTTCACGCACAGGCTGCCGACGTCGGCTCCTACCTGACCGATGTTGGGCGACTGGTAACTGACGTTGATTTCTTCTTCACTACTATTGGACTGACATCGATTGATTAGACTGACGTCGGTTGCCCTGCAACTCATTCTGCAACTCTCCATAACCTCTGTGACCTCCATAACTCCTCCTATTTGCATCCTGGTGAAGCTTTTAGCTCCATAACCTAACAATCTCCCACTTGGAGATAAATAGCTGCACCTATACTTGTACCTATACACCATCTAAATTATTCCCTGACTTTCATCCCTCTTCAAGATCAATCCTGAAGACCAACCACCACACATCCTGTGATGCTACACCTATCATCCAAGTAACCTACCACATCTGAACCTACAACTCCATGTAATGAAAACCTTGACCCTGCATAGCATGAATCCCTGCTGCTGATCCCTCTTAGATACCTAAGAATCCACTGAACTACCCTCCAGTACTCCTTCCTCGAATTGGCTCCAAACTTTTTGACAACTCCCACTGCTTGGGAAAACTCAGGTCTACACTAGACCTCATGTGATTTTGAACCCTATTCTAAGCTCAGCTTGAACTGTCCAGCCCTTGGTGTGCTTATCGATTTTGTATCTTGCTTCTTAAACCCTGCCAACACCGTCTTCACATCAGCTCCCACTGGAGACAAAATCTCCATGTCTCTTATGCCAAAGAATTTTGCTGCTCCAAGTTCTTCATGACATACCTCTGAACTAACCTTACCCTTAGCTCAGCAAATCCCTGTATGTACAAACCTGCTAGCAAATCACCCACATACAATAACTAGATAATGTCATGACTCATCATCCACCTGGTAAGACAAACACAATAGTTAAACCTCCATTGCCCTGCAGCTTGCTCAAGACCATATACCTTGGCCTTCCGTCTCACATATCCATCCACTCTCTTCTTTGACTTGGGAATCCATCCATCTTTCAATGCTTTCTTCTAGCTAACAACTCCACCAACAAATCCCTATTTGGTTCTTCTCCAAGGACTCACACTCCTCATCCATGCCAAGCTCCCACTGTTTCTGGATTCTACCTACATTGCCTCTTCACATCTTCCTAGTTCTTGACCATCAGTAAGCAATATAAAGAAGGTGAACAATGAATATGAGGTTCACTTACCCTTTCAGTCCTCCATATGAGCATTTGAGACCTTTTGATAGCTTGTTATCTGCCCACCATCCGTTCTAGTGACCGATCTCAGTCATCTCCCAATCTGTAACTGATCAATGTCAGTTCCCTGTACTGACCCTGACTGTCGACATCATTTCCCTGGCTGACGCCGGTATCCCTTCTGCCAACATTAGTTCCTATATGACCGATGTTGATCTTCCTAATGTCGATGTCGATTACTGTCTGACCGATGTTGGTACCTATGTTTGCCTGTGAGTGATGACTTTTTACCCGCAAGCTCCCCATGGATCAAAACCCTATTCAAATAAACACAGCCCTGCTCAAAATAATTCATTCCTCTCAGCTGATCTCTATCCACCATCTCCTCCATGAACACCAAGGCTTTCCAGTTCTTAAGTTTTTCAAAGACATCTCACCTCCACTTAAAAACTTGCATTCCCCTCCTACATATGTGACCAAGCCTACAAAGCCACATCTCTACAATAGAAGGTGAATTAGTAATATAAGTAGATAGATAAAGGATACCTACTTTATTACCACCATCTAATTCAAGTGCATCTACTGTGAGAGTTACTGTGCATCTCCCATCTCCAAGACTGGTACCTGCATGACCTCCTTCAACACCTGTGTGTTATCCGTCTGCAATTTCAGCTTCACTTCTCCTTCGTCAATAATCTGACAAGGCTCACCAACCCCTAAGTAAATCTCTCCAAAGTCTCCAAAGACATACCCATGAAAAGATGCTCTATTTCGGGCTGCATGGAAAGAGGCAAAAGAATCTGTAAACAAAGATTCTACTTTATCTAGAGCAACCTGTGCAACATCACCTGCAACATCTGCTTCTACACGTTAATCTTCTACCGACCAACAATCTTCCTTTACCTGCTCTTTCTTTCCATCAATCAGACCATTCATGTTATTCAGTTTCTCCATTCGTAGCTTACTTTCTTTTGCCATTGCTATACTCTCATTCAATCTGAAACCCCTGTGAGTGACCTGTAATCAACAAACACTAACCAGATCTGAAACCACCTGTTAGTCAACCCAACCAAAAGCTCTAATACCAACTTGTCAGGATCTTGCTCCTCAATTAGAGCACATATGATTACCTCTTGTATTAGCAACTAAACACGAAATTTAACCAGAAGTAACAAGTAACTAGAAATATGAAACAACACAGGAATATGAGAGACAACACACAATTGTATTAATAATCACTCAAAATAAAATACAATAAAGAAGATGCCACTTCTTCTTCCACCTCAAAGGCTCGCCACACCTCAAGACCTTCTTCCCTCTCTCTCTCGGTCCCAACAATCAACTCCAATATAGAATTGATGTTCACCTCCACCAGTCAGTAACACACTACCAGTACACCAAGTACACAACCGTACTCCAAGTAGATCTCCTGCTCTCTGCTGCTACCTACAAATCACTAGACCTTACTCACCATTGTAGATCTCCAAAAGAAGCCATGCACACCTGCTGACCAAGTTCATACATATACGAAGAACCCTTCTGATTCTCCAAACCAGCACCCACACTTGGTACTGTGGCACTAGGAGGAACACACCATTGCTCTCCTCTCTCTGAAGGAGCTTATTTTGCTCTCTTACTCTCTAGCACTCTAGTTTACAATACAGCCCACGAGTCTATATATAGATCTCATGCTTACAATAATTAGACTATCTTAATTACAATAATTAGACACGCAACTCAAGACTATGACTAGCCTTTAACATGCAAACTAACAGTCCAAAAATAGACTCTCCAGAATCAACATGCAAACTGCATGTTCATGCACAGGCTGCTGACATCAGCGCCTACTGGACCGATGTCAGCCGACTGGTAACCGATGTCGGTTGCTTCTTCACTGCTATCTAACCAATGTCAGTTGATCAGACTGACGTCAGTTGCCCTGCAACTCTCTGCAACCTCCGTGACCTCCGTAACTCCTCCTATTTGCATCCTGGTGAAGCTTTTAGCTCCACAACCTAACAAATTTAGCAGTTTGATAACTCATGGTTTCTTTTTTCTGAAAGGAATATATGGTACTTATTATAGAGGGACCTACTACAGCATTCACCATGCAATATTTTGTGTTTACCTTCTCTCTCTTCTTTATGAAGGCATATATCCTTCATATTTTTTAAGATATTGGGATCATTATTATGTACTTAGCTACCTCATCATGCCTCATTGTTAGGACCTATTGGCTCAAAAATTTGTCAGGGGGACAAATTAGTGACTTTGAGGTAGCAATGTGGGAATTGAGTCCTTGCATTAGTTAGAAGCACAAGAAAATTTCCTCTCCTATTAGCAAGTAGAATTATATTTATTGAAATCCATAAAGGGGAAAATAGTGGAAAAGCATTCACAGCTATTTATAGAAAAAATATTTTCTATTAGAGGTTTCATACTTTTAACCTAAAAGTAGATAAAGGAGATGGAAATTAAATGAGGGGAAAGAAGGGAATAAGGGAAATAAGGGAATAATATAAAAAGTAAATGAAGAATGGGATTATTATAGCCATTTAAATATAGAAGCTACCATGATAATCCCAAGAAAAATGAAAGACAACTTTGGATAGCTAAAGATGAAAACTTACCAGAATTGCACAAGGGGAAAACATTGTATTCATGGAAACCTCTCTGACTTAATGGGTGTTAAAGACATAATTCATGCTTAGGATTATAAAACATACACTAAGATAATTATCTACTACTGGTAATACAATTAAAGACAACTATCTTATATTTACCAGTAAAAGATAATTAAAATATTGCTTAAACCCCATCAAGATTTCACATTCATAGAAATAACACAAAAAAATTATAAAATAAATACTTAATGTGAAATTATCATTTTATGATTTTTTGGTAGTGATTATGAAAACAGTTTAAAAGTAAAGATACATATACAGATGAATCATACACAAAGTTATAACTCACAAAGAAATATTGAACACAAAGTCTACAAAATATCCATGTTCTAATCTTTATTGAGTCAAAAATACAATCTCATCACTCAAAAAAAATTTTGCAAAGTCTCACTACCAAAAGTCCCTTTACAATGATCCTTACACTCATATTTATAGCTTGGGGAGGTGGTTACAGTGTATAACCACCTTTTCTACATTTTAGAAGCTGCAAAAATGAGTTTAAAAAAATACACCACTTAAGTGATGTAAAAGTGTGTTGGTGAAATTTCACCACATGCAAAAGTGAAATTACAATTTAAAAAGCTGACATGGTGCATTTTCATGACTCACATTTGCAATTTTTCACTTGCAAAATTTTGCAACTAAAAATTGCAAAACAAGATTTAACATTTACATGAAAAAATTAAAAGCATTTATTAGAGCCTATATTTACAGGGATGTCCATATTATATTTCAAATATCTTATTTTAGCACATTTTAAGAGTATGGTAGCAAAGCTGAAGTGATCAAGTTGGACACCTATTCATTGCATTTAATGAAACAGTACCAAAACCTAGTGAGGTCACCCATATCTTTTGTAATTGTCAATCATCACATTCCATGAAGAGTTGTCTTATTGTGTCATTTCATCAAATGCTTCATGAGCATCTACAAAACCACCACACTTGATATACATATTGATAATATTGTTTTGAACATGGAACTTTAGGGAAGAATAAGTCTCACTTGCATGGCTTGGAGAAATAATCATAGTAGGTGTACAGGAGTGGAGAGAGAAAATTATAAATTGCTTGGCCAGGCAAGTTGAAAGCTTATTTGTATGGCTTTTAAAAATATAATTTGCATTTGCATGACTTGGGGAAGTATGATTTGTAGTTACATGACTTGAGAAAATAGAATTTGGAATTGCACAAAAAGGGAAAACTCAAAATTATTTTGCAATTTACATGAAGTTTTAAATCAATTTTACAATTTTTACAAAAAATCAAATTAAAATTTTAATTTTCATGAAAATCTAAAAAAAATTTACAATTTGAACAAAAACCCAAAATGAATTTGAAAATTTCATGAAATCTTAAAAAAAAAAATTAATGAAGCTGAAAAAGTTTTTGCAAATTGCACAAAAGTTAAAAAAATTACAAGTTGCACAGGAACTAAAAATATATATATAAATTGCATGTAAGCTGAAAAGGTTTTTGTAAATTACACAGGAACTAAAAAGGTTTTTACAAATTACATGGAGACCAAAAACAAATTTACAATTTGCCCAAAAAATAAAATTGATTTCAAAATTTGCACAACTTTTAAAAAAGCAATGTGTGTTTGCACAAGTTATGAAAATCTAAATGGTTTTTGCAAATTACAAGAAATAAAAATAGCTTGTTACATAAGAGGCTCAAATGCATTTTTAAACAATTTGGGGTAAAAAACAACTTGGCCATAATTTTTTAATTAATTAATTAAAAATAATAATTTTTTTAAAATATTAGCGGTTTCAGGCTCAGTTCACATTTAGTCATTTAGAAAAAATTGAATTTCCATCAATTTTTTACCCATTTTCAAAAATTGTGACAACAGTTGACTATAACTAGGATTTAAAACTACAAGGAACAAAAAGAACTTAGATTCTCTAATTTTTTAGGCTGATATTTTATCCATTCAACAATAGATTCTCTAGTAGAAACATTGATAGATTTGAAAAAATCTCTAATCTTCAGTAAAAAGGGATGGGTCCTCAAGTAATCAAAGAGTTGTCACGTGTTAAAACATAGTGTATGTGAGGTTTAGGTACTCAGCGTAACAGGTGTTTTCACATATCCAAAAAGGATAGTGTATGTGAGGGTATTTTATTTATATATTTTTACAAAACTAAAATGCAAAGAGAGAAGTGCCTTTTTTTCATATACTCAGAAGTGATAAACCTTATGGCTCACCTTACAAAATTTAACAAATTTCTTTTTTGCCAGTAAAAAACTTGTTCCCTGAATTTGTAATATCAGCATTTTGAAGTTCTAAAAATAATTAGATCTCAATATGTGACTCGATCCTTGTCCATTGGGCTCTGGATTTGATGTTCCATTCTATAAAAAATTTACCATTCTTATTCTGAAAACTTCTATATCTCACATTTGTATATCCTAATTTGATCAACTATTAGCTAATTCACCCATCCAATAATATGATAAATGAACACATGTTGTTAGGCTAAATCACCTATTCTAAAAATTTATACATTGACCACCTATTTACTGAAAAGATTCATGAAAAATGTATCCATTTTGTCATCTTAGAAAATCATGTGATTACCTATGATATTTCCCAAGTAGAGATCATTGCTGCAAATATGTGTAAATAGAAATACTAAAACATGGAGAAGGAGGACCAATAGACATACTATTGCATTTATTGAAAAACACACAAACACACACACCAAAATAGAAATGGGAAAAGGAAACAAGCCAAAATTGGGAAAGCAAAACTATTTACAGGGAGCCAATGAAAATGAGAGGATTATACAAAACCATTCACCAACTAGGAGAATTACCTATCATTTTAAAACAATGGATTCAATTTATGAACTCCAAAAACATTTAGCAATAGTGACCAAGTAGGTGGGAAGATGAACTTACAATTATCATTCACACAAGGATGATCATGAATGAACAAATCAATAATGTTTTCCTATTTTAAAATGAAAATATTATGAATTCTCTAATTTTTTTTAGCACTTCTAAGCAATACTAGACTTTTTCAATGTCTTTTTGGATTACTTTAAATACATATGTAACACATACGGTATCTAAATTGAAGATAAGTGTGTCGTATATCTATTTTTAAGCTAGAACCACAATATGATTATCTTGAAGAATAAGGTATTGATATTATTTTATAAATAGATTTCCATGGTAGAAATGAATTCACCACTGAATGAGTCATCATCATCATCTTCATCAATTTCTTTTGTCTTTATAGTTTTGATTTTGCTTGAAATAATTATTGATCACCATTCATTTTATTTTGTATTCATGTCTTATTTGACCTCAACCTTGGCATGATTATGATTTTTAATTTGTTTAGGGTTGACTGCTTTGGATTTAGATCCTATAGATAATTCTTCTATGGTAAACTTCAAAAATGAAATACTTGAGGAATCTTCATTTTTAACTATTGATTCATTCATTATGATAGAGAATGGATTGTCTACTTTATTGAAAATTGGTTCCATAATATCTTCTCTTTTAAAAAGTATAACATCACACTCTACATTATTACTCATTTCTATTTGTGGTTTTATCCATTGTTTTTTAGATAACCCATTTTCTCCTAGGACCATGGGGTTTAATTAATCTAGAAAAATAAGCAAATCTTCTTCCTTTTTGCCAAGGGGAAAGCCAAATTCTTTATCTCTTCTTTGATCAATCGTTAGTTCTTCCAAATATTCACCTTCTTTCATGATTATGAAATTGAAACAATTATATGTGGTAGGTATCACTTTATCTTTTTCTTTTTTAGAGTTTTGACATGTTTGATTAGGAACTTGCCTTTGAACTCTCTTTTTTTAATATCACAGACTCTTGATTGTATTAGTTTTTAGTGTTTCTTCATCATCATTCACAAGAGTTGTAGTACCTTTTGAAACCTCTTTTTTTAACATAACAAACATGATCAAATCATCTCCAATCTCGATGGCATCTCATTGTGCAACCACCAAGTCATTTACCTTTTTCCTCATCAAGATGAACATGATATTTGGGTGAAGAGAACCAATTAAAATGTAGAGTTGATTATTGAGATTTGGCTGATTTTCCTGAGGGATTATTCTCAACAATTTTTTAAAACATGCTACAAACTCTCTCATCTACTCATCGTCTCACTTCTGAATCTTGAAGAAGTCTAACAAAATTACACATACATTTATATTTGATTTGAATTTATCTAGGAATTTGTTCTTCAAATATTCCCAATCCATAATACATCCATCTTCTAAGTGTCAGAACCACTAGAGAGCAAGTCCAATGAAAGTTTCAATGAAAAGTCTCATAGTAACATCCTCATACATAACTCCCAAAATGTTACATGACACTGTGAAGGCTTGTATATGTTTATCTACATCTTGACCATTTTCTCTAGATAAATTTGGGAATATACTCCTTGAGCTTGATGGGAACTCAATGTATTGGGCTAAAGCCAATGACCTAAAATGTTTTCCCTATGGGACACAGTGATGTAGGAGCATCAAGGCAAGAAGACATCAATTTTGTATTTTGGTGTTAGTGTTTGTGTTAAGAGACATTTTCAAGGTCCATTCATGTAATTTAAATAATTTGGAGTCCATAGGGGTTATAGGTTAAGTTTTGAAGATGTTTGGAGTTTTCCCTCCAAAACCAAGAATTTGAAATTCAAATATTCAAAATGAGTCTAGAAGGGTCAAGTGCATGTAAGGAGTGAATAGATGAGTAATATATATTTAATATGTCTAATGAGGTCATGTAAAAGGTTTTATAAGGGACATGAGCCTAAAACATTAAATTAGAGGTCATATTCTAGTATTGTCATTATAAGCCCAACATTGAAGTTGGTATCTGAGGGAGGTTATTTTTGTAACTAACTAATAACCAACATTAGAGTTGGTAGAATTGGAAGGTGGTACAATATTTTTGGTAATAAATGAGAAGATTAAGAGTTTTTGGTCTCTCCAATAAGAGATAGGAGAGTTTGAGAGTGAAAAGTTGTATGAAATTCCTCAAGAAGGATCTCAAGTCCATGAATGGACGGTTTTATAATAAAGAATGATAGGATGAATAAAGTAATGTGTTTAATGTGTATGATTATATTCAATGAGAGTGACTAAAATAATTTAATGTTGTCTTATAAAATCCCTTTATTTCATGATTATATTCATATTGGTGTTAAGTTGAAGGTTTGATAAAGTTTGTAGGGTTAAACTAGTGGGTTGTAAGTTATAGTCAAGAAAAGGGAAGAGAATTGATAAGAGTGTTGAAGATTGAAGCAAGAATGAGGTATGTTCAATCCTCCATAATTGATATCATGGGTAAGATATCCTATATTCTTTAGTTTTTGAGATCTCCAAGTTGTAAATATTCTTGAAATATCACATTGTAGTATAAACCCTATTATTAGTAAGACAATCTCTCACAAATGTTATCTCAAGTGTATTTAACACTTTATGTCAAGATTTAATTATATGGATGGTTATTAGAGGTTTTTTGAGTTTAGTCTCATCATTTTTAAGTTTTTATAAACCTTTATAACAACTGAGGTGAAGCTTATAAATCATTTTAAAGAGTTTTGGCCATGGAAACCTTGCATAATCAGTAAAAAGAGTACATTTATTATTGAGTTTTGTAGTATTCAAGACCTTAATGGATTCAATAAATATTCATACCTATTTAAAAAGATAAAGGATTTAAAAACTAAAAAAATTTGTGGTGATTTGGTCCTTTTAAATGCTATCGAACTCAAGATATGGAATTTTGAATGCCCATGGCCTGTACAGGGTCAAGGAAATCCTAGGATTAGGCTTTTGTCATTTTGAGAGTTATAGCCATTGAAAAATCATGAAATTTTTTGAGATGAATTTTTTTTCATTTAAAAAGATAAAAATATGGTTTTTTTTCTGATATTGTATGAATATGTATGGAATTTAGGACTGTGGTAAGGTTTGAGGGCTAATTAGGCCTAAAAGAAGGTAGAATAACAAAGGAAGTGGTATCTAGAAGATGAATTAGGCAATTAAATTTTGTAAAAACCTACAAGGGGATAAATTTAGCCTAAAAATATAAATATATATTGGTAAAATTTATTGGTTTTACTCATCGAAGATAAATTGCTTAAAAGAAGGCTACAAGCCTTATGAGAGCATGGTGAACCTTGGGTGTGGAATTGAAGGGTGAAGTATATTTGGAAACTTTTAAGAGTATAATTTTATTAATTAATAATATAAATTTAATTATAATAACTCCTTAATACCAATATCAAAAATTTGCATTTGAAACCCAAGAAGGTTACCTAGTGGAAAAGCTAGTGAAAGTATATGAAGGAGTTTGTGAAAGGAATGACTTGTATGAGATAAAGTATGATTTGGGAGACATATTATGGAGGTTATATCCATAAATAATTATTTTCAAGATAAAAATAAATAGTGACATATCTTAAATTTACTATAGATCCCAAGAGTCAAATTGAAAGATTGAACTAAAGATGGAATCATTAAGTTTTTGGAAATTATACCTTTTTAGCCACAAAGACTTGAATTTATGTTTTATGGTTATGTCAAAACTTATATATAACTTTTATTCATTTTTATAATATATAATACTTACTAAAACTAGATGCAACCACCTGGATGCTTTTGGATTCTATGTTACCTTTAAATTGGTGCATTTATATCTAGGTTATATATTGTCTCTCCTTATCAAATGATAAAACCCTAGATCTTTATTTTATAGTGGCTATGGAAAAAATGGGTTAGTGGAAACATGGTGTAGATATTCCCTAAGTACCCCTCTATCGATGAATGTTGCCTACATATCCAATACTCTAAAGAGGGCCTCAAACTTATGTAATTTTCTTCTACGTGTTGGATTATTTGTGTATAAATATGCAATGTATGATAAACAAGTACATAGAGTGACCTAACTTGTAACTTATAAAATGTATCTCATGGGATGATCCTTCATTACTTCATACCGATAGATGTGTTGTCTTTAAAACTGATATGGAAATAGGAGAAAATAAGGAAGATTTTCTCACTTGAGTACTTGATTGAATGCCTTTTATAATTTGACTTGTGAGAGGTAATAAGTTGATAGGTGAGGAATGAATGAGGATTGATCATGTATTTATACCAATCCCTTTGGATAATATCTCACATTAAAGAACTTAGGATAACTATAGGAATATGTTTCATTTGTAAATTAGATGACTTTAGGGTATTGGACACTTGTGTCAAAATAAGATACTTGTATTGACATAGGCATCTCATTAGGATGCAAGTGTCTAACCAGCTAGAAAATATGCACATGTCCATAACTTTCAAAGTCATAAGATAAATATATTTATAACATTTTGAGTAGGATAGATGGTATGAGTCATCAAAATAACATTGTCAGACTAAGAGGTAAGTAATATACACAAAGAGACAATGTATGCAAGCCTTTCAACAATGGGAAATGTTTAGAAATTCAAGGTACATCCATGATATGTACTTGTCAAGTGTAAAATATGGAGGTGGTATATAATCCAAAAATAGTGTCTAAATTCCTCCCCTTTAATCTAGTATTAAAATTTTTAGTTTAAAATAAATAAATGCATACTTAGGTGTTTATAACAAACCTTATTTTTACATGAGTCCAACTTGAGTGCTTTGCTAGTGACTGAACTACAACCAAGAGCATGTTATAGTATATAATCAGTGCATATAATCTAAAATTGAAAGCATTTGAAAGGATTGAAATTAAAGAGATCAAGGTTTAGGAGTATAATTATGTATCGATGCAACTACCCTACCTTTTGAAAATTTGATTTGAAAGGATGAAAGATGTATCATTATGAAACATTATATCTAAGATTAAGATAAATATAAAGTATGTAAGGTGCATAAATATGAAAAAATTAAATGAAAAAGTGTTCCCCTAACATTGGATCTAAAGGTGAGTTGTCACCCAACAATTGAGTTAATTGAATCGTACAACCCAATCATACTTATAACCTGGTAGTGTGAGTGAACCAAGTCAACTCACACTATAAATCTAGTGTGGTTAGATTATGTAAGCAAGTCCAACCTATAAAATTGGCAAGATGAAGTGATTTAATCACCTCAACCATACCAAAAATTAAACCAACTAATATAGTAGATTGGCTCAATACAGTCCATAAAAATCCAACTTGGTGGGTGATGATAGTCCATAAAAGTGTTTTGAAATTTGAAACTAATTGTGATTTGCAATTTTAGGTGCACATTACATAACATATGCACCTTAAATATGTCTCATGATGAAACTATGTATAACAATGGTACCAATATATAAAATTCTGCCATAGATGTGTATTTGATTTGTATAACTAAGAATTTAACTAGTTTTCAAACTATGTAAATGTGAAGAACATGTTTCAAAAATATGCCCTCATCATATATCTAAAATTTAAACTAGTCTATGTATGGATAACATGTTTCCATAACATGCCTCCATTGTATATTTGAAACTATGAAAAATGTAGAGGACATGTTTCCATAACATGCCCTCACTGCAATCTAGATATGTGAATAATGTGGAAGGCATGCCTCTATGGAATTCCCCCATTAATATGTCCCCTATTTTGAGTTGAGGATAATTATCGACTAATAGTTACCTTACCTCAAAAGGATAATATAATTATATAATATGTGCACAAACCATGTAGCATATAAAATGAACATGTCTAGGTAGATATATTATTGAAGTATGCACAATGTGATCACATCAAGTCCTAAGATGCATGATATAGATCATGAAAACATATAGATAGTAACAATACAAGCTTGATAATAAAATCACACACATAAGATCACTCAAAATCAAGTCAAAAGATAATGGTCTAAGGAGATCACAAACAAGGGGCGTGTTCAAATGCTACACAATCTAAGGGACATGACTTAATCAAATGTCCATGAAAGAAATATTGAGATATTCAAATGTTAAAGTGGTAAACAAAGGCATGAGGGATGTCAAAAATGGATCATATTCAAATTATTGGACAAGCAAAACAAGACACTCAAGGAAGTGTATAAAGGAAAAAGTATAATAAACCAACATAAACATATCACACTAACCCCTAGATATATGCATTAAAAAAGGTTAAGTGCATAGCATATCAAGTACACCACAAAAGATATAAGCATGTATAAAGGCATGTATAAGTATGGAAACTCAAACATGAAAATATAAAATTATCATAACATGATATAACCTAGGTGTATCGTGATTAAAGAATTGAATGCCCCCAATGTCCACATGAGTAGAGTAGAGGAAAGGCCCAATTGAAAGTGCATAGCTCATGTTTCTATGTATTCATGTATTAGACTCAAAATATACATGAAATATTTGTATATATAAATAAATTATATGCTATCCACTAATATAAAACTAACAACATAGATGTTAATAAGCTAATAAAACATGTAAAAGCTGCCAATAGTTTTGGATTTTTTAATTTTTTTTGGTATTTTTGGAATATTGAAGATGTTAATCAAGGAAGTCCTTATCATCAAAAGGTGTAGGACCATTTGAGATATTTTTCAATATTTTTTTATAGTGACACATTATCACCTTCTTGGTATTTATATGTAATGGTTTTCTAGAAGTCATCGATGGAGGGTGATGGCCATATCCATTATGGTGTTGACAAATCTTCCAATCCCTAACAATGAAGCTAATACACATATATTTAGTATTAAATGTTACTTTCCAATTGACAAACTAGTGTTGTCCAAATTTAAATGTCAAAATTGGGTTTTGATATAATATCCATATGATCGAGGAGACCTCATGCGATCCATAGGCTATTGGTAGGTGAATGTACCCATGAGATTTTGGGATCAATAGGGAATATGTTGATTTAGATATATTGTGTCCCAGTTTTTGAATAAATGTGGTGATACACATTGTATCCCAAATGTTCATATCAAACTAGAGACATTGTCGATACACCCCATTAATATTAACATTGATAGTAAATATTCATGATTTTGTCACTTTGAGAGAGGGTTCCCTTTTGAAAGATTAACAGGATTTAGTCTTTTTCACTTTTTTGGACATAATTTGTATGCATCCTTCATTCTTATATTTTTGAATTTGGTTCCTCAATGCCTCATATTTAGTTTATGATGACCAATGATTAAATGATAATTAAAAAATGTTACTCCTTTAGGAAGAAGTTTGTTGCCTGATTTACACCTACTCAAAGGTAAATATATCATGTAATGCTCAAGTAAGATGGTAATTATTGTATCTAGAGTAGCTTGGTTTATTATGATTTATAAAGTCTCTTGTGGAGTCTTATGAGAAACCTTAACATTATTCACATGATGTATTTATATTTCAACTTTGTAAGTTTGACTCAATGTGTATATCCAAGAGGGATGTGAAACAAGTTATGTGAAAGGTGTTGTATCCTATGTAAATGTAACTTATATGTAATGGGACCTATAAGCTCAAATGGGTTATGCAAAAGGTGCTCAAGTGGATCAAAATTTAGTTTTCATATTTTATCATCTATCATATCATAGGATATATCATCATCACTATCATAGTAATCTAAAACATGGAAATATTGTTGTTCATTATTGACCAATAAAGGAACCTCTAATGTTGGATATTCTTGTGGTTTTGGTAGCATTGGTCTCTGGTAATACTTTTTATTCTTGATGTGCATCTATGTGTACCTCAATATTTAGTGCCTTATTTATATCTAAAGATGAAGGATACATTGTACTTGAATCACCCATTTCATAAGTGTGTATATTCTCAAGAGATATATATTGTTTAGGTGGAACCACTGTAGGGATGCCTAATGTATCAGAATATATTATCTTACAAAATTTGAAAGGCTCATTATTGATAGATATTGTCAATAAGGTCCCATTATGTATGACTCTACACATTGATGTAAATTAGATGGGACAACCTCTATTATATGTATGAACAGTCTACCCAAGAGTATATTATAATGTAAATATTGAGACATTCTCTTAAAAGTGGTTGGGACCATTTTTGGTCCCAACATGATATCCAATGTGATTTGGCCAACTAGAGGGCTATGTGAATTATCAAATCCACTGATATAGAGAACCATTTTTTTAATAATATTGGTGATAATACCCATGGTGTTTAGGAAATGTGTGTTACAAATGTTTAGGCCTGATCTATTATCAATGAGTTCCATTTTTATTCCTTTATGATGCATATTCACTTATATGAACAAAGGCAAACCTTGGCTAATAACATCTTTTGATGGTAAATTTGATGGATTAAAGGTAATAAGTTTCACATTATTTTTTATAAGTTGGTTCATGTAGTGATATAAAATTTCAAAATTAGTAGCTTGAGTGTGGTTTGTGACACCCAACCCATAGGTCCCTCTTACATGCTCTCATGACCCTTCTAGACACCTTTTTGCTTATTCTAGTCATTCATAGACTTTCGAGACCTGATTTCAGCTCAACTAAGCTAATTTTCCCATGCTAATTCCATCCCCCTAGGTCCTATACCTATAGGACAATATCACCTAAATTGGACTATAGTACTGGGCCCTAGGGTGTCCCATTTCCAACGATCACGTCCAATCACATTTCAAGCCCAATTGACCATTTCCTTTCAATTTTTCTTCTTCATTGTGTCAGCTTAGTGTGAATGAATTTAAACCATGACCAATAAATCTCTATAAAATCCCATTCAAAGTTAATTTATAAGGGTTTGACAAATACTTATCAAGCAATCAAGAATAAAGGTAAAACCACTAAGACAAAGTTCCCTATTCTCTGCATACAACCATCTAATACAGCTATAAGCATATCCAAATCCTCACACTAGTCCATAGCTACCTCAAGCACACTCATTTTATCATTTTTACATATGCATAACACTATTTCACAAAGCACATCAAGTGGGAGAACTACATATGGCTTGATCCCTCTTTGGATTATTGGTATGTAGGAATCATACCCACACAAGGGGTGTGGATACACATTCAATGCATCTTACACACACTAACCCCACCTCTTTCTCAAGTTTTATTCAATAACAATGAAGGTCTAGGGTTTGAAGATTAAATTTTCTCTACAAGGAGCTCCGTCGACATTCAGGACTCAAAATTTCATAGGTAGGTTCACACATGGACAATAGACAAAACCAAGAAAACTTAGATCTCTATGACCAATTTAGACAATAGTGGTAGGACCTGTATTCTAGTGTCAGAACCCAAAGTGTCCTATTTTGGATGTTCCTATCCTTTCACCAAATAAAATCTAGATCCAAATTCATGACACTATCCTAGTCTTGCACAATGAATATCAGCGTTTGTCTCAACTGTATCAACCTAGTTTTAAGATAAGTTACATTTCTCTTCTTTCATTATTATTTTTAGAAAGATACAAAGGTCAAATAAATTATATAAATTAGTGGTTAAATTGTTTCAATATTATTTACTAATTTAGTTAACTCAGACCTTTAACTAAATTAGGAATAATATTCTAAATATTTCCAAAAATTGTTAAATCATTTGGTGAACTTGACTTACTTCATTTGCACATAAAAACCCTAGGATAAGTTCCTTGATAATTTTTCTTGCATATTTTAAATCATAAATTCACATTTAATTTTTAAATTTACCTTAGTAATTTTAAAAATTATGTATTCCAAACCCTAGTTGAATTTATTAGGTCCTTTTGCACATAAAAACCCTAGGGAAAATTTCTTGCTAATTTTAGAAATATTTTTATAATTTTTTACTTGCATATTTAAATCAAAAATTCATATTAAAAATTAAAATTACTTAGTAATTTTTAAAAAACATATATTTTTCAAAACCCTAGGTGCATATACTAGGTCCCATTGCTTTTGAGGTTTCAGCTTACATGTTTGTGAGCTTCGTATCCTTTTTATGCATTATCTAATTTGCTATTTTTAGGACTTTACATTTCCTATATTCAGTACTTTCATTCCATTAAACTTTGATTATTACAAATTATTACAAAAAATTCAATTTGTTTTCCTACTTTAACAATGGTTCAATACACCAGTTTTGATGAAACTGATAAAAGGGAACTTCAAGAACTCTTAACTAAACACCCTAACATGAAAGATGATATTCTTAAAATACTAAAAGAAGAATAAAAATAAATAAATAATGATCAATCCTCTCAAACCATAGAGTAACCAGTTTCACATGACACTACAAGGGAAATTATGTCTCAACAACCCCCTATAGTAGCCCAACCTACCTCTATGCCACCACCAACTATAGCTAGTATGTCTTTATCTCCCAATGTGGCTACCCTTGTGCAAGAGGTAAAATATCTTCAATATAAGGTGCTACATCTTGAGCAAGGTGATTTTAAACCAACGCAAGATTTGGATTATTTTGCTCTACTTCATACACCATTGGCATATCATATTGATTTGACACCCTTGCCACATGGTTTTGTTCAACCCAAGCTCACTCTATATGATGGCAAGGGTGATCTAGAGACATACTTGAGATATTTTCAGGCAACATTCTTGGACTATGTGCCAAATGACTAGATACTAACCAAGTTATTTCCATGGAGTCTAAAGAATTATATTTTACAATGGTTCTATAGTCTACCAAATCAGTCAATCAATTCATTTAATCCTTTAGCTGACATGTTCCTAGCTAATTTCAGCATTAAAATTAGTGATAAGGTTTCATATTCCCAAGTTACATAATAGAAACAAAGGTCAAATAAGCATATCAAAGATTATATTATTCAATATAAGACTATCTTGGCTAAGATGACTAACCCCATGGATGATCAAGAGTTATAGGATCTCTTCAAACAAAGTCTTCTATCAACCTTGCATGAATCAATAATGTTCAAAATATTCTCTTCCTTCACTAAGTTATGTCATACACTAAAGAAAAGGGTAGTCAAACTAATTTCAATGGGCAAACTCAAGTGCATGAGTATATCTAAAACAACAAACAAGGGTAACAACAAAGTCCCATACAAAATAAAGGTCAATGATATCAAGAGTCAAAATTAACCTATAGTTAATGTGGCTTCAAAACCCCCTCAGTGAATGGTTTTATCAGCACCTCCTTTACAAAATTTTACCAATTTACTAGTATCTATAGCCAAAGTTTTATAGTAGTTATTCAAATGTAATATCATATCTCTCCCTCCTATTTAGAAAGTTGATCCAATAAAGCCTCTTTCATGGGATATGATCTAAATGCATTTTTTGATTTTCACATGGCATTAGGACACATAACAAATAGATGCATCAATTTGAAACACAAGATATAGGACTTGATAGATTGTAACATTATTAATCTTGGCAATTTAGTTGAGCCTTCTCAAGCAAAGCAAAAACATGACAAAGCTTTGAAAATATTTTTAGATCCTTTCCCAACACATTCTAAATAAGAGATAGGGGATACATCAAGTGTTCATCATGCATATCATGCACATCCTCCACTAGCTACATATCAATCACCTTTAGTTGAGACACATCCTTTGAGTAACATGATTGGTGTGTATAATTCCAAAGTTCTAGCTAGACCTTCCATCTCCTTTTCAGAGTAGGAGATAGTTGAGGATGATTCAGATTATCATGCACTCTTTATCAGAGCTTCATCTCATTCATAGTGTTCTCATAAAAAATGGATCCAGCATGAACATGTGCATTATGACACTATTACAACATTTGGGGTATTTAGAACAGGATATTACCTTGATAAACACAATTATCAATAGATTCAATGGGTACATATAGAGTTTATTGGGTGAGATTATAATCCCTATATAGGTTGGTCCAACACATGTGGCCACACCATTTATTATTATTCCCAGTGTAGGATTTTTTGATATGTTACTTGGTCGACCATGGATTTAGAAACTTTAAGCAGTACCTTCTATAGTTCATAGATACATGAAATTCATTCATGATAATTAGGTTGTTACAATTGGTGGAGTTATATATGAGCTACCACTCCCCACTTTAGATCCATCTACTATTTTTTAGTCACCAATTTTAGTTCTACCATCAATTTTAGTTCTTCCTCTATTTCAGATTCAAATATAGTCAAGGCCTCCACACTAACACATAGAGTTCATACACTTCCATAGAGGCATTTTTTAGAGAAATCAAAGTTTCAAAATTTTAAATGGATTATAGCTACAATGTTCACACCTAAGGTAGCATCATTGAGGTCTCACACATCTACACATAGAGCACATGTTTAGAGAGCTTCTTATACTACCAGATGGGTCCCTAAGAACCCCATTATTTCATCCACTTCTTAGAGTTATAGGTAGACCACACAATCAGTTTTTACTTCAAAGTTTTTAGGTCATTTATAACATATACAACTTTTAGAGCCATAGTCTTAGCCCTTCCATTGTGCGTCATGATCATGTATGATTCCTCTCCTTGATGCATGACACCATGATAGGGAATCTCTCATGAGACTCATCAGTTAATATCATCTCTCCTCAACCTTACGTGTACAGAGTTTCTTTATGATTGATTGTACATAGCTTATATCAAAAATACAAAAACATTCAAATGTGTCAAAATACCAAAAACATTAAAATATGTCAAAAATACCAAAAACATCAAAATATATTAAAAACAAAAACAAAAACACTCAAATTTTCAAAACACTAAAAACATTTCAATGCATTATCCATGCTTTATATTTCTAATACCATGCTAGACTTACATTTGTTGTTCTATGCTATTGTTTTTTTTATTTATCTACATTACCATGCTTCACTTAATCTTCTTTGAGTGTGTGTAGTGACTTCTAGATCCTTGATTGCTTCACTCTACCCATTGAGGGGGCATCCTATTTTATAGATTCTACACACATATCGATATATCTACCCACTGGGGGCATCTTCTACATGACTACACCATCTAGGTCATGTCATTCTTACACTACACACTCTAGTTATCATGTTGATGTACATTATTTACTAGCTTACATAGATTATTATATCGACACTCATTAGTATATAGCATTTATGTATTTATTAACATATACCTAGTCTTGTACTATATGTCTTGCATACTTTCACTTCTTGCTTTGATTAGTTATATGCGATTATATTTCTAGTATTTACATGCTTTCCTTTTTTGCTTTACATAGCTAGATATGATTTCATTTCTCAGTTCTTGTTCTATGTCTTGTGTACACCTTAGGACATTTTCTAATGTCTTTTGCTTGTACTCCTCTATGTGCCTATGGCCCTTATGTCAAACTTGTTTATTTTAAATTGTATGTGTATGTGGAATTTGAACATGCCTTGTATGTTTTATTTCCATTTTGAGAGACATGTGCCCATGTCCCTTGTTTGCTTGGCCCCTTGGCCACTCTTGTATGTTTCTTACTTCTTGCCTTGTGTGCTTGTTGCTTGATTGATTCTCAACTATTTGCAATGCCATGATACACATCATGCATTATCTTGCTTTATTGGATGTCATGAAGCAAATCATGCTCCATCCCTCCTTGATAACTAACAACCAATAACTAACAACTAAAAACTAACATTCCCAATTTCAATTTAGTACACTGTACATGCTATTACATTGTTACATCTATCTAGGCATACCCCTATTAATCTAATAATATTCAATACAAACTATGCTATATATTGAGACATCATTTTGATTGTCATTTCTATATCATATATTTCATAAAATAACACACTTGTAGGGATCTTTCTTTTGAGGGTAATCATTGCAGGGTCTTCATTCCTACCTTAGAATAGGGGTCAATAAACAAAGATTTTTTCACAAAGATCAGAGTCTTACTGATAAAAAATCAGTTTTTAAAACACTCAAAATAGTAATCAAATGTCAAACTAAGTAGAATAGACCAAAAAATAGTGATAATTACAAAATACTCATTAGATTTAGTAAAGGATAACAATGTCAAACATGCACAATAACACTGGACAATAGGGTGTCCTATTTTTTGTGCTCCTATCCAAATAGCAAAAAATCTAGATTTTATAAAAATAGGTAGAAAGGTGAACTCAGATACTATTTTGTCACATATAGATCAGTTTAGATTCAGTAGTTTTAATACAATTTTTCTTAGAGAATCTAGATATAGGGGGCATCATATGTGGCATGATGGCTCTCACTTCTAGTTTTAAATTAGATAGTTGGTATAACTTCCAAATCAAAATCCATGTTATAAACACCAATGATTAGGAGTAATGTACATGACACATTTGACTTCTTTTTTTTTTGAGTTTAGTATATTACCCATGCATTCTCAACAATTGTGTGTCATATTTTATCTGTAGGTGGTTAGCATCATTTTAGAGTGGCTTTCATACAATCCTAACCTCCACATTCTTGAGTGGCTTACACATAAGCCTAATTTCTAGTTTTAGAGTGGCTTTCATACAAGCCCAATCTCTTCCTTCTAGAGCAACCAAGATTGGCCTAGTTTCTCACACACATTCAACTATCCATGCCACATTGTCAAATTTTAGAGCATTCATGAGCTTTAGGATCCATCTCATATGACACACATTCATACCAATATAATTAAATATATTTAATTAGTGAGCAATGATGGAGCCAAAGGTCTAGCTAGCCTTTGTATTCTTGAGCCACCTACTCAGAGGGATTGGACACATAGTCTAAACATCGATAAGTACACACATAATAATATAGCTTCACTTAGTGGGTGATGATGGAACCAAAGGGCTAGCTTTTGCATTCTTGAGCCACTTTTAAATAATTAAGCACTCAAATCCATTCATGATATTACTCTTGGTAAAAGACATACCTAACATTACTTAACATCATCCAGCATCACTCAGTAACATAATAGATTTTATATTGATCCATGTACTTAGTGAGGTGTATTCATTCCTTTCTCTTCCTCTCTCTCTTACCCAACTTTATATGTTCTTATTTTAGATATAGTGTATCTAGTAATAACTAATCCACTCTTTGTTTTCTCTTGTAGATTTACACTTCATAATGTGCTCTATCTATGCACACCCAACATCACATAACTTCATGAGCTTCACCCTTGCAAGTAAGTTTATGTATACTTTTTAATTTTCCTTTATCCTAGTATTTCACTTTGTTGTATCACTAGAATAAAGGGTGGGGGGGAATGTAGTCATATAAAATGTAAAAATTGGTAGCTTGAGTGTGGCTTATGACACCCAACCCATAGATCCCTCTTGCATGCTCTCATAACCCTTCTAGACACCTTTTTTCTTATTTATAGTCATCCACAGACTTTCAAGACCTAATTCCAGCTCAGCCAGGCTACTTTTTCCATGCTAATTCCATCCCCCCAAGTCTTTTACCTATAGGAAAATAGTGCCTAACTTAGACTATAAAATTGGGCCCTAGGGTGTCCCATTTCTAGTGTTCCTATCGAATCACATTTTGAGCCCAGATGACCATTTCCTTTCGATTCCTCTTCTTCATTATTATGGCCTAGCATGAATTCATTTAACCCATGACCAATATATCTCTATAAAAGCCCATTTAAATTTCATTTATAAGGGGTTGGAAAATACTTATCAAGCAAGTAAGAATACAAGTAAAACCACTAAGTTAAATTTACCTATTTTCTACATATAACCATCCAATACAACTACAAGCATATCCAAATCCTCACATCAGTACCTAGCCACTTTAAACACACCCAGTTTAGCATTTTTTCATCCACATAATACTATTTCTCAATACACATAAAGTGGGAGAGCTACATATGGCTTGATCCCTCTTTGGAGTATTGGTATGTAGGTTGCATGCCCACACAAGGGATGTGGATACACATTTAGTGCATCTTAGACAAACTAACCTCCCCTTCTTTCTCAAGTTTCATTTAAGCACAATGAAGGTCTAGGGTTTAAATATTAAATCTTCTCTACAAAGATCTCCGTCGACATTCAAGACTCAAAATTTCATAAGTAGGCTCACATTGGGATAATAGACAAAACCTATAAAACTTAGATCTTTATGACCAGTTTGGATAATAGAAATAGGACCTATACTATAGCATCATACCTTGAAGTGTCCTACTTTTGGCACTCCTATCCTTTCATCAAATAAAATCTAGATCCAAATTCATGGCACTGTCCTAGTTTTGCACATCCAGTAGTAGCCTTTGTCTCAATTGTATCAACCTAATTTAAAGATAAGTTACATTTATCCTCTTTCATTACTATTTTTAGAAAGCTACAAAGGTTAAATAAATTATAAAAATTAGTGCTTAAATTATTGAAATATTATTTATTGATTTATTCAACTTAGACCTTTAACTAAATTAGGAATAAGACTCCAAATAGTCCCAAAAAACTATTAAATCATTTCAATATCATTCTAAATTTTAATGTCATAAAATGCCTCATATAGAATATCCTTATATATAGTAGATAGATTTAGAAGTTTGAGGATTAAGATCTTAGCATATGTGTTGTTCAATTGGTCTACAAGGTCATATCCTTTATATTTGATCACAAGTTTTGGATTAAGAGGCACCTATTGTATATTAACTAGTGTAAATTTAGGTTGGACACCTTTACCTTTCTGAGTAGTAATAACCTGGACTATGGAATCCAATATAATTCATGGGTGAATAATGGATACAAGATGGTAGTTGTCACTTGAATAGGATCTAGGTGGAACAAATGGTCATGAGCATGCATATTGGTGTCTAGATAATGGCTCTATAGTATTACAAAAAGAATTATGAAGAGAGATTAAATGTTGTTTTCATTTAAAAGCCCTCTCATTAGAGTGACACATGCTTATTTATTTGGATAATACCTTGGATTAGTTTATTACAATAACAAATTATAGCTACAATTATAAATTATAACATAAAATGATCTACACATACATCCATATTGAACATATTGATAGAAAAATAAATCTAACTTTTAACCTGTGAAATATTTTTAAATCCAAAATCTAAAATATGAAACAAATATTTAGAGATTTGTGGATAAAACATTGGGTTCATCAAATGTTTAACCCTAGATTTTTGTAAGTTGGGGTTAGGGTTAATAATATAAAAATGAATAAACACAAGGGTGATAAACAAATCTATAGCAGGATAATTAATTAAAAAAAATAGTTAAATATATACTAAATTTATTATGTTGAGATATGATAAAAATAAGAAATACAAAAATACTAGATATTGAAATGATAATAAAAATAAGATACTTATCTGGTTCTAATGCTAATATAGATTTGGATCTAGAACAAGAAGGGAAAAGATTGGATCTAGATTTTAGGTAAGTTACTTGATTCTGGAAATTATACCCATATAGTCATAAACACTTGCATCTACTTGGGAAGGATGTGTCGATGATTCTATCTAACTTAGACACAGATGTCTAATATGGAATATTTGTTAAAACTAGATGTGATCACCTGGATGATTTTGGGTTCTACGTCACCTTCCTTTGGTGCATTCAAATCTTGATCATAGACTGTCACTCTTTATCAAATTATAAAACCATAATTCTTCATCTTCATAGCGCCTATGGGAAAAATAGGTTAGTGGGCACATAATGTTGAGTTACCCCAAAGACCCATATGTCATTAAACATTCCTACATATCCAATACTTTGAAGAGGGCGTCAAACTTATTTAGTTCTACCCAACATGTTGGTTTTTGTGTGTAAGGATATAATGTGTATTGAATAAGTACATAGAGTGACCTAGCTTGTAACTTGGAAAATGTGGTTCATTGGATGCTCCTTCAGTATTTTAGACTTGTAGATGTGTTATCCCTAAATAGGGAAGCTTTGATCACTTGAGTGCTTGATTTAATGCATTTTTTAAGTTGCCTTATGAGAGGTAAAAAGTTTTTAGGGGAGGAATGAATGAGGATTGATCCTATATTTATACCAATCCTTTTGGAGAATATCTTACATTAAATCACTTAGGCTGACCATAGGAATATGTTTCATTTATAAATTATATGAATTTATGGCATTAGACATTTTTATCAAAATATCACTCTTACATTGATGTAGGCATTTGAATCAGACGTAAGTGTCCAGGTAGATTGAAAATAAGCATAGGTCCATAACTTGTAGAGACATAAGATAAGCATGTTTATAGTATTTTGAGTATGATATAAGGTCTAAGTCATTAGAATAACATTGGTCAAACTAATAGGTAAGCAATATGCATAAATTAATAGTGTATGTAAGCCTTTCAACATCAGGAAAGGTCTAGAATTTAAAGGTACATCCATGATATGTATTTTCCAAGTATACAAGACTCAGGTGCTATATAATTCAAAAATAGTGTCTACAAGATGTAACTACAACAAGGGCCTTGCCCTTACCTTTTCCCTTAGTATTGTATTTTACCTTAGAAGGGTCCTATGCTGATGAACTCTATTTGAATGAATTAGGGACATTGATGTTGTTTTTCTCAAGCATATTTTTCAGTTGGATGGTCTATTTATTCATACATTTGGTTTCATCATGCTCAATTTTATTATAGTAGGCACATGTGAGCCTCTCTTTCTCAAGTTTCCTACCTAAAGAGGAGAACTCAGTTAATGCTTTGGAATTAGCATTAGTTTGTTAACTCTTCCTTTGTTTTTGGTCATTCTTTTTTTGTTTTTTCCCCTTACTATTGGAAGCATTCTATTTGTCATGACTCATAATTAAGGCATGTGATTTAGAGGACTTTATTGTACCCATCTGAAAACATTTATCTTGCTCCTAAGTCAAATCAAAGATAAAATCATCCAAGGATGACATGGTCCATGTAGCTCTAAGGGCACACCTAGTGGCATAGAAGGTAGAAACAAAAAAGTAATAGTCAGAGCCCAATTAGGCAAGGATTTAAAGGATCAGTTGTTCATCATTTTTGTTTATGTTACACAATTCCAATTACAACCTAAGTAATTTGAATTTGGTGAAGTCCTATTTAGTGTCAAAGTTGCCTAGAGTCAAATTGATGAGTTCATGATATAGCTCATGACCCTTAATTACATCTTTATTCTCAAAAAGTTTTTCCAGTATGGTCTAAACATCATTAGGAGTATTTTAAGATTCAATGTGAAAGAGAAAGTTTGGAGAAATAGATAGGAATAATACATCATAGGCCTTATCACATCTATTAAACCACTTCACCTTATCTACATTAGGTGTTAGTTTTATTTTACTACCCATCATGATTCAATGTAAACCTTTACTCTTTAATGATATTTGTACTTGATTTTCCACTTGAGATATTTGAATTGTGTAAGAAGTAGAACTATATTATGATCCATAATGTAATAAGGAGGTATGTGCAAAATTGACAATGAAAAAAAATAAGAAAACACAACACCATTAAATTTACAAAGGTTCAATTTACAAGGCATGAGAATGACACCAATGCATAGAGCTAAAAAAACTCACACTTCAAAAATAATCCCACCTTAAAAGGAGCTACCTATTGAAATTTGTGTGTTTGAATTTCTTAAAAAAAACTCCACCTTGAAAAAAAAATTAGACCCAACTTCTCAAACAAAATTTAAGCCCCTTATGGTTGGTTGTGACCAAAGGCTAAATTCCCATATGACCAAGGGCTAATCCCCAAGAGGTGTCAAGTTTCGATGATGTCTACATAGAGGTCAAATTCTAACATGTGTTTGAGCATGAATTAGTTTTGGATGGGTGTCCATGCAAGGTTAAAGTTTTGGTGGGTGTCTATGTAGGTATTGGGTTCTATCGAGTGTCTAATCAAGTGTCAGAATATGTGGGATGACCACACAATCATTGAGTTATGATGATGTTCATGTAGGGGTGTGAATTCTACTAAGCCTTGTAAATGCATAAAAACTTTGGATCAAATATTGCAATAAAAAATAGATAGAATAACCACTAAGTTTATTGAGAAACCCATAAAAACTAGAAATGGTTTTCCTTTCAAGTCCCATCCCATGTGGATTTGTGCAAATTCCAATAAAACACCACCAAACCCTTCAAAAAAGGTTAAATTTGATTATTATGAAGCTAGGTCATGTTTACAACTGATCCTAGGGTTTTGGCACCTTTTGAGTTCAATGGATAAGGTCATTTTCACTAAAAAACACCATATAAAAGATGACTTACAAAAAATACCTTTTCCCTTATTCATTTTTTGAATCTAAATCAACAAAAGACCTAATAAAAAGAGCAAAATTTTTGAAATAATGAGCCTATAATATGCAAGTTCAAATAATGCAAATTCGTGACATGCAAGATAAAAAATTAATATTTCATAACATAAGCTATGGCATTTAGCTACTAGAATAGCTTTGATACCATGTCAGAGTGAGACATAATTGAGGTTGGGAATTGACTAGACATAAATGCATGAATATTTGTAACATGCAAAATGAAATATGAAGAAGATATATCCTATTGTAGAAGTGAAATCAAACATAATCAATGAGAAGCTTGGCTTTAACAACCAAAGATTGAATTATGAGCATTAACCAAAATAAATTTAAGAATGGTACATTTATAGAGAAGCAAAAGGCCACCATAAAAGGTGGGTGTGAAACTTAAAATTAGAAAATAGGTTAAGCCATATTTTCTTAATGACCTATTATAACACCTAAGCAAGCTAAAAAACATGTGTAGAAAAAACCATATAATGGTATAAAAAAGCTACATCAATTTGTTAGCAGAATGGAGGGATGAAAAATATTATTATTGTGCCTTATATTTTCATGTTTTTTTTTGCATGCCTTCACATCTAACTAAGAATTTACTGGTATGTTAATAGAGTGATGAAATATTACATAGAGATGTGTTTTCTGTAACTAAATCCACAACTATGTTATTTTTATTTTCACATGCCTATTAATGTTACTATGCCTTTTATGCTCATGGTGTTTTTGTGTGCCTTCACATCTAATTCAACATTTAATGGTATGTTCATGGCGATCATCAAAGAATTAATTCACATACTAGTAAATGTTATTATTTTTGTATGAACCCATATCATTTTCTGAATTCTAAATATGCTTATGCCATTAATATGGAAGGAAGTGCCATGGTGGAAGATGATAGTGCTCATAATATGCAATGACCATTTTCAATGACCCATAGTGGCCTTATTTCCATTAATGTGACATTTCAATGCCACAATGTACACCATATTCAACCTATTCATCATGTTGGAGGGATGAAAATTTACCCACAACTAAACCCATAATATCAACATGTTTTCATTCACATCTGACTCTAAATTTAATGGTATTTTAATAGAAGCCCTTGAGGTTTTTTGAATGCATGTTGTTGTTGTGTGATTTATATATGTGTCACATTTCTATTTAACTACACACAATGGGTTAAAAGACTTAAAATTTATTGGTTTTTGGATGGAATGCCTGAAGGTTTTCATTCATATGCCATTTATGTCATTAGGAATCTTGCTTAGCTATATTTTCAGCAAATTAATTTTAGTCAATCAAGAACATAAAATAAAATGAAAACAAGCTTGGAGCCTAAGACATTGTGAGCATATAAAGATTGGTCAATAATGCATTATATTCAAATTAAAAACATCCAAACCTCTATTAGAAACATCTTTTCATATGATGTGACTCAAATTTAGCGTCAAATGATCTTTTTCAATGCCATTTATGTGAAGACATTTCCATTGAATCTATGAACCATGTTGAATTGATCACAAGTAGAAAGTTTTTGAACAAATTAGCATGATAAAATACTAGGGTTTTGTTATATATCTTGAACATGATGAATTACAATGTAAATAGGTCTATTTATAATGAACCTAGATCAACGAGGACCCTTCATATTGAAATTAAGATGAAAGGTTATAAATAAGTCCTCAAATGTGCACATGGATCAATACATGGATCGCTGATATGAGCCATTTATATTAATCAATATGAAAGGTGTAAGATGATATTTGAAAATATCAAATGATATTTAATGTACGCCCTTCATCTTGTTTCCAAGATGAAGGGTGGACAGTTGTTCCCAAGAAGACAAATGGATCACTAATGTGCACCCTTCATCTTATTTCCAATATGAAGGGTTGAGAATGCTCTCACACAAGATTAATTGTGGGCCCTTCATCTTGTTTCCAAAATTAAGGGTGAATAATAATCTTGTATATCAATTCAATTATCAATTTAATTAGCTCACAAAATAATATTTGATAGGATCTCAAGATCCTTTCTTTGCATGAAGATGTCACTTTTGGAGGTAAAAAGAGAAACTAATTAAATAAAATGAAATTATAATTATATTTAAAATATAAATACAATTTATAATAAATTATTTAGATAAGATGAATTAATAACATTAATTAAGTAGAGAAGGGGGAATTACTGAATTGATTAGGGTAGAAGAATTGACTAGAGAAATTGATCAAAGGGATAATTGAATAGAGAAAATGATCAGAGAATAACAATTAAATAGATATAATACAGTGAATTATCCCACCTAGAGGTGCCTTAATGTGAATTCAAACATTTATATTATATGAATATAAGATTTCAAACTATATTATTTGTAATTATGGGAAGTCATTCCATTTTACAACTTGACATGGAAGTGATAAAAATGGAGTGTCTAGATTTGCCCCTATTTGATAAGTCATTATGAGATGTAGATGAAGTAATGTCTTCTCAAATAATAAGAAGCTAAAAAATTTGGATGAAAAATTAGGAAATGAAAAAATGGATGTTATAATTTCATCATTCCTAACTGATAGGTGTGGGGGATTGAATGAAAATATAAGAATATGATTTGAATTAGAGATGATGCCCCATTAAAAGGTAATTTAGGAATAAATAACATAGATGAGATATCTAAAATGAGAGGAATAAACTAGAATGGAAGAGAATATTAACTCTTGGAAAAAATTATGCCACTTGAGCTAATGATTGCATGCTTTGATTTATGATAATGATGAATTGATTTTCCCTAAGCATGGTAGAATTAGGAAGGGAACATCCATATATAAGAAATTCACTTTTAATTTATTCAAATAGGGAAAAAGATATAGGCTTAGGAATGTTCTATCCCAAATAGAAAACTACACACTTGAATTTCTATAAATAGGGTGAAAGTTATGAGCTTGGAATGATGATGCACCCCAAACAGGGTGGATAATTGATGGACCCCAAATAGGGTGAATTGACTAATTGAATTGAATGATGGGAAAACAAAGATTGAGGATTTAACTTATTTCACATGATAATGATGATATTAATGGTCTAAAGTTGACAATTTTTCACAAATAAGTGTGCTAATGGCATAACAACTCTTTATAGAAGTCATAAAAAACTGAGTGCACAAGAATGCTCAAAGTGATGAGAGATTTAAAAATGGAAAAATAAGATAATGTTTGAAGAATTATATGATTAGATTGGAATAATATGGATGTTGATAAGAATAAAATAAGGGTAGTTGAGATAATCGTAGAAATTAGTTGGTACTGAATGCTACCTACATAGTCTAAAAAGACCTCAGGTTGATGTAGTTCTCCTAAAAATTTGAGAGTTAATATGATGAATAATGGACTAGATGATCAAAATAATAATAATGGTTGATCAATGTGTATGACTCTCTTTTACATGATTATTTGGAGATGTACATCCTGATTAACATATATATATATATATATATATATATATGTATGTATATCCATAATGTGTAGGTCCCGATTAACATATATATAGACATAATGTGTAGGTTCTTTGATTGGACCATGAAAAATTGAATGATGTGAAATGGTCAAAGATGATCGATATGATTAGATTTGATAAGAGATGATGATTCAAGGGGAGATAATTCCATCTTGACATTGATGATTTACAAACTTTGATACTTGATTTTTAATTTTGTACATGACACTATACATCATGATATAAAACACCATAATGACCTAACCATAATGTGCATAAGGATTGACCCCTGATCCAATAGATAATTGAAAATAGTATACCAATGATAAAAGCCATGATGACAATGCTGACATATGTCAATGGGTGGACTCAAGTACAAGTGCATGATAAGAGACACCATGATGATGACATCATTAACACAATGGACTAAGTTAAGGCAACAATAATAAAAGCAAACAAACAAGAAAACAAGCAAACACATAAACATAAAAATAGGAAAACAAAAAGAAATAAAAAGCAATATTGTATTTAATCAAGTCAAAATCCACATGATAGGTTCAATGATAATGATGGTTGGAATGGATGCTCCCAAGCAAGGATACATGCAAGGGGAAGAAGTGGGAATAAAACATCCCAAAATCGGATGGAGACTTAAACTTGCCCTAAACAAGGTGGAAGTAATGATCTTGAATTAAAGTGATTTGTTTTCACTTTTTCCCCAAATAAGGGAGATTTAGGAAGGACACATCCCAAATATGAATATTGATCAAGGATATTTGACTAGACCTAAGACAAGAAAAATGTTTTTGGATCTTGTGGTTTTATCATTTTTGGAGATTTTGGCCTTTTAAAAATTTTAGGATGTTTTAATGTTATGAGTGTTTAGGATTTTATAAAAATTTGAATGTTTTTTAATTTTTTGGCATGTTAACACAATGGAGAATTATGAAATGTAGAATGATATGACTCGTAAAATGGTGAGAGTATGGAATTAACTTGTAAAATGATGAGAGTATGGAATGGGAATGTTTAGGAGTGTTTGGATAATTATACCCACAAGAGATCATTGGAAAAGAGAAAACCTATTTTAGTACCAGGATGAGATGTAATAAAAAATTACAGGATTGGGATAATCAAATTGGATAATAATGGATGATAAGTGGATGAGGAATCTCTAAGGACCATGTCACATGGGAACCAAAAAAATTCAGTCATCAAAGTGTCACTAAGTGGATATGCCAAGAAATTTTCCAAAATAAGGATCAAAACAACTTCCACTTTCTTATTAAGATCAATATGGGAAGAAAAAAATGGACTAGGGTAGGATGAACATAAAGATGGTTCAAGACAAGGCAATATGATGGGAATGGAATGGATTTCAATGTAGAAAAGGATGCCCCCAAGTATCAAGGTACTTTTAGACAACAAATTATTTACACATGACACCAGAAACTTGATTTTCATCATGGTACTTTCCCAAGGTGCCATAAGTATGGTTTTCAACATTGGATGAATTATTTATGTTTTTATTTTCATTTGATTTTTTTAATTTTTTTAATTTTTGGCATCTCAAATCAATGGAGGATGATGAGATGCATAATGTTTAATGTTTGATGTATAACCCATATAAATTTTGAATAACTTCTCTAGTAGAATTTTGTTGCTGATGTAGGTTGTACTGATGTTGTTGTGATCTTCATTGATTGGTGATTTAGTCTCCTCCAAAAATTTAAATAAGGTATCTTCATAGCCTCTATGAAAGAGAGTACTACCAAAAAGGTTAAATAAGGGTAGGCATGGGATAAATGGTCGAATTGGATAATTATAAATAGGTCATAAATGAATAATAAGATCACAATAGAATGTATAATAATTGAGGGATAAATGAAAATTGGGACTTTTAGTCACACACAGTGTTCATGATTTCAGATTTAACTTGATTTTGGTTTTGGTGGGGATGAAACTAACTTCTATAATGTATTCATCAAGCAATGAGGAACTAATTGGCTTAGTTATTAGTACCTCATAAAGGTTGTCACCAACAAAGTCTTAATTGTTTTGATTTTGATTATCCAATATCACCTTGAATAAGGTTTCACTAAGGGACATTGATAATTTATTTTGATTATCCTTTATCACTTTAAACAAGGTTTCATTAGGATATTATTCTTCTACTTGAATGTTGTCTTGGATCCCTAAAGATTCTATCACTGAAATGTCACCATGAAATAAGTTCAACAATGTGTGATTCTATTAGTCCAAAGAAATATTTATGGGAGGTGGAATATCAATATAATGGCAAGATGGTTAATGGTAAATATATGTATAATGTCAATGGAATGGGAAAAGGTAGCATAGCCTTCATACATGATAATAGGAGAAATTGTGTTAATGTTGAAGGAAGCATCCTTGAAAACTGTGGAAGGGTCACAAATTTATTCAATCTGATATGTGAGAAGAGTGTAATCAATGTCGTAACATCTACTAGGGTATGCTAAATTTTAAGTTTATTTTGACTCAAGTGGTTTTGATAGAAGTGTATAGCCAATATTAACATATCCACTAATATATTCTAATTCTTATGTTAATTTCAAATTAAGAGGATCTAAACCTGATGTTAAGACTCACATTGATTATGCTTCTGATGTTAAATTTGATAGTGGTTCTAGAATAGAACCTAATTCTGATGTAGATGTTGATCATGATTATGATATTGACTTTGAATCTGGTTTTTATAATAAAGTTTATCTTGCTTAGGATTTATCCACAAAGAAGGCCTATTGAATTGCATTGTCCAAAAGTATCTTTTTCACTATGCACTTGGAGATGAAGACTTTGGGATGAAAGAATTTTTGGAAATAAGGGAATTTAGAGGATGGGAGAAAAATAAAACATGGATCAATAATGGGTTCTTCAAATATGGGCTCATCGAAGAAGAGTTCATCAAAGATAGGGGAATAGTCCAAGAAAGGCTCTTAAAATCAATGCCCATCAAAAATAAAAAGATGGTCAAAGGATGATTCATCAAATATGGGTGATTTAATGAGAATGTCAGAAATGGGTGATGTATTATTGTATTTTTGAATTATTTATAAAAACTACTATATTTAGTAATTTAAACCCAATAACACAACAACAACAAAAGGAGGGAATAAAGGAACAATAAATTAATTAAGCATGGAATATTACCATCAAATTGTCCTTTACAACTTCTCTCCAAGATTTCAAATGAATTCAAATGTCAAATTAATTGAGTGTGGATTGCTTGCTTTGAACTTCAAAATGACTCCAATGGTTTCCTTAGATTATTTAATGGCTTAGAAAGAGTATGGGGATGCTTAATAATGGATGATTATGAGATTATAATGAGTGTTTATTGATTTCTAAGTTAGTTTGTCCATGGCCCAAGTATGGATTTTATAGAATGGTGGAAGAGATTTTTAGTGAATTTTAAATTATTTAGAAGTTCTAATTTAGAGACTTCTAGAATCTTAGAGGAACTTCTCTAGTTATATATGTTTATTGATTAGTTTATGGGATAATGGGGGATTAGATGGGGATTAAATATGATTTATGATTCATAGGGATGTAGGAGAGGCTAGGATGGTAGCGTATCTAGGGGGTAGTTGAATAAATAGGAATTTTTAATCAGAAAGTGGGCTAGTGGGTAGATTAGTGGCTAAGTAGGTTAGTTGTAGATTAATGGGATAATTAATTGGTTATAAGAGTATGAAAAGGTTTATGGCATGTAGAGGATATTGTATAGGAAATTAGGATATTAGTTAATTGGCTAAGGTTATGGTTTTGAGTCAAATTAATGGGTTTAATAGGATTATTAAGATGAGTAGATTTAGGTGCATACATTTTATCCCTCTTTGAAAGGACATTGTGAGTGAAGTGAAGTAGAAGGATTAATGGATTTTCAAAGAAAAACTATTTCATGATTGAGAATGTTGTTAGTAGACATAATGCCCCCTTAAGGGAGCATGTGGAGAGGAATAAGCTAGATGGTCACTCGAAAGGAAATCCCTAGGGTGGGATAAGACCAAGATGAGGATAAGGGGTTGGAATGCCCCAAGTGTTAAATTAGAGCTTGAGATGCCCCGAGCATAAGTGTTATGGGATAATGTCACATAGACTATGAGGATGAGTTCTAGACAATGACCAATGTCTAAAAGGGAGGCAAGTTGATTAAGATAATGAGTCTTAAATTATCAAGACATTATTCAAGGAATTACAAGATAAGATAGGCCATGAGCCAATGATAATTACTGTATATCAGGGATAACTAAAAGACTTTAGAGGACATTTAATGGATGACTAGTGATAATAATCCACTGGATGTTGGATACATATCTTAATATGATTTAATAATGTCGAGTGATCCATAAGTAATGTGATGGGATGGGATGGGATGGGATGGGATGTTAATAGTGGTTAAGATATCCCTAGGCATAAGAATGTGTGTAGGTGATGCCTACATAGTCTGACATACTATTTCCAAACAAGAGTGGTCAGTGGTTCCACTTAGGATTGGGAGACTTGGTTTTAGATATGATCTAGGATTATTGAATGTTTACCTGGGGTTTGTAGTGTTATCTTAATTATATAGAGAGATTATATGATAACATACAAAAGATCAACAATTTTAAGTCTTCTTATTACTTTAGATATGGAGTTGGGAGAATATTACAATAGAGATACCATTGGGTACTCGTGTAGATCAAGATCCCCACCAGCTCATAGTATTTGTATGGTATATCATTCTCGAAGTGCATAGGTCCTATGCTGGGGAGATATGGTTCTATAGATAGGCATTTGATAGTTTGTAAATAGGGAAGATTACCTAGATACCATATAAGTAGGTTTAGTGGGGATGGCATGAGGATGTATATGTCACATAGTTCATGATCACCAATAGTTATTTGATTGGACACTAAGATTCTTAGGGAGGTCTAGACATGATGGATATTGATGGAGGAGACCAAGTAAGTTGAGGTGGATATTAGATAAGAGTTAGAGACCAGATTGGAGGGGGAGTTTATGTTGGAGGGGGGATAGGTGAAAATAAGGCAGGGACATCCAGGCCACCATTGAGCAAGGATGCCTCTTTGATAGTCTGAGGAGAGAGATATAGGCCAGTGCCATGGGGGTTATAAATATTATAGCTAAGCAAGACATGATGGCTATAAATTTATAGGGGTAGATTACATAGAGGGATAACTAGTTGGTTGGAGTGCTTGGACATGTCTTGAATTTGATATGATAAATAATAGTCTTACAAGGGTAGATAGTTACACTTTAGAGTAGATCCAGAGTTGGTATTCATAGATAATCTCATTACAGGGATAGATTGGGTAGTTATAGTCAAGGTTGAGAGAGGGAAAGGGAGAGTTAAAAGTGGACAAGAAGACCAAGGAGGAGGGTGATGTGGCACTAGAGCATAGGGGTATGGGGATGATTATGAGATAGAATAATTGATTGATGTGGGAAGCCTAGTATTATAAGGATCTGTATGAGGTAGTAGTACCAATAGGTCAGCATGTGATGACATTCTAAGCTAGTTCCTCCCAGCCTATACACCATCCTACCATGAGATTGTGAGGACAATAGTGATTTGAGATGTATTTATAAAATGTATAATATTATGGACTTGTATATATTATAGCACATTGATGCACATGGGGCCCATTTATGTATTTATATATTTTGTCATGGAATCCAATGGACATTATAGACTATTGATATATTTATTATGATTTTGCGATATATGATGTGATGTTTGTGTGATGATCTTTATTGTGATTATGTTATTGATGGATGATTTATATTATGTAATTATGAGGCATGGATGTGATTAGATAGTATTATATTTATGATGTTGTCTATTTATAAATGAGATAATGATGATGATATATTTAGATGATTGGTTAGATGATATAGGTGATGTATTATGGTTTATATGATGTTTGTTATGTATAGATTTATATTATGTGATTTTGTGTTGTTATAATGAGATGTGATGTTTGGAATTTATTATTTTAGATGATATGTAATGATGATCATGATGTTATTTATTATGGATTTCAATTATAGTTTTATGTTTATAATGTGATGGTAATATAATATGTGATGTTTGTTAACAATGTGCTAATAAATGTGTTAATTATGAGTCTCAAAAACTAATGTTGGGTAAAATCCTCTTACACTAAGGAGATGGGTGGGTGTGGGGTAGTAGGTTAGGATTGTTATATGGGATAGAGACATGATTAGTTCATGGGATGGGGGATATTTGAAGCCATTATATATGTAGGCAATCTAATTTACTATTGCACATGTGAGTATGAGTGTACCAATGACATGATAATAGTCAAAGGCACATTGGATTCACAATGCATGGAAAAATATGTTTGAGTGACTTTCCCAATTCCTATTTTAGATAATCACTTGATTCCATCTTTGCTTCCATTGTAAAAAAAGACCAAAATTGTAAAAATACAAGATAACAAGACAATACGATTTAATGACTATGATAAATATTTACAAGAATTAGTGATTATTAACAAACATAAGTAATGATAATAACACACATACACACATGTATAAAAGGATAATACAAAACATGTAAAAAATGGACTAGCTAAGAAGATAAAAGGATTTTGAGAAAGATGCTTGGCTTATATACATGTGAGTTCTATAAAAGACAACCTAAGGAAATGATTATGTTGGATAATGATTATTTTTAAATATGACAAAACTATAAAGTCTTAATAAAAAGGTTAATAAAGACAATATATACAAAAGGTCCTAAGAGAAACAAATTTAAATAGTTAAATATGTACAAGAAGTTGATTGTGCCCAAAAGCGTTTATTATAAATGAGATAAGGATCAAAACCAGGCATAATGATCATGTTTAAGGTCTAAAGTGAATGATCAAGATTTAGTTGCAAAAGTACATGATGGATCTTGGAGTAAGAACAATATATAACCCTTTGATAATGATGAGGTTAGTGGGTTATTTTGGATCTATGCTTAGGGGTGAATATGGATGAGCAAGTTTGGATGCAATTTAGGTTGATAAGAAGAAGAGTCATCAAGAAGGATGTGATCAAGATATGTATTAGGATGTCCAAAATGGGATGAGTATCTATTTGAATGTGGAGTTAGATATTCTAGAGGACTCCTCAATAGATATTCCCCTCATATGATAAGCAATGATTTGCCCTAGTTTGAAATTCATGTCTCCTTATTTTGCCTAAGCTTATAGCATATACCCACTATTAGGACTAGGGTCATATGAAAAATGATGGAATGGAATGAATGAATGAGAGAAGTGAAGTGGATGTGGACATGCCCCCAAGAGTGGGGACTTATAGATGGAGATTATTTGGAGCCTTTTAGGTATAAAAGTGCTTTAGATGCATAATATTTATATGCTCATCAAGCTCATCACCATATAGTGTGGTTAATTTTTAAGCTCTTGATCTAAATTTTACAATAATGATATAAGGCCCAAGCCAATTTGCTTCAAATTTGCCTTTCTTTTGTCACTCAGTATTAGTGTTTTTTTTATTCTCCTTTAGGACCAGGTCACCAATTTTGAATTCTCAAGACTATATCTTCTTGCAGGACCTTGAGCTTATTTTGGTATGCCCTAAGATGATTCAAAGCATTTTGATGTTTTTCATCCAATATATCAAGTTCTTTTAGTCATTCTTATCTGGAATTATGATAGATAATCATGCCCTGTAAAAAGATGCATAAAGAGGGGAGCTAAACCTCAATGGGAAATATTACTTTTATGTCAAGACTAGAGAATATAGAGTATCCCTAGTAGGTGTTCAAACACTGGTTATGTAGGACCAAAGAATAGGGTATAGCTGTAAATGCCAATTTATACCTGCATTATTGATATTTTTCTTGAGAATCTTGAGAAGCATTTTATTAGTTATTTCTTCTTGTCCATTACCCTGGGGATAGTAGGGTGTGGAAAAATGATACTCAATGTGATAATGATGACACATATCTTCAACTTATTGATTTTTAAAAGATTTTCCATTATCTGATATGATTTTGGTTGGGATTCCAAAGTGATAAATAATTTGATTCAAAATGAATTTTGATATCTGGATACCTATGGTATAAATTAGTGACATCACTTCAACCCATTTGGTAAAATACTCTATAGTTGTTATTATAAACTTGTGCCCATCAAATGATGTAGGATTGATCTTGATGATTAGATCTAGTCCCCAAATAGAAAATGGCCATGGGTTCATTATATGTTGTACCTCTTGTGTGGGGGCATGAATAAAATTACCATGATTTAGATAGGCTACACATTTATGTATATATCATAAAGCATCATGATCCATTATGGGCCAATAGTATCTAGATCAGAGTAACTTCTTGGCCAAGGCCATCCTACTGACATGACCACCATAGATAGCATCATAGACCTCCATAATTGCAAGAGTAGCCTCCTCAAATGTTAGGCATCTCAACAAGGTCCCATCAGAGCCTCACCGATAGAGTGTGATACCAAGGATGGTATAACGGTATGTATGATAGATGAAGGATTTATGTTGGTGGTGATTGAGGTTTAGTGGTAGGATCTTCTCATAGAGGTAAGTGTAAATAACATGATACTAGGGTAGAATGGGATCAAGTATGGCACAAATTTGATAATGAACCATTGTTTGATGAGTTGGTAACATAATTATTCAAAGAGAAAATTATATTCAAGGGCATCTTCTAGAATATTGATCAAGGAATCAATAGTGGCCATGGAGTTGGCAACTTTATTACTTCTCCTGGGAACTTGTTCAAATGTGATGGACTAAAAACTTTGCTTCAATTGGTCCACTAGTTATTTATAGGGAAATGATTTCTCATATTTTTTATGCAAATCCTCATTCATTTGTTTTATAATCAATTAAGAATCATTGAATACATGTAGATTTTAGATATTCCACTAGATGGAAAGTTGGAGACTGGTAATTAAGGCCTCATATTGAGTAATATTGTTTGTGCATGGGAAAGCAACTCGAAAGGCCTTAGGGATTAGGTCACCTTATTGGGTTACCAAAAGGATTCCCTTTACTTGACCCATGCATGGTGAAATATCCATCAAAATATAACTTTCATCTATTTGATTTGGTAGTAGTTAAGATAGACTCATCTAGAAAGGCCTTAACAAGAGGCTTGGTATCTGTAATAGGTGTTGTCGTAAGTTGATCCATAATGGCTTGTCATTTGATGACATTTTGATTTATATATTATATATCAAATTCACTTAATAACATAATCCATTTGGCCATTCTTCTAGTTAAAATAGATTTAGATAGCATATACTTAAGATGATTAACTTTGGTTATGAGCTTGACTTGGTTGTTCAACATATAATGCCTGAGTTTCTGGGAGGCAAAGACCACAACCAAGAAAGCCTTTTCAATAAGGGTATAGTTAAGCTCATATTAGATCAATGTCCTACTGATATAATAAATTGCTCATTCTTTTCCTTCATCATTGTGTTGAGCTAGTAAGCCCCCTATAGCTCAAGGTATTACAGATATATTCAAAAGTAATGGCCTTATTGAGATGGGTGGTGATAAGACTGGAGGCTTAACCAGATATTGCTTGAGATTATCAAAAGCCTATTGACATTTACAATTCTAGTTGAAATAATTTCCATTCTTTAAGAGGTGGGTGAAGGGGTGACACTTATTTGCTAATTATGAAATAAATTGATGAATAAACTATAATTTTACTTGAAGGCTTATTAACTACCTCATATTTTTGGGAGGAGGCATTTCAACATTAGCTTTTAGTTTTCTTAGATCTACCTCAATGCCCCTCCTAAAGACTATGAACCCCAATAGTTTTCCTAAGGTGACTCCAAACACACATTTCTTTGGGTTCAATCTAACCTTATATTCTCAAAGCCTCTCAAATATTTTCCTTAAGACCATAGGATGCTCTCATCAGAGTTTAGATTTCCCTAGTATATCATCCACATAATATTCAGTGATGTCATGCATAATGTCATGGAATATTACTGTCATATCCCTTTGGTAAGTAGCTACGATATTTTAAAAACCAAAAGGCATCACTTGATAATAGAAATTCCCCTGTGAGTGATAAATGCCATTTTATGTTGATCTTCAAGAGTAATTTTAATTTGATTATATCCAAAAAATCTATCCATGAGGGATATAATTTCATATCCTACAATACAGTTAATGATAATGTCTATTTTAGGAAAGGGAAAGTCATCCTTGGGGAATGCTTTATTGATGTCCCTAAATTTGGTATAGATATGGGGATAATATTAGATATCCATTCAGAATAATCAATTGGATGGATAAACCTAACTTTTAAGAATTTTTTAAACTCTTCTTTGACCAATATATCCACCTTGGGATGCATTTTGTGAAGTTTTTACTTAATAGGTTTTGCATTTGGATGAACCACTAAATGATGTACTATTGAGGTTGGATCTAGCCCTGACATGTCTGAATATCTCCATGTGAACATATCTATATATTCTTTCAAAAGTTTAATAAGGATTTATTGCTCTTTAGATATAATAATTACCCCCAGTTTCACCATTTTAGGACTTTCCTCTATTCCCAAATTGACTTCAATAACCTCCTCAATGAGGGAAGGTGACTGGTCTTGTAGATATGTTGGGGGTGATGGAAATTATTCTATTTATAAATCAAACTCATTTAGGAGCTATATGTCTAATTCCAAGTAGGATTCTAACTCATCAGAGTGGGTTGCATGTCTTTTGTATTTAGGGAAGGATCTTCTTCATATTCCTCTTATTTGATTTGATTTAGAGACATTTGTTACTCTCCAAAATATAAAAACTCATTAAGACTAATAGAGAACCCTTTCTTACGGTCCCCCAATGGAATATAACCCCATGCCCCCAAATATTCAATAATGGCTTCATCACTTCGAAACATATCAAAAGAAGGCTCATTCTTTTGATCCTAGACTATAAGGGTGGAGTAACAAAGGGAAATGTTAATAGTAGAGATGGTGGTATTAGGGAAGAGATTGGTGGTAGCCAAATCCTCATAAAAACTATAAACAAAATCTATTTTTAATTCTTCATCAGAGGTAAACTCAAGAATCGACTAAGTGTCCAAGATGATAGTGCTTAAGTCAATGCCTAGAGGTTTGTAACCTAAACCAAGATTTTTTGGGTGTTATTAAACCCCTATAGGTTCAATCATGCCTTGTTCATCTCTTCCTAGTCCTTTCCCTTTGTAATTCATATTTTGAAGCATCTTTTGAAGCTAGGGGTATTTATATTTATGGAACTCTAAGGCCTCATCATGAAGAATAAGCCATGAATCATCTGGTTCATCAAAGAATTCTTTCTGATAGCATGATTGAACTAGTAAAGGCTATAGATCCAAACTGATAAATGATAGGATTATCTTTCCTCATGGCTAGGGACCCATAGTTGCATGGGGAGAGTGGAAAATTTCCAACATAAAGGGTTATGTATTCATACTCTCTGCAACCTTGGAAGTGATCTTAAGATGAACAATGTTAGGGGATTCTTTCGAATCAGGTATTAGATCATCTAGGTGGATATACTTCTTAGCTTTTGGATTATGAGTGGAACTATAAGTTCTAAGGAAATAAAAAGTGGGATGGTATTGGTAAATTTGATAGCTATGAAAGTGTTATATCTCCCCTAGGATGGTAACCTCCATTCTTGAATGAGGGAATTTCAAGCATTGGTAGAGGGTAGAAGGAACTGCTCACATTTCATGGATCTATGTGCATCCTAGAAGTAAATTATATGGGAGATCAACATCCACTACATGGATTAAAGTTTGGTGGACTATGAGTCCCATGGCTATAGGAAGATAAATAGTCCTACAAATAGAATTTCATTATCATCATATATTTTTATCATTATTAAACTAGGCCCTAATGAAGACTCGGAGTACCCCAACTTCTTGATAAAGTCCAGATTGAAAAAATTTAAAGTTGATCCTCCATATATGATTACTCATGGTATCTTATGGTTAAAGATGGAAATTTGAATGAATAATGGATAGTTATTGTGTGGGCCTATAGGTGGCATGTGCTGTGTATTAAAAGTGATCTATTGGGAAGGAGACAAATGACCCACCAATGCCTTAAATTGACTAGTATCAATATATCTAGGGAATTTGAGTTCATTCAAAACTTGATTGAGAATCTCCCAATGTATCGATGAAATTTTAATAAGATCTATAAGAGATATTTTGGTTGGAGTCTTCTCAAGCTGTTGGATGATGTCATATGGTTTGTCGAAAGAGCTAGAGACTTTTTAGAGATATTGAATTTTTGTGATGTGGAAGTGGATGGGTCATTTGGTGGTGATCCAAGGACTATAATTTTTCCATGCCATGTAGTTACTATATAGTTAGTGGTTTCCCTATTAATTTTAATAATAGTGGATGGTGGTTATGTGGGATCTTGGGTGCCTTGGATTTTAATGGTATTGATATAATGGTATGGAATAGAATGATAATCAGTTCTATTGGAAGTGGAGGCTTGACCCTAATCCTTAAGTGGTTTATTTTTCCTTTAATCATGCTTAGGTAAGGGGTATTTATATATTCCCAGTTGCTAATTCTTGGATTTATTGGTGTAACTCTCCCCTTCTAATTCTATATCCCCTTTCTCAATTAAATCTTGGAAGTAGTGTTTTAACTGCATGCATTTCTCAGTGTCATGTCCCTTGAACCTGTGATATTAAAAAAAATCTTCGTCATGATACAAATCTAGTCATGGTTTACTATCATCCAATGTCATATTCTAAGGAGAGTAATAATAGTTGTTGCTATTAACTATTGTAGGACTATTTATATGGGTACAACAAGACTAGTTAGAGGCCTTTTTCCTATTAGGGGTTTAGGCTTTCCCCATGGTACCCTTATAGTGGAAACATTATGTTTATTATTAGGGGAATACCTTTGAACTATTTTCACATGTTTATAATACATTACTCTATCCCCTACAACATTTTCTATTTTTGTTAAAGATCTTAGGCTTACTTGAAAAAGTATTAACTTGATTACGAATTTGTTCATTTCAAGTATATAATTTAATTGTACCTTTATCAATGAGTTATTTTTAAATTTGAATCCCATTTTATATGATTTCATCAAAATATTTGGAACATTTTAGCTTTAGTTGATATTTCTATTTAGTATTGAGATTGCCAATGAATATTTTGGCCAACTCCTTCTTAGGAACCACACAATGGAATTGAATGGAAAGGCTTCTCTAACATTGTAAGAATTAGGATAGGATTTTTCCATTTATTTTCTTATTTTTATAAGGATATATTTTATATATGTCATGTTCAATTTTGAAGGATAAGTGTCACACAAACTTTTCTATTAACTTCCTGAAGCTAGATATGGAGCCTTTAGGTAAATGCATAAACCATTCTAATGCAGGCCCTATGAGGCTTTTGGGGAAGAGTATGAGAAGGTAAGCATAATCATATGTAACCTCATGATATAATACATATAATTATTTCACATGGTCTCATGGATCCCCTTTCCCTCTATATTTTTCAAATTTTAGGATCTCAAAGTGTGTTGGGAAAGGTACTTGCAAGATACTCATGTCCAAAGGAGATTTGCAATAGTATTCATATTTATATTTCATTTCTTGGGTGCAAAAATCAATCTATTGAATATTATCCTTCATCATCCTCCACTCTTGAAATAATGAGGCATTTATTAGGGGATTGGAGGCTTGTGCTTGACTCGTTCTAGGCCTTGGGTGACCAGGATGGTTACTTTTAACAGGTTGTCTTGCCGAAATGGGTTGTTGACTTTAAGCACAAAATTGAGAGGCAAGGGAATTGATTTGTTGGGTCAATTAGTTTAATTGATATTCAAAGGTGGTTATTCTAATATTAGCCTCAACACAATTATTTTATGGGGTTTCTTGTTATTCATCAAGTTTTTATTCATGATCCACAAGATTATCCTCTTCTTATTCTTGGTTGATATTATTTTAATGAGGTGGAGTGTTGGGTTTGGTGGATGGACAGATAAGAAGTTTTAAGAGGTTTGGGTCAAATTTATAGGGTAGTGTGCCCCCCATTACAATTAATTGGGCAAGAATTTGATCATGATTCTCATAGATATATTCTTCAAATTGAGCCCTAACCTCATCACTATGGAAGAAGTCATTTGTAAATCGGTCTTCCTCTCTAGGGGTATGTATGTCACTATGTGTGTCATTATTATCCTAGTTTCATTCACCTAGATTCCCAAAGATGCCATTTTCATGATTGGATCTTTGTCCCATTCTTAAAATTTTGGCATGGGTTTTGATAGGCATTATGGATGGTGAAGGTGATGCAATAATAATGATTAGGTGTGAATTTGATATATGATGACAGGAGAGAAGGTGAATTTAGATACTAATTTTTACTAAAACCCAAGACTAAAAGGGGTCAAGTGAGGTGATTAGATGTGACTTAGATTGGATTTTTTTTTTATGGATATGAAGACTATAATAACCAAATATCATCAAAGTAAACACCCTATAAGGATTAAATATAGCAAAGAGACAAGGAAGATAATATAACTAGATACCCTTCACACTAGCAAGGTGGGAATTAGATGGGTGATAGGTATGAAGAGGTATGATGATGAGATGATGGGTGCTATATTAAACCAACAAGGTGATAGACTTTGATAAAGTTTGATCAAGGATGTGTCAAATAAAGTGATAACTAGGATATAGAATGACAAGTGATCACTAAACTTTTGGTTTCAAGACAAAGTTTTATTATCCAAAAGGTGTGAATAATGATATGAAATGATTTGGTTTTTGATTCTAAGGTGGGATATGTTATAAGGGTATCGAGGTGTTTTTGATAAAATGGATAGGCTAAATCGATTCACAAATAACATAAGCCTTAGCACAACACACACAACATGCCCAATCACAAGCACTAATTTTAGTTAACTAAATGGGTCTGTAACCTAATGTATGCACCGTCTAACAAATTTTTGGGTGAGGCTATAGGTTAGTGACCCATTACATAATCAATATAACCCTATTGAGCCCCTATGCACTTGATAGTCTCTTGAGACTTAATACTAACTCTGGTAGTAGAGAACCTGTTATGGCTGATAGGTGTTACGTTAGGTATATACAAAAGTGTCTAAAGGAATCTTAGAGATATGTGAAGGTACATGGGGCCAAAATTTGTATAGGGTGATATCTAATACTTGGTTCATAGAATTAACTCTTGTCCTTCATGGATGACTTGTATAGGGTCAACTACTTAGCTTAATGACAACTCTCCTTGATATTTATATTCCATCAAAACATGGAGTTTGGTTGAATGCATAGTGATGAAATATGTGTCACCAACCCCTAATAGATAATAAACTGCATGGGGATGAATTCCATGTCACATTCTATCCTAAAATTAAATGGGTTAACATATAAGCAAACAAGATCAATTTATTTGATTAATTACTTATGTGAGGAAATTTAAACAAGCAAATATAACACAAAAAATATATACGAGTATATAACTAAAATGCTTAATTTGGGCACTCCTATAAAAACACAAGTCAAAAAACTAATCTGGTGCCTCCTCCTTAGATGGTTCTATATAAAATGGATTAGTAGTTTAAAAATAGGCAAAACTACTTTTTTCCTGTAAAAATGCAGATACGCAGTCTATGTAACACAAAACCACTTCTAGATATTGCAAAACTATAGATTTTATGTAATATCACAACTATAGTTTAGTTTTATTGTGGATTGTCTATTGATCATGACATAAATTGTATAGATTCTTTAAAATCGCAAGTAGTTAGGCAAAATCACAACTATTAACACAAAATTATGATTCACAATCTTTGATATTGCAAAAAAATAAAATCCTTACGAATCTGATACTTAAACCAAAACACAACTATTCTATAAGTTATTTACAAGAGTTTTTATCAATTTATTATTTCATAAAGATAAGATTTGACAAAATAATATAAGATTTGACCTTTAAAACACTTGACTATATACAATATAAAAATCCAAGATTAAAAAGCTCAAAATATGGAAAAGAATACTAATTCCAAAATAGATCTTTAGACCTTTACCAATAATTAAAATATAAAATATATTAATTTGGTTTTTTAATATTTTTAGTCAAAATCACTTATTTAAACACAAAACCACTTATTTTTATACAATATTGCTACTTTATAAATGGTGGTTTTGCACAAGATAGCCTAAGGGGTATGATGGGAAGTTTTATATTTCTCCATACAACCCCTATTTTCTTCTTATCAATAGAAAACAACAAGCACAAAGATAATCAAAAGAGATTGTTAGTAAACTATCCTAATAATTTGGATCACCTAGGAAAAATCATGATTATCGATGGTAATTCATGACTCTTAGGACAAAATTACGATTGTGTATCTATGATATTGCATAAAGACTGTGAGGCTCTCTAGGGTTACTATTGTTGGATTTCTCCAAGAATTTTCAATAAGATTGAATGCTAACATGGACACTATGGATTAGGTGAGAGAGAGTACAAAATACAACAATGCATAAACATTCCTCATTGGCTTTGGATGATCAATTCAAAGGGAAAACAAACATTTATAGGTTGGTTATTGCATATTTATGACATCATCTTGATGTCATCATGCACACGAGTGTATAGGGTCAATTAGTGGGTGGATAGGATTTTCATTCCACTTGGTCCCCTTAGTGCTTGCACCACTAAGGCCTACAACCCACTAGTGCTCTCCCAGTGCCCTCTCCACTCAAAGTGGAAAATTTCACACATTCAAGTTATATGGTGAGTCACCTATCTACTCAACCACCTTATAAATGTTTTTTCTCCTTTTGCATGCTAGAATCATCCAAAATCAGATGTCCAATACTTTAATGTAGAGAGAACACATAACTATTGAAGCTAGAAATCATAAGAGTGCAAAACATCAATAGATGTATTTAGAATGAGGTGGAGATGAAAAGAATTACAATGGCTCAAATTTTATATCTCACTAAGCTCACAACTCTATCGCTCATAGCTTACACAGATCTTAGCTAAGTGGCACAATAACAAAAGGCTTATAATCACAATATAGAAATGGCACAAGGACCATGTAGCTCTATAAGCCTCACTAAATTCTCAAGCCAAAAATTTCTTAGAATGAGCAATACTCCACACAATCCACCATATTCCACCATAGAGGATAGGCCTATAAATAGACTAGTTGAGTGCATAATGACTCAATCAGACAAGGTGAGTGGGTGGGATCTTCCAATATGGGTAAAGAGAGCACTGAGGAAACACTATGAAAAAGTGACTTGAGTGGAGTAGGCACTCAAGGGACCAAGTAGGATGGATGAACCCATTCACTCACTATGTGACCCCATGCACTCACAAGTACATGATGACATCATGATGATGTAATCACTCACCTAATAGACCTAATTACCACATAATCAAGATGAAATAAAAAATTGTAGTAAATACCTACACCAACACCCCCTTTAAGAATAGCTTAGATGGGTACTAGAATTAGGTCTCGAAAACTAGTCTTGATCAAGTACCCAAGTACAAAACAACTCTCAAAAAGTGGAGTAAAAAGAGAAAATCTAGTGGGATAAAACTCCCCCCAAAAGAGAGAAAAGAAGAAGAGAATACTAAAAGACCCCCTAGAAGATGATGCTAAAATAGTCTACACTCTAAGTATAGCTCGTAACATGATAAAGGTTGATGATGAGATCCTTTGCCTGAATAATGTAGAAGCTCCATCTGCATCAAACAATGTTTCTTTCCTTTAGAAAAGGAAAAAAATACGAAGATATCTAAATGTGGTCTAAGTCATATATATGGCATAGGTCTGGTAATAACATGTGTAGAATATGGAGGTAATACCACTAAAGTGAATCGATCAAAAGAATGACATGAAACATTCACTAAAATAATGTTCATGTGAAGAGTGGAGCATGACTTACCAACTGAAGAAAGAAAATCCACAGTAAGATATGAGTCGTCGATGCTCTCAATAAGTAGACTCATACTATAAATAGTAGAGTCCTTCATAGTGAAAATACATGAAGGCTATAGAAGAGCAACATCCTGAATAGGGATGAAAGTAGAATCTACAATAGGACACCTGAAGTTAGATAAAATATCATCCTAAAGTAGTGGATCAATAAAACGAAGAGCACTATCCATAATGAATGTGTCATCATGGGAAATAGAAGTAGGAAGAGATTACAATAGTCTCAGAAGAGATAATAGGAATAGGAGGAGGTGTGAGATAAAACATAGTAGGATCTTTGAAAATACTCTATAGGATGCTCCAAATAGTGTAGGGACACTCTATATATTCCACATGGAAATGAAGATTCATGGAAATATGTAATAACAGAGTGGAAAAAACCTTATCATAACTATTATCCCACTTATCAAATCGAACATGATCAGTGGGTGCAAGAATCTATGCATATAGTAATGTAATATTATTTTGGTGTGTGAGCAAGTGTTCCATGTAAGCATGCCATGAAGCATAACTGGCCTTTACAAAAAATATCACTAAAGATGAAACAACTCTTCTCCTTTGGAGTCTTTAAAATGGGGTCAACATGACCAAGAGAAGACACCAAGGAAGTGCATAACTACATGATACAAACTATAGTGAACACCTAAAACATGCTCATGAATGGGATGCCATGAAAAACTGAGATGCATCTAAGTGAGCAATCATTTATAGAGTGAGGGATAATGCATGCTCAAAATGGGGATGCCATACACAACCTAAAAAATGCATCCACATATGAGCAATAGGTACACAAAGCACAATGTAGAAAGTAGTAGGGCTCATAACATAGGTAACCCCCCTAAATATGGCATTTTATATTTAAGTGTGATTTACAATGAAAATATGACCAATGCATGGGAAATAAAAAATATAAAATTTTGAAAAAGATGGTGTTCAATTTTGAGCTACTGATCAAAAGTTATTACAATATTACTTTCCCATAAATAAGGTTTATTTAATAAAACTTGCACTAAAATTTTAAAAATTCTGACCAAAAAAAATATAAGGTATTCTTCCATCCACTCGTTGGAAAAAAATTGAATTCTAGACCTCTTCAAGTCAATAAAAGTAAAAAAAGTGCCCCTATACACCCATATATGTTTGTCACATAACAATAAATGGTTTCCCACTCGTCAAAAATGCACTATTGACCAAAAAAGTGTTCAGCCAACTAGAGAGGTGGGATTTGAACCAATGATCTCCCCAATTACAATGTTAAACTTTGACCAACCCTCCTACGAACCCACTTGTGTATTTAAATGGAGAAAATTCTAGTTGGGGATAAAGTAAAAACCTATTTGTTAAAAACAATAATCAATAAAATAACTATCGACAATTTTAGGGCAAAATGACATTGGTCGACTTAGTAATGGAAGACAAGCACCAGGAGATTACTAGATCCACTACCATGTGAGGAAAACACACAAGAAGTAATTTAAGTCTAGTTATTGCCAAAAGATAGATGCCAAACTCATATAATAGGCTGAGGCACTGAGTGAATAGATCCTTGGTGGATGTTGTTATTTTGGAGAAACAAAAAGAAGAAAGGAGATCGATGTAGGTCTGTGTGTAAGTGTGAGGCCATAGATTCAAAGATAGTCAGTTGAGTTTAAATACATCTCTAGAAACAAGATAAGGCCGTGATATATGTCTTTTGACCCCTAGAAGTTGTGATCATATTACAAGGAAAATATCCATGAATTAGGCTTCATATGCTTCACTAGGCCATGAATCAAGCTTCATACACTTCATCAGGCCATGAATCAAGCTTCATATGCTTCATACACTTCACTAGGCCATGCACTGATTTAGTAGATCATACCCAATGACTATTCTATGCCAATAGATCATCAACAAGTGATAAAGAAGCCATGGGGATTTTATAGGTAGCTGGTGACTGGTGATTTGGCTATGGAAATCAAAGACTAGATAGAAAATTGCATGATTCTTTCATAATGTATTAAATAACCTAAAATTAGTAAACAAAAAACCTCCCCAAAAGACCCTTAAAATTTTTTCAGTCACTTTGGGTGATCAAGGGATTTTTAAAAATCTTGAGGTTTTTGAGATTTTAATTTAAAAAACAACCCCAAAACTTTTTAAACCCTCTAAAAAATTTAATATAAATCCTTATACTTTTCAATTAAAAACTACAATGTCACCACAACACAAACCAAGCAAAATCCCACTCAAATCTCAAAGAAAACAAATAATCTTACCAAGAATTTGAGAAATGGTGAATGACCATTGAGTGAGGCTCTGATACCATGTCATATTTATCCAAGACCTCTCAACAAGATCGAATGCATACACAAACACTATAGAGTAGGTGAGAGAGAGTGCAAAATGTAACAATTCATAAACATTCCTCATTAGCTTTGTATGATCAATACAAAGGGAGAACAAACATTTATAGGCTAGTTAAGTGGATTGGTGACTCACTAGACAACCTAAGTGTGTGGGCTTTGCCACTATGAGTGGAGAGGGCACTAGGGAAACACTAGTGGGTTGGAGGCCTTACTGGTGCAAGCACTAAGGAGACCAAGTGAAATGTAGACCCCATCCACCCACTAAGTGACCCAATACACTCTTGTGTGCATGATGACATCAGGGTGATGACATAAATATACAATAACCAAACTAAATAACATAAATGACCTCTAGGACCCTAAAAAAGCATAATGAAACATGTAGGAAAAACCCAATGGGAAAAATCCTACACTAAAACCCCCCTTTAAGTATAGCTTAGGTGGACCAAAGAATGGGTCCTGTTATAGTTTTTGAAAATGGGTAAAAGTTGGTGGAAATTCAATTTTTGCTAAATGGCTAAAAAAAAATTAAACAAGCCTGAAACTACCAAAATTTTGAAAAATTTAAAATTTCTAATTAATTAATTAAAAAATTATAACCAAGTTGATTTTTACCCTGAATTGTTTAAAAACACATTTGAGCCCCCTGTGCAAAAAGCCATTATCATTCTTATAATTTGCAAAAACCGTTTAGATTTTTATAAGTTGTGCACACATTGCAAAAGTTGAGAAAATTGTGAAATCAATTTTGTTTTTCATGCAAATTATAAATTTATTTTTGGTCTCCATGCAATTTGCAAAAACTTTTTTAGTTCTTGTGCAATTTGCAAAAACTTTTTCAGCTTTCATACAATTTGCAAAAATTTTTTCAGTTCCTGTGTGATTTACAATTTTTTTCAGATTCCATGCAATTTGTAAAAACTTTTTCATCTTCCATTCAATTTTCAAAAACTTTTTTAGCTTCCATGCAATTTGTGAATTTTTTTTGGGTTTTCATGCAAATTACAAATTTGTTTTGGGTTTTCATGCAAATTGCAAATTTATTTTGGTTTTCGTGTAAATTGAAAATTTATATTGGGTTTTTGTGCAAATTAAAAAATTGATTTAAAACTTCATGTAAATTAAAAAATCATTTGGAGTTTTATCTTTCCATGCAATTCTAAATTCTTTTTTCACAAGTCATGTAAATGCAAATCATGCTTCCCCAAGTCATCCAAATGCAAATTACATTTCCAAAATCCATGTAAATAAGCTTTCCACTTTTTTTCCTGAGCAATTTATAGTTTTCTCTCTTCACTCCCATGCAACTACTATGATTATTTCCCCAAGATATGCAAGTGGGACTTATTCTTCCCTAAATCTTCATGTTCAAAACAAGATTATCAACATGTATATCAAGTGTGGTGGTCTTGCAGATGCTCATGAAGAGTTTAATGAAATGACACAACAAGACAACTTCTCCTGGAATGTGATGATTATAGATTATAAAAGATATGGGTGACCTTGTTAGGTTTTGGAACTATTTCATCATATACCATGAATAGTTGTCCAACCTAATCACTTCAGCTTTGCCAATGTACTCTTACCATGTGCTAAAATAAGAGCTTTGGAATAGAATATGGGCATCCATGTAAATATAGGCTATGATAAATTCTTCTGGTCTTTTCATGTTAATGTTAAATCTTGTTTTGCAATTTTTAATTGCAAAATTATGCAAGCGAAACTCACAAATGTGAGTCATACAAATGTACCGTGCCAGCTTTGTAAATTGTAATTTCACTTTTACACATGGTGTAATTGCACCAATGGACTTTTACATCACTTAAGTGGTACATTTTTAAAACTCATTTTTGTAACTTCTAAAATATAGAAAAGGTGGTTATACACTGTAACCACCTCCCCAAGATATAAATATGAGTGTAAGGCTCATTGTAAAGGGACTTTTGGCAGTGAGACTTTTCAAAAACAAGTTGAATGATGAGATTATATTTTTGACTCAATAAATATTAGAACATGGAGATTTTACAGGCTTTGTGTTCAAGATTTCTTTGTGAGTTATAACTTTGTGTATGATTCATCTGTACCTATATATTTACTTTCAAATTGTTTTCATAATCACTACCAAATTATCAAAAAATAGGAATTTTAAATTAAGTATTTTTGTTAAAAAATTTAGTGTTATTTCTATGAATGTGAAATCTCAGGGAGATTTAAGCAATGTTTTAATTGTCTTTTACCAGTAAATATGAGATAGTTGTCTTTCATTCTATTACCAATAGTAGATAATTATCTCATTGTATGTTTTGTATTCCTAAGAGTGCATTATGTCTTTGATTCTCATTGAATCAGAGAGGTTTCCATAAATACAATGCTTCCCCTTGGGCTATTCTGGTAAGTTTCCATCTTTAGCTACCTAAAGTTATCTTTAATTTTTATTAGGATTATCATGATAGCTTAGGTATTTAAATAGATATAATAATCCCATTCTTCATTTCTTTTCTCTATTCTTCCCTTCTTTCCCCTCATTTCCTTTTTATCTCCTTTATGTACTTTTAGGTTAAAAGTATAAAACCTCTAACAGAAATTTTTTTTGCTATAAATAGCTATGAATTATTTTCCCCTATTTTTTCCTTTTTGGATTTCAATAAAGGTAGCTCTACCTGCTAATAGGAGAGGGACTTTTTCTTGTGTTTATGACTAACACAAGGAATCAGTTCCCACACTATTTACTCAAAGTCACCAATTTGTCCCCCTGAAAAATTTTTGAACCAATATGTTTTTGTGACTCTATTGGGGATCAAGGTGCTTTGTGCACAAAATTTTTAGACATATCAAATAACCTCCCCTAGAATAGAGATTGGTGATTCCATTGAGGGAAAGTACCTAGTGCCTACACCTTCCTGATTATAAAAATGGCATTGGTTCACCCCAAATCTAATTTTTCCTATGTGATGAAAAATTATAGAGGGATAAGTCTATAATACATCACCATCTGATGATAAATCTAACTAGTCATAATGATTTGTTTGATTTGGTCTTAATGATTCCATCTTTAGTTCAATATTTCTCCTTGACTCTTGGGATCTATAGTCACTCTAACATATATACCTATTTCTTTTAATATTGGAATCACTTATTTATGGATATAAACTTCCTCATATGTCACCAAACTCATACTTTATCTCATACAAGTCATTCCTTTCACAAACTCCTTCATATGCTTTCACTAGCTTTTCCACTAAGTAACCTTTTGGGTTTTAAATGTCAATTTTTGCCATAGATATCAAGGATTTATTCCCATTGAATTTATGATATTAATTAATAAAACATACCTATATTATCCTCTTACAATTTTTCAAATAGACTCCACCCTTTAATTCCACACCCAAGGTTTACCATCCTCTCATAAGCCTTGTAGCCTTATTTTATGCAATTTCTCTTTGCTGAGTCAAACCAAGAAATTTTACTAATATTTAATTATATTTTTAGCCTCAATTTATCCCCTTTGAGGTTTTTTACAAATTTTCATTACCTAATTCATCTTCTAGCTACCACTTCCTTGGTAAATCAACCATCTTTTAGGCCTAATTAGCCCTCAAACCTTACCATAGTCCTAAAATCCATACATATCCATACACTCTTAGACCCAAAAAAAAATTATATTTTTACTTGACAAAAAAATAGTATCACAAAATTTCATGATTTTTCAATGGTTATAACTCTCAAAAATAATAAAACCCTAATCTTAGGGTTTCCTTGACCCTACATAGGCCGTGTGCATTCAAAATTCCATATCTTAAGTTATATAGCATTTAAAATGATAAAATCACCACCAAAAGTTATATTTTTTACATCCTATATCTTTTCCAATATTTATGAATCTTTAATGAATCCATTAAGGTCTTGAATACTATAAAACTCAATCATAAAGGCACTCTTTTCACTGATTATGCAAGGTTTTCATGGCCAAAACTCTTTCAAATGATTTATAAGCTTCACCTAGGTTATTATAAAGGTTTATAAAACATTCACCATGCTGAGACTAAACTCAAACAACCTCTAATCACCATCCATATAATTAAATCTTGACATAAAGTGTCAAATGTACTTGAGACAACATTTGTGAGAGATTATCTTACTCATAACAAGGTTTATACCACAAAGTGATCTTCCAAGAATATTCACAACTTGGAGATCTAAAAAACTAAATCCTATAGGTTGTATTACCCATGATATCACTTATGGAGGATTTAACATACCTCATTCTTGCATCAATATTCAACACTCTTATCAATTCTCTTCCCTTTTCTTGACTGCAACCTACAACCCACTGGTTCAACCCTGTAAAATTTATCAAACCTACAACTTAACACCAATATGAATAAAATCATGGCCTCAAGGGATTGTATAAGGCAACATGAAAGTGTTTAACTCACTCTCATTTAATATAATCATACACAACAAACACATTGATTTATTCATCCTATAATTCTCTGTTATAATACAATGCATTCATGGACTTGAGATCCTTCTTGAGGAGTTTCATACAGATTTTCACTCTCAGACTCTCCTCTCTCTTCTTGGATAACTCACACACTCTTCCTCTTCTCCTTTCTTACCAAAAATAACGTACTACCTTCCAATTCTACCAACTCCAATGTTGGTTATTAGTTAGTTACAAAAATAACCTCCCTCACATACCAACTTCAATGTTGGGCTTATAATGCCAATACTAGAATATGACCTGTAATTTAATGTTTTAGACTTATGCCCCTTATAAAACCTTTTACATGACCTCATTAGACATATTAACTATATATTACTCATTTATTCACTCCTTACATGCACTTGACACTTCTAGACTCATTTTGAATATTTGAATTTCAAATTCTTGGTTTTGGAGGGAAAACTCCAAACACCTTCAAAACTTAACGTATGACCCCTAGGGACTCTAAATGACTTCAATTACATGAATGGACCTTGAAAGGGTCTCTTGACACATAAAATAACACCAAAATACAAAATTGATGTCTTCTTGACTTGATGCTCCTACATCATACTCCCTAGGAGGGAGAAAACTTGTGCCAACAACTTTCTTTCTTGTCTTCTAATTGGTTATTTGAGGGTCTTTCATACTCAACATGTTGATACTCTTGTGTTCTTGTTCCTTCTTACTTTCCAAAATATTGCAATTTTTCCTTGTAGCTTTCTCTAGCCTTCTTGCCCATCCATCTTCCATCTCTATGAAGTATTCTAATTGTTGTAGACTTTTATTTGCTACATCTCCCACTTGTTATAAGTCACTTTGAATCTTCTCATACTTAGCTACAACCATTTGGTGTTCATTCTTCTTTCTCTTACTTGTTTGATAGCTTGCTTCTTCATTATTTCATCTTGTTTCTTGCTTGTCTAGTGGTTTTTGCTCCTTAACCTTGATATCATCTTCTTCATTAGGCTCTAATGGACTCTCATGCATCTCACCTTTTATCATTTGCTTCATCATATTCTTTTTTTGCCTTTTTCTCCAACTTCTTCACTTTTTGATGCATTTTACTACCATCTTGTTCATTATGCAACAGCAATTCCTTGTTCCTCTCATCCTCACCATATTATAACATTAATTTACCAATATTTGGTTGTCCATATCCATTCCGAGTAATTTTAAACTCAACATTAGCTTGCCTAAATGAATAACTCACCTTGTTCACTTTGTCATACTCCATTTGCTTGCTAACTAACTTTCTTGTTTGCATCTTTGTGTGCACAACCCCTTGTGATTATTTTTTATTCCCATTATCTGTCCTTTCCTTGATCTTTTATTTCTATAATTTATCTTATTTCATACATTTTTATGGGTTGAATACCTCTTCCAACATCCTCATCTCTTCTTGCAACCTTTGTGCATCAATCTCTTCATATTCTTCATCAAATTTTGGTCCACAATGCTCTTCATTTTCTTGGGGAACTTATTGTTTATCTTCTCCTTATACTCCTTCATTTATGAGAGTCATATAAATATCCTCATACTACATACCATGTTTCTCAATCACTCTTTAAGGTGCTTCTTCCTCAACTTGTCTTGCTACACACTAATTCATCAAGGCAATTGTTTCCATGTACAAGATATCTTCACTATTAGAATAAAATTTACATAAATCATCATAAACAACATTTAAAAATATATATTAAAAATACATGCACTCATCTTCTTTCTTACATGGTTTTGCCTTGATCTCATTGGCTTTATTTGTATACATCATCTCTTATGCTTACTTTGTGGGCTTTCCATCTTCCTCAATCTTCATGCTTTCTTGGAGTACACTTACATTATGATATTCTTGGGATATTTTCATGCTCTATCACCCATTTTTTTCACTTTACCTCATTTTTCTACCACTTACTTCTCATTTCACCTCTTTCATGCCTCATGTCTTTATTCTCTGCCATGCCAACTTGGTACAGTTTTCCCTTTGTTCTTTGTTTCCATACTTGTGCTTGTTTTCCAACCATTATTTTGATTTTTTTTACATCTTATTTGAGTTTATCTTATTCCTTATCATTACCTATTTTTTTAAACCACTTAAACCATATATATCCATGCCCTTATTCTCTCCATGATGGTGACCATCTATCATTCTTTTTCTCAATCTACATACTAGCTTTTCTTTCATCATATGTGCAATCAAAATCAACATTCAAGCATTCATTTACCTCCAATAGAAACTAATTCAAGCTTATGTCTTCCTTTATGTCTTCATGGGTGACCTTCATGTTTTCTTGGTGCACCATTTCTTTGGTTTCAGCTGTTATACATGGAAATGCATCATCGTATTCCTCATTATCTTCAATTTCATTATGTGGAATGCTCTCGATATTCAAGACTTTGTCTTCTTCAAGAGGTTCTTTATTTTTGTCATTCTCTTTCCACTTGATGGGTAGTGTTCTTGTCCCATTCTTCATCAACTTTTAGGCCTCATGCTTGGCCTTATCCAATTTATTCTTCATACCTACATACAAAAACTTGAAAGTAATGCTAGCATATAAAATGAGAGACCACATAGTCTCTTTGAATGTATTTGGCATAGACATTGTCTATCTCTTCTTGTCTTTGCCCTCATGTGCTCTTCTTGGCACTTTAATCTTCTTCTTGTTTTTCTCATCTCAATCTCTCTATCTTGTTTCTCACTTGGCAACATCTCTCTTCTCATGCCTCTTTAGGATCCTCTCTCTTTCTTATTCTCATTATTAAATACTCTCTTCTTATGCCTTATTCCTATCAAAAGTGACTCCACTGACTACTTTACTTTTCTTCTCACATTCTAGCCAATCCATTGACTTTCTTGTTCTCTTATGAGTTTCATCATGAGCTCTATCCTCTATATACTTACCCTAATTATTTTTTTATGTCTTCCACTTCTCTTTATATATCCATCTTGTCTCACTTTATTTATTTTATACGCCTATTTAGACCTTTATCTTATCAAGTCTATCAACCTTGCCTCTTAGACCTCTTTTGGGACTTTTCTCTTCTTTTGTCTCTCTTGGAGCTTCGATTCTCTTTTCAAATTTTCCACCACTAGCCCTTTCTTGAATAGCTTATAGTTCTAAATCTAGATTTGTATTAGCATCAAAACCAACTAAGTATCTTGTTTTCATTATCATTATAATATATAGCATTATTGTACTTTATATTTTTAGCATATCTTAGCATAATAAATTTAGTATATGTTTATTTGAGTTTTACAATTAATTGGTCTACTATAGATCTATTCATCACCCTTGTGCTTATTCAATTATATATTCTTAATCCTATCCCAAAATTCCAAAAAACTAAGGTTAAACACATCCCAACCTTCCACATGGATAATTGATTCTTGTGCTTTACACCATATAGATTTATCATAGGATACTTTCTCATCTTTGGATCCTTATTTTATGCCTTCCATTTTGATGGGTGATGATGCTTCCATAGAAGTTTGTCAGAGAGGGTATGTTGAAGTGAGTGATGGAACATTTCATGATGTTCTATGTGTTCCCTCATTTTCAACCAATCTCATATTTTTTTATAAAACCACTCACATCAGTTTAGATAAGAAAGCTAAGTTCACACCTGATTATGTGGTTATTACATAATTTCATAGTAATTACATAGTAGAAGTTGGGAAATTAGATCACCAATCATGATTGTACATGTTTTCACATTTTGTTCTTGATCAACCCTATACTACTCTACTCACTCATACATATGGGGTGAATAAATTATGGCATGATCAATTCACCCATTTTAACTATCACTACATGGAGCAACTCAGTCTTAATGACATGGTTTCAAGGCTACCTAGTGTTTATTTTTTTTATAGTGTTTAACAGGGTTGCATACTTCGTAAACATCTTGAAGAGAAGCATGACAAAGGAAAATAATGAAGAGCTACCCAAATTTTAGAGTTAGTCCATAGTAATATTTTTGGTCCTTTTTCATAGCTTTCATTTATCAAGACTAGATATATTCTTACCTTAATTTATGATTTTTCAAGGTATACATGGGTGTATTTTCTTAAGCAAAAGTTTGAGGTCTTTGATCACTTTCAAGACTTCAAAGCTCTTGTAAAAAAATAGTCAGCTAAAGCCATCAATAATTTTTTCATGGACAATGGTGGTGAGTATGTTAACCATAATTTTGATCAATTCTACACTTTGTAGGTTATTGAACTACAATGTATAGTTTCGTACAGTGCTTATTAGAATGGTGTTGTAGAACATAAGAATAGGTCCTTGAAAGAAATGGCAAATTGAATTCTACACTTGAAATCTCTTGCACCTCAATATTGGGTTGAGGCCATCATCTATGTTTATTATATTCAGAACTAGGTTGTTCATAAAGCATTGAAAGGAGTCATTCCTTTTGAAGTATAGAGTGGTCAAAAACCCACATTTAAACATTTTCAAGTATTTTGATCTCTTGTTATGACCTACATTCCTAAGAATAAATGTAAGGAAATGAAACCTGATAATCGACCTCACATTTTTGTTAGATATCCTAGGGATGTTAAAGGATACATGCTTCTCTATCCCACCACTCATGATTTGTTCATTAAAATAAGTGTTAATTTTTATGAAGGTCCTTCAAAATCCACACTTGGTAGTTCTCCATCTTCCTTTGACTTGTTGGGATTTGATGACATTTTTCATGATTCAGATTTGTCTGAGTAGCTCCATGATGATTTGCATTCTTCTTCTAGTTATGATGATGGGAGTAGTGATGGGGACTCACTTCCTCCCTCTCCCAATCACTTTTTATAGGATGAGGAACTTCTACCTGACTATCTAACTTTTGGTCCTCTTTGGGCTAGATAGACACTATAAAGTGTTGGCCATTGGATTGGAGATTCATCAAACACTAGGCAGACATGTTCATAGTTCTATAATGTCCTGCATGCATTCAATGCATTTGATTGTGATTCAAATTCATTTCATGAGTCATATGACACTCTTAAGTGGGATAATATTATGGAAGAGGAGTATGGTTCCTTACTTAGTAACAACACTAGGAATTTAGTCCCTCTTCCTAAGGGAAGAAAACATATTTGAAGTAGATGGATCTATCAAACAAAAATTATTTTAGATGGGTCCGTAGATAATTTCAAAGCATGTTTAGTATAAAAAGGTTTTTCTTAGGTACTTGGCATTGATTATACTGATACCTTTACCCTCATTGTAAAAAAAACTCAGTCTGACTCACTCTTGCCATCGTCGTAGCATATCGTTAAGATGTTCATCAAATGGATGTGAAGAGTGTTTTTCTTCATTGTGACCTCAAGGAGGATATATACATGAAGAAACCATAAGGTTTTATGTAATATTCTTCCTTTGTTTGAGTTTCACACACACCTTTTATGGTGCTCTTTTGATTCTCTATAAATGTACCTTTCCTAAAGCTAGTTTGGCTAATGCTCATAATTCAATCTTTGATTCTTGAAGACAAGTTTTTCATTGCTCATGTTTGATTTCACTTCTACCATAGATTCTTCTACATATTTTATTTTTCATGTTACAAATATTTTTTTATTCATGTCTAGTGAATTCTCAATCCTCGATTATGGCCCATCCTGATAATTTTCATCCCTTCATTTGACAGACATAAATTCCTTTGTGAAACACTACATGTATGAGAACTTTTGGGTAAGTTCCATGGCCATTTGGTGGGAGAAGGTATGCAAAAAAAAATTGAGAGACATTTTTTCATGTAATATTTTATCACTCTATTAACATACCACTAAAATTTTACTCAAATGTGAAGGCATGCAAAAACACATGAACATAGAAGGCACAATAACAATAATAGATACACAAAAAAAAACACATAATTATGGGTTTATTTAAAAGAAACACACTTACATGTAATGTTTCATCCCTCAATTAACATACCGCTAAATGTTTACTCATGTTAGAGTGAGCACAATTGAGGATTAGATTAAATAGTTTTGAATGCACAAGGCTGAATCTATATAAAGTAATGAAATCCAAAAAATAACTCAAAAGAGGAAAAAGTTTTCTTCACAACAAAAAGTTATGTAAAAATTCATTCATTAGCCAAAAATTAAATATGAAAGTAAATTATATAGTGAAAAATTAGCTCACTAAAAAAGGTAATTAACCCAACTCATAATTAGAAAATGACTTAAAGTATATTTCTCATAATACTTATTATTAATCTAAGCAAACTAATTAGTTTGTATAGGTAAAAACCACATAGTGGGAAAAAATCCACACTAACACCCTTCTTAATCATAGCTTTTTGGGTAGAATAATATTCTTAAAACAAAGTCCTGATGAGGTAACCAAGTGCATAGAGATAATCCCCCATAGGAAGAAGAAGGTGGAGCTATATTTCTCATAATACTTATTATTAATCTAAGCAAACTAATTAGTCTATGTAGGTAAAAACCACATAGTAGGAAAAAATCCACACTAACACCCTTCTTAATCATAGCTTTTTTGGGTAGAATAATATTCCTAAAATAAAGTCCTGATGAGGTAACCAAGTACATAGAGATAATCCCCCATAGGAAGAAGAAGGTGGAGCTCCTTGAAACCCAAGAAGACCCTGTAAATGAAGATACTTGCTATGAGTGAAGGGTTTGATGAATATATCAGTAATTTGCTCTAGTGTTTCGATGTAATGGAGATAAATGACTTGTTTATGGATGAGCTCCCAAATGAAATGTATGTGAATCTTGATCTACTTGGTCTGTTAATGAAGTAATATATTCTTGCATATCTAGATAGTGTTTTGGTTGTTACAAAAGATGATTATTGGTTGTTGAAACTAGATGTCAAACTCAATGAGGATCCTCTAAAGCTAAATAGCCTCAGTGGTAATATTAACAAATCATATGTGTTCTACCTCATTAGAAGATAAAGTAATAACATTCTAATCCTTACTTGAATAACTAATCAAACCTGAATCAAGGGATAAAAAATAGCATGAAATAAACTTACAATTCTAAATATCATCAGCCCAATATGAATCTATATAACCAATCAATTCCATATCAATGCCTACTCTATAGTGAATCCTAAAACTATGAGTACCTTGACTGTAGTGAAAAATTTGTTTAGTTACTTTCCAATGTAGATCATGTTATTTTTGTATAACTCTGGGGACCATACCCACTTCATATGAAATTTTAGGTCTCGTGTGCATAAATTATATGAGACTACTAGTAAGTTGTTGATACGAGGTAATATCAACTAAAAAATAAGGACAATCAACCTCAAGATTTACACCAGATAGAAAAGGAGTCAGATTTGGTTTTGTTGGTTCTCAGTTGTACACCTCTTTCACTTAGCCTTGCAAACTTGACAGAAATGTCAAATGTGAAGGATAACCCCATTAATATGTCATATTTAGAAAAAGGTTTAGCACATAGATGAACCGAACATAGACAATGATTGGGAGTCACTAATAGAGGGTATGGTTAGCTCCTTGCTACTTCTGGATCTGCTTGAACCAAGGTGAGAGGACCTAAGGGGTAGCTTACTCACATGGAGATACTACAATTCAATCTCCATGGGGATTTTTGGCACAAAATGCAAATTTAACCAAGGCATAACCAAGTTTGCACACTCCACCTAAGATGGGTTATCACATAGAATGCGCATATGCTCTAAGTCAAACACAAACTACTAAAGACAAATTGGCATATGACTGTAACCTTCATTTTTGAATAAATTTTCAATGCCAACGGGTCAAATAGAAGATTGAAATGTTGGGCTTCAAAACACAAAGTATAGATACATTTTGTATATGCAATATTTATGCATTTGTTGGCAAATAACACTTAAAATAAGTAACAGTTGTGTTATTTATAGGATAGACAAGGGTCAGACGAGTTTGTTAGTTATAGAAAAGAGTGGTGTGCTAGCGGTTTTTAAATAGCATGGATTGTTTCAACATTCATGACATCACTTATTTTCAAATATGTATAAAAATTAAAATACAAGCTAAAGGGAACTACCAAGAGCAATTGGCATCCATTGGTGCCAATACACAAAATGATTCCTAAAACCCTAAAGCATACACTGCAACTAGAATTTCAAATACTTTTTCCTATTAAATCTAGAAACCCAGGCTGCCCTTAAGAGGTTATCAATAACATGTTTCCAAATCACTATGCAAAATTGGGTTTATAACCTAGATCTATGCCCAAAATGGCAACCAATAAAAATCATAAAACCATATATCTAATCATTAAAAATTGTAAAACATATTATTGCATTTCATCAATAGGAAAGAGTGAAAACCACAAGTATTTTCCATTATCTTAAAATAAAATCTTACTTACATTAGTGTTTTAAAATGCTGCCATGGGGGCAAGCATGGTGAGTTTGGTCCTTGTTAGACATGAGAGACATATTACAAATGCTCTCAGAGCTTACTAATGGTTGTACAGCTACAACCACCTTAGAAAGAGATATAAAATGCACACACAGCAATGGATCCCAAAATTTGGAAGAGACTAGACTTAGAAAAAACTAACAAGCAACAATAATTTTGAAAAAGAGGACAAGCCCTCTTTTTATACAATTTTCTCACCACTTTGCAATCGAAGAATACGTGTTAAAATTTTCAATATTACAAACTTGTATTCATCCCTCAAATTTTTGCCAAGATGATTCCATCTAGAATATGTTCCTTGTCATGCCTAGAATCATCATGTCTTTGCAAGGAAAATGATTGTTGTAACTACCTCTACATGTAATGATGAAGATTTGCAACAAACCCTTGATGTGCTTTGTTAGAAATCCATTTTACTTGAGATTGAAGGAGAATATTCACCTTGGATCCAAACAAACCCTTTATCTTCTTGTGAAACTACCTTGGCATGTCTTTGACCACTCATTTACACAGTTAGAATCTTCTTAGACATCTACCCTTCCTTTTATGCATGCTAAAGAACACCCTTCCCTTGCAATTATTTCATGGGAATATTCCAGATCCATGTCCATTTGAATGATCTTCTTTGGAATGGCCCACCTTGATCTCACAGACCTGTAATATTTCTCCCATGGAGGTGTTTGAACAAGCAAAACAATGGAAAATGTAAAACTTAGGTTATTTTTACCTTTTTCACCTTTTTGCTTGAACATGCCTTTCAACACTTTGTTTTTTCACATTTTGACTTTTAGGGTTATTGCTAACTTTTTTAATGCTTAATTGCATTACTTTTCACTTTTTAGTCTTTTGGGAAACTTTGGGTCCAATTCGTAATTTTGAAATTTATTTGTTTGGGGGAAATCAAGAACTCAACAGCACATTTATAACTTACAAATTAGTAACTTACAATTTCTAGTTATAGTTCCCCTAAAAAAATTTTGCAAGGAACTGGGAAATCCAAGTGCAAATTGTAACTTGTAAATTACAATTGCAATTCCCCTGAAAATTTCTAATAGGGAAATAGGAATTCTAAGTGTAAATTATAACTTACAAATTGAAGTTGTAGTTCCCCTCAAAATTTGCCTCAGGGAACTAAGAATTCCAAGTACAAATTGTAACTTGCAAATTTCACTTGTAATTCCCCTCAAAATCTCCCTCAGGGAACTGGGAACTCCAAAGTGCAAATTGCAACTTGCACAAATGCAAAATTGCAATTGGCTTGGAAACTCTCACTTTGAGTTGGGACCTCATGTTTGACTGGCATTGACTAGAAATTTTGGGAGATCCAAGTGTAATTTACACATTTACAAATATGCAAAATTATATTCTTCCCAAAAATCTCCCTAAAGCTCCACTTGAGTTGACTTTCTCCATACTGAGTTGACTGAGGGGATTGGGAAGTTGGACTACATATTGCAACATGCATTTTGAAGACTTGTTTGTTTCAAGTTGCTTCTCCCACCAAAATCTCTTGCAGACCTTGGAGCCTCATTTACAGCTTTTAAAACTTGCCCTTTATTGCTTTCCACTTGACTCCATTCCAACCTGGTTTAGTAAATCACCTTCTGGAAAGGTTTTTCAGAAGCCAACCCTTTCCTTAGCCATTATTTGCTTCAACACAAAAATCTATCTCTATTTGTGCACCATGTATCTGGATTTGAATTACTTTCCAACAAAAATTTGTATTTCCCTATAGACATGGACATTTATAATAAACGAGATCTAACCATAGAAAAACCATTACAATCCATCATTATCCTCAATGAGATACCTTAGTTCCCCTTAGTGTTGAAATTTGAGAACCAGGAGTATAAACTTGAAACTTTGATGTAGAGGAATTTGGGGTTACAATTGATCTGTCTCCTAATTGTAAGTGGACTTTAAGTGCATTATCTATCCTATGCAAAGGATCAATCTTCTCTTCTTACCAATGGTAAGCCCAAGGAAGAAGCTCTAGCCTTTTATAGTTTGTAGCATAACAATAAACTTCTTGTAGGGACCTGTGTGGATCCACCAGCCCTTATTTCAGAATCTCATAGAGTGGAACTCTGTCATTAAGAATAACCTTTTTCCTTAAAAGGCTCTCACAACCACCAACATTCTCACCAATCCATTTTCATTAACCACTTTTAGATGGCCATCGTCTATGTATAACAATTTTAAGGATTGCATTTCATCTATGGATTTATCAAGATTATTTGGTAAGGGAGAAGTACAATAAATAATACCTTTTTCATCTAATTCCTTTTGGAATGGAATAGCAAGTTCTAGCAACAAATAGTGAGGTGATAGATTAGTGGTTTTGATATCAAATGAATTCCTTTTTGGACTCAAAATTTTTGGATAATAATCACTCCAAGCAAAGGAATTACAGAAAGGAGATCCTATAGCAAGCTAAGAGTAGAAAATATTTATCTGATCTTTAAAGAGAAGATAGGTCATGACCCTTTACACCAACATGACTAAGGCTTGAGACTGACCCTTCCTTTACATAACCCCAATGTCATTTACCAACATAATGGCTTTGAAACATAGCACTAGAAGTGACCAATTCATTAAGAGAATGATTGTCAAGGAGAACATGATCAGCAGAGCTTGTGATAGGTATATCATAAAGCCTTCTAATTTTGATTTCAATGAGGGGACCCAAAGACCCTTTATATTATGCATTGTGTTCTAAATTGTGATTGACATGTCAAGCTACATTATGCAAATATTTTAAAATTATTTCATTCTCCCTACCTGGGATGAGAGGGAACCCTTGAATTAGTATTTCTACCCTTTGATCAATGTGGAAGTCCTCAAAACTATCACTGCTAGAATTACCTTGTAGAGCTGAAAGTGTGTTGTTGTAATTTAGCATTGTTACTATGCACCATCTAGAAAGTTCATCCTTCTTAAGACACCATCTGACCACTTAATGTGATGTGTGTCCTTTACTTCAGCAGGGTGTTTAAACTATTCTCCTACCTCCCATGAAATCAACATGCTATTTTTGTAGGATCCAAAACTTAGTCAATAATTTACAATATAGAAAACTTACAAATTGCATCCTAGCTTCCCTTTTCCATCATCCTTTTCTCTCTGTGGGATCTGTAAATCTACTTGCATTTTACAAGTTGTCAAACTTGAAAAGTGTGTCTCAGTTTCCCTTTTTCATCGTGTGTTTCCTTCTCTTCCATGTGTAGATTGTTGCATCCTTTTTCATCAAAATCCAGAGGTGTATGAGCAATTTTTAACTTTTTTATTTGACAAGTGATTTTGGCATGTTGCTTTCCCACTTTAATAATTCCATGAAATACCTTATGCTGCATGTGGTCTCCTTTACCACCATAGGTTTTGGGGATCAGGAGGTAAATTACAACTTTACAATTTACAAAGTTGTATTTGAACTAAGATTCTCTTCCATTCCTCATATGGGTCCACGCTTTACCAACTAAAACTTTATCTTATTCCTATATTCCATGTGGGCAATGCTTTGATGGTGTGGGGATACTATCTACATGGCCTTTTGAAACCTTCTATGTGGCATGGGTAGCATAGAGTGGGGTTGAGTGTTTTCTTGTATTTCCATGTGGGTTCTAATATTTTAACAAAGGCCCACAATTATTTAGTGCAATTTTAGGCACTAAAAGGTTTATAGTCAGTCATGTTAAACCATTTAAATAAATCAAGAGCATACTTGGATTGTGCAATAGTGATCTGAGAGTCAGATTGAAAATTTTCAATCTTGAGAAATTAATACAAAAAGCTTAGGTCAGTCATTGAGAACCTGTCAAACAAAATAATTTTAATTATTGAGTTGTGGTTGAAGAACTCCCTATGATCAATAGGTCATCCATGTAGAGAACTAGAATCAACAGTGAATCATCTTCATGCAAAATATAGACATTTGGATTAAAATAGCATTTGGTGAACCCAACCAAAAGAAGAAAGGAGTCCATCTTGACATACCAAACTTGATAAGCTTATTTGAGGCCATAGATATGTTTTCTTAGCTTCAAAACTAAGGAGGAATCATCTACAAATCCTTGTGGTTGCTTCATGTATATTTATTCATTGAGGTCACCATGAATAAATATAATCTTCACATCCATCTGATGAACATCCCAACAATGTGTTGTGGCAATGGTGAGAGTGGGTCAGATTGAGTTTATTTAATAATTGGGGTGAACATCTTGGTATAGTCAATTCCAGGTACTTGAGAAAAATCCTTTGCTACCAAACATGTTTTGAACTTGTCTACAGATCCTTTTGTTGTAAAAAAAAATTAGTAGATCCACCTACATTGAATGAGTTTTCCTCCCTTAGGAAGAGGGACTAAATCCCAAATGTTATTCCTCATCAAGGAACCATCTTCCTCTTCCATAATATCATCCCACTCAGGAGTACATGATGCCTCACAAAATGATTGTGGAATGAAAATAGAAGCAATGAAATGATGTGGGGCATTATGTAATTATGAATGGGTTCACCTAGTGTCTAATGGATCTCTAATCCATTGGCCAACACTTTGCAGTGTCTATCTAGTCCAAAGAGGATCAGTGCTTGGAGAGTCGGGAGGAGATTCCTCATCCTCTAAAAGAAGAATCCATATCATCATGAAGTTACTTACGTGGATCTAAATCATCATAACTATCATCAAATCTCAGTGTATCCAAGGAAGAGGGAGGAGTGTCATGTGTGGAGTCTTGAGGACCCTCTTAAAAATGAACACTCCTCTCAATGAACAACTCATGAGTGGTGAGATGGAGAATATTTTATCCCTTAACACCCTCAGGATATCCAATGAAGATCTAAAACTAACTTTAAGGTTCCATTGCCTTGCATTTCTTCTTTAGAATGCAGGCCATAGCAAGGGATTAAAACACTTAAAAGTGTTTCATTGTGGGTTTCTGACCACTCTAATCTTTAAAATGAGTGACTCCATTCAATGTTTTGTGAAGAACTTGGTTTTATATATAACAAGTATATTTGATGGCCTCGACCCAATAATAAGGTGTAAGAGACTTAGAGTGTAACATATAAGTGACACTTTTCTTCAAAGACCCATTCTTGTGCTCTGCAATACCATTATGTTGAGGACTATATAAAACTATACACTATAGTTCAATCCCCTCTGACATACAAAATTGCTCAAAATAGTTACTGACATACTCACCATCATTGTCAAGTGTACAAAATCTTGATGGATTTACCTGATTATTTTTATACAAGCACTTTAAAGTCCTAAAAATGATCAAGCAGCTCTAATTTTTGCTTAAGAAAATACATCTATGTGTGCCTCAAAAAGTCATCAATGAAAGTAAACATGTATTTAGTCTTGTTGATTTCTAATGTCACTATGGACAATCTCTAATATTTGCTCAGCTCTTCATGATTTTCCCTTTTCATACTTCTCATCAGGAAGTTTATCAAGTATGCATTCCTAGCAATTTCCATCAAAAAATTTCACTTGTGGCAACCCTGAAACTATGTCTTGACAACTAAGTTGTTTCAAGTAGCGATAGTTGAGATGGTTGAATCACTCATACTATAATTTACTCACCCCATCTAAATGAGTGAGTAGTTTAGTATAAGTTTTATTAGGATCAAAATGTGAGAAAATAAATAATCATAACTAATGATCTACTTTCTCAAATGCAAAACTGGAGTCACTATCAACTTCCCTAATAACCATTGAATTGGTTGTGAACTCAACTTTCTTATCCAAACTAATGTGAGTGATCTAAAAATAGATAGGATATTTTTGGATAATGAGGGAACACATAAAACATTATGAAATGTCCCATCATTCACTTCAACAAACCTAATACCACTAACTTTAGAGAAAGTATTGTCAGCCAACAAGATGGAAGGCATAGAACAAGGCTTCAAGGATGAGAGAATGTCCTATGATAAAGCCATGTGGTGAGATGCACCAAAATAAATAACCCATGTGGAAGGCTAGGACATAATTACAATTATAGACACCTAAATCTAGCCATCGATAACCTCCAATCAAGATTTTGACTAATTTCTACCTAAAATGCACAATTTATCCTAAAAACACTAAAACATACTAAATGATGTGAAACTGACACAATCAACTACCAATTTTGTCCAGGGTATCCCTAAATGGGGTAATGCAATTTATGGGTCAACTAACTTTGATCAGATTATTTCAAGTCAAAATGCCAATTTTACACCTAGATGCTCTGGATTGTTCTTTCCTATTAAATTTATTGCATGAGACATGTGTGATAGGACCTAGGCTCACAAAGCTCTGATACCAATTGTCAGGACCCCTGCTCCTCAAGAGCACACTTGATTACCTTTGTATAAGCAACTAAACATGGAATTTAACCAGAATAATAAGTAACTAGAATTCAGAAATAGCACAGAATATGAGAGACAATACACAATTGTATTCAACTCATCCAGAAGGAAATACAATAAAGAGATCACACTCTTCCCACACCTCTTGGGCATACCAGTAATCTTCCTCAAGAGTTCTCTCTCTCAATTACAAACAAATCAACTCAAACACAAAGTTATTGTTTCAACCAGTCAATATCAATACTGCCAGTACCACCGAGTACACACACATACTCCAAGTTCGAGTACACCACGTACTCCAAGTATATCTCACTGATCTTGCAACAACTTGAAAATCAAATGATCTTACTTACCATGTAGATCTAACCTGATCTTGCTACACCACAGATCAACCTGGTCTTGCACACCTGCCGACCTAGATCTTACAATCGGGAAGAACCCTTGTCCTTGCCTCTCCAAGTCCTTATGATTCTCCAAATTACAATACAGCCCATGGGTCTCTTAAATAGATCCCATACAAACAATAATTAGACTTTCCAATTACAATAATTAGAAACGCAGCTCCAAGACTAAAATTAGTCTTTACATGCAAACAATTGGTTCATTAAACAAACTGTTCATGTAACTAACAGTTCTGGAACTGCACAGGCGACCGACATAGGTCGTTGTCTGTCTGGAGACGACCGACATCAGCTGATGCATGACCAATGTTGGTAGCTTCTTGTCTACCCCTGACCGACTTTGGTTGGCCTGACTGACGCTGGTTACTGTGACACTCAGCACCTCCTCCATGTTTACATCAGTGAAGCTTTTAGCTCCACAACCTAAAAATCTCCCACTTGGAGATAAACAACTGCACCTGTACCTGTACCTGTACATCATCTAATTTTGTTTCCTATCTTGTATCCCTCTTTAAGTTCAACCTTGAAGACCAACCACCACACATCCTGTGGTGCTACACCTATCATCTAAGTAACCTGCCATATCTGAATCTACATACCCATGTAGAGAAGTCCCTGACTTTGCATAGCATGAATCCCTACTGCTGGTCTCTCTCAGATACCTGAGAATCCATTGAACTATTTTCTAGTGCTTCTTTCTTGGATTGGCCACAAACTTGCTGACAACTCCCACTGCTTGGGTAATATCAGGTCTAGTACACATGTACTTAACCTCATCATGTGATTTGGGACACTGTTCTGTGAACTGTCCATCCATAGGTGTGCTAACCGATTTCGCATCCTGCATCTTGAACCACTCCACTACCTTAATCACACAATCATCTTGAGACAACATCAACCTGTGATCTTCCCTGTCTCTAGGAATACTCATGCCAAAGAATTTCGCTCCTCCTAAATCCTTCCTAGCACACCACTGAACTAATTTTACCTTTAGTTCAGTAAAACCCTGCATGTATGAACCTACAACAAGCATATCATCTATATACAGTAACAGGATAATGTCGCGATCATTATCCAAACTGGTAAAATAAATACAGTGATTACATTGACATTAACTAAAGCCATGCTTTGTCATACACCTATCAAACCTGTACCACTGTCCTAGAGCTTGCTTAAGACCATATGACCTAGCCTTCTGTTTCATGTATCCATTCTCTCCTTTCTTTAACCTAGGAATCCATTCGTCTTTCAATGCTTTTATCCTGGCTGGAAACTCTACCAAATCTCCTATTCAATTCTCATCCAAGGAATCAATTTCCTCATTCATGTCATGCTCCCACTATTTTCTAGATTCTACCTGCATTGCCTCTTCAAAACTTCCTGGTTCTTGACCATCAGTGAGCAACATGTTCAGGTAGTATAAAGAAGATGAATAATGAAGTTGAGGCTTACTTACACTTTCAGTCCTCCATATGGGCGTTTGAGACTCCTTGACAGCTTGTTGTCTACCCAAAATCCATTCTCTGGTCGACCCTAGTTTGCACCCGACCGATGTCAAATCTTCCTAATCACTGACATTGGTTCCCTGACCGATGTCAGTGTCCACCTGGTCGCCGATGTCGATTCCCTGACCGACGTTAGTCTCCACCTGCCCGACACCACCGACTCTGGTCTGCACATGGCCGACATCAGTACCTGCCTATTCAACGTCAGTTCCACCTAACCGATGTCGATAACTATGTTTTCCCTTGAGTGATGACTTTTTACCCACGAGTTCACTTTGGATCAAAACCCTATCCAAACTGCCCTACTTAGAATTATTCAACCCCTTCAGTTGATCTCTATCCATCATCTCCTCCAAGAAAACTAAGGCTTTCCAATTCTTAAGTTTGTCAAAGACATCAGACTTCCTCTTAAGAACATGCATCCCCTTCTTACTCATGTGACCAAGCCTACAAACCCACATCTTTGCAATAAAAGGAGAATCAGTAATACAAGTAGATAGATAAAGAATACCTACTTCCTTACCACATGCTAATTCAAGTGCATCCGCTGTGAGAGTTACTATGCATCCCTCATCACCCAAATTTCCTAAAGAAATTAGCCTCCTCTTTAGGACTGGGACATGCATGACCTTCTTCAACACCCATGTGTTGCCCGTCTGCAATTTCAACCACACTTCCCCTTTGCCAACAATTTGACAAGGCTCATCAACCCCTAAATAAATCTTTCCAAAGTCTCCTTGGACATAATCATGGGAAAATACTCTATTTGGGGCTACATGGAAAGAGGCAATAGAATCTATAATCCAAGATTCTACTTTATCCAAGGAACATACAAGAGCATCCTATGCAATAATACATGCAACATCTGCTTCTTCATTTCTTTCATGCTGATCTTCTACCAACCAACAATCTTTCTTTACCTGCTCTTTCTTTCCATAATTCAGTAATTGAGAATTCTTGCCATTGAGTTCCTCCATTCTTAGCTTACTTTCTTTTGTCATTGATATACTCTCACTCAATCAAAAATCCCTGAGAGTGACCTGTAATCAACAAACACTTAACATGCTCTGACCACCTGTTAGTGTACCTAACCAAGCTCTGTGAACCTGCAACCTGGCTCTGATACCACTTGATAGGACCTAGGCTCACAAAGCTCTGATACCAATTGTCAGGACCCCTGCTCCTCAAGAGCACACTTGATTACCTTTGTATAAGCAACTAAACATGGAATTTAACTAGAATGATAAGTAACTAGAATTCAAAAATAGCACAGAATATGAGAGACAATACACAATTATATTCAACTCATCCAGAAGGAAATACAATAAAGAGATCACACTCTTCCCACACCTCTTGGGTGTACCAGTAATCTTCCTCAAGAGTTCTCTCTCTCAATTACAAACAAATGAACTTAAACACAGAGTTGTTGTTTCAACTAGTCAGTATCAATACTGCCAATACCACCGAGTATACACACATACTCCAAGTCTGAGTACACCACGTACTTCAAGTAGATCTCACTAATCTTGCAACAACCTGCAAATCAAATGATCTTACTTACCATGTAGATCTAACCTGATCTTGCTACACCGTAGATCAACCTAGTCTTACACACCTACCGACCTAAATCTTACAATCGGGAAGAACCCTTGTCCTTGCCTCTCTAAGTCTTTATGATTCTCCAAATTACAATACAACCCATGGGTCTCTTAAATAGATCCCATACAAAAAATAATTAGACTTTCCAATTACAATAATTAGAAACGCAGCTCCAAGACTAAAATTAGTCTTTACATGCAAACAACTGGTTCGTTAAACAAACTGTTCATGTAACTAACAGTTCTGGAACCACACAAGCGACCAACGTCGGTTACTGTCTGTCTAGAGATGATCGACATCAGCCGATGCATGACTGATGTTGGCAGCTTCCTATCTACCCCTGACCGACGTCGGTTGGCCTAACCGACGTCGGTTGGCCTGACCGACGCCGGTTACTGTGACACTCAGCACCTCCTCCATGTTTGCATCAGTGAAGCTTTTAGCTCCACAACCTAACAATTTGCCTCTATTATTTTTCATTGGTAACATCCTAAATGAGAATACGGTTCCAATGCATCTGACATCACATTCTAATTCTAATCCAATCAAATTTTGGACCAATACCAAGACATTCTGATTAATTTAAGTAATTTGTTCACAAAGTGCTTAATCATGCTTAAGAGCTAATTAATCCAAATTATAGTCTAATCAAGAATTCCATGAAAACTTATTGAATACTTGTCTTTAGAAAAGAATATTGAATATCTGCATCATCAATTGACCTTTCTTGGGCAAACATCCCTACACCATAAATGCCACAAATATCTTGATTCATGCCCTCCATGTCTCATCAATGCCTTCTATAATGCCCTCCATGCCTCTTAATATCCCCTTATTCCAATGTCATGATGAGGATAATTACAAACTTAATTCTAAAAATTTAATTAATCCTCAACCACACATCTCAATCTTGAGATGAACGATTCAGATTGATTCTAGACATTCTCAAAAATCTATAAATAGGAGGCCTTACTACATCATTTCTAAGCTATTTTGATGCAAAGTTATTATGCTCAAATATCTCCAAAATCCATTGCAATTAGTGTTACCATGCCAAATTGATTCCAATCCAAGCCAAGCCACAAGCCAAAGGTGCCAAAGAGAGGTGGAGATAGCCAAGTTTCCATTACCAAAGACTTCATGAGCACAAGCCGAGCAAGCCATTACAACAAGCATTTTGGAGCATCCAAGGGAGTAAATAAAGTTTTATTTTACATTTTATTTGTGTGTTTCATTCATGATTGTTAACTAAGCTCTCCCTAGTGTCTAGGCCTAGAGATGTTATGCTATTAGTGTGTTTATTTCATTTTATTTGTCATTTTGGAACTAACACCATACTAATCATCCTCTCTTGAGTCAACTTCCTAGATCACATAATGGCACGTTTAGTGGGACCAGATACATCTCACACCTGAAGAAGATCATTTTGTAACTCTAAAATATTTATTTGGACCTTTAAAACTCTTACAAATTGATTTTCTAACTTTATTTTGCTATTTTTTATTTGCCATGGTTTTACACAATAATCAACATTGGCAAGTAAGACCGACATCGATTGCATATCTTAATCAACGTCAGTTGGTAAAACTGACATCAGTTATATACCTATCAAGATGATCATAGTGGTATAACCAATGTCAATTAGATAGCTGACATCAGTTAGCCAAAGTAACTATCATCGGTGGTAATAACCGACGTCGATCACTATGTTTTTCTTAAAACACAGACCTAAGAGTTATTTTTCCAAAGTTCATTATTTTAAGCTAAAAAGAGCTTCAAATCTAAAGGGCATGATAACATTTTTTTTGCAAGATAAAGCTTGACATTTTCTCAAAAACATGTTTAAATCACCTTTTGCATGCTTAAAAATCAATTAGGAACCTTGTTTTGGTGTTTAACAAAGAATTTAGATGTTTTTGGTGAATGTTTTCAAAGTTTGCAAATTAGACCAAGGGGTCAAATGAACACCATCAAATCTTTTATTTTGGGTTTTAAATTAAACACACTTATCAATTCTTGTTTGTAATAGTTGTTTAATCAAATTTTTGTTTGGCAAAAAGAAGAATGTTGCATGTATGCTCTTCCATTTGTCCCCTATAGGGAACCCTTGGAATCAAAAGCACCATTCCTATTTCAAGTAGCCTAGTCCAAGGCTTAGAAATAAATTCATCTAAAGCACTCCCCAAAAATTCATCAAATTTTGGGTGACTTTGAAAATAACCCTAAAGTCTTTCTACTTTCATGCTTTCTTTATTTTTATGCAAACTTGGCTTGTGAGGGGGACTTCATCACCTCCCACAAGTTCTTTAGGGAAGCTTTGACTAGGGATTTCATCTCTTAGCATTGACTTCATTTGGATCTTTTGGAGTTGCACACAGGATGTAGTATCATTTTAGACATCGCACTACACTGAACAAATAGCAAGATGTAGTGGTTACAAAAAGGAATAGACCTTTTTGTAATAAGCCAAGTGATATGGGCTCAAAATTTGTATTTTTATTTTACATTGTTTGGCATTGAAGTCATTATGCAATTTATTCCCCTAGGTCATTTGAAAACTTGTTAAATCTTAAAAAATCTCCACTTATCGTGGAAGTATTGTTGGTGCAAGGTGTGCCTCATGGTCCATGTCATAATACTATCATTTGAGAGAAAGGGTGTAAAAACCCTACTAGATAATGTGCATTTACTTTTGGATGAACACTTAAAATCCTCTCAAATGATGTATATTAACGGATTTAAATAATACCAAGCAACCTTGTCAATTTAGGATCTAAGGGTGATTAATTAGTTGGTCTTGTCCTAGATTAAAGTCTTGTTTGAAGTCAAAACTTGGTGTAAAAAAATAATACAAACCAAACACATAGTCCAGATTTTCCTTTGACCAAAGAGCCTTATGCTGCCCTCATGAGATCATCAATTTGCCTTGTTCAAAATTCATCAAAAGCTTAAGAGTCATATCATCCACTTTGGCACAGTTATGTTGCCCAATTGAGTCTAGACCTTTACCAAAGTTGTTTAAGTCCTTCACTTATAATCTAAATTTGGAATTACACTTTTAAAATTTCATAGGGTTGATGTGTTAATTGGGTTCACCATTTGCACTAAACTTGAGGGAACTTAGGTTTAATTTCTAATTTGGGTTGAAGGTCATTTTAAGACTCATAATCATTGTCATCACTTGATAGAATTAAGCCATTTTGTGCTAAACACTTGCACTTTGAGTATGTGCACCACAAACATTTTGAGTCAAGAAAAGTAGTGTTATGCCGTCAAAATTATGGGAAAATGTCTTTGCCTTAGAGAGTTTTTGAAACAAACTTTTTTGTCATACCTTTTGAGTAGTCTAGCGTCGTTACACTACCAAAAACATTTCAAATATTATTTCATAGATCCTCTTGCATAGAGTTCCTAATTTTTTCCTACATTTTTAGGCAAATCCAAGTGTACTTTTGTGATCCTTTTTCTAAAGCACAGTTATAATGTTCACCTTTGTCTAGCTTGTTTGTCAAAAGAACCAAGTTTTATACCATTATTTATGAGAAAATAAACTATTGCTAAAATGCCTTTTGTTTCATACCTTATACCTATTTGATCAAGTTCATGACCAAGAATCAAATGCCTAATGTTTGTTATAATTATTTCAAATTCATTAGATTAAAACTTTCATCTATTTTCAAAGTCTAGCTGTTGACATCATTTAGCCAAGAGTCCTAGCACATGCCTTGTTTGATCCTAATTTTTGATGCCACATTAGGCCAAAAGACCTAACAACTTTTAAATTCTTAGATTAGACTAATTTGAAACACTTCGACCTTAGAGTTGGGCATTTTGATTTTTGGTCTATTTACTTGTTTATCTTTGTGTGAACAGTGAAACATTAGATACTTCACGCTAGCTTATTTCCTCACAAATATTTGCATAAACCTTTTGATCCTTTTGATAAATCTAGACCAATTTAGAACATCATTTACTCTAGATCTTATCCTTTTTAGAGTTTGTAGAACTCTTTGACCTTCTATCGCAAAGCATTGACTATGGATCCTAACATGTATTCCTACACTCATAGTGGAATCATGTACAATCTAGGGATTAGTAATATAGTTACACAGGAACAAATGGTGCAAGACCTCTATGTGGATAATATTTATTATGAGATGGATTCTTATCCCTCATATAATACTCAATCAAGGGCATAAAGCCAAGATCCATTGGCTAACTAGCTGGTTAACACACCAGCTTACTCAAAATAGGACCAAGAATAAACTACACAATACCTAGCCATAACACCCACAGTGGACGAGCCAATTTTTCAATAGTCATATCCTACTAGTATGACTTCCACGTATGATCCATTTTTGTTTGAGTGACATTTTTTGGAAAACAAAGATGATATTCTAGTTAGAGCCATAGAGGTAGGGGTCAAGTTTCCAGCAAACTTCCCCCATAAAAATTTACCAAGTCTAGTAAGAGTGCCCCACAATATCATTTACGATCAATAGGCTTTTTCTAGTAATCATATGGCTCTACTCCAAACAACGTATCAAGACCCTAATATATCCAATCGAGTCAAAAACATCATGGAAGATCTCTTTAACCAAATGCAAATAGCATATCAAACCTACCTGAAATTAGCACGTGATTTCAATCAGATGAACATGGTAAGTAAGCCTCTTATTGACCTATTTCCTTCAACAAGAGTGTTTATAGAGTTAACTGGACAAGAGAATTTGAGTTCTGACCTATTCATACAAATCACTTTGATAGATAATTTGATGCATATACTTGTTATTAAAGAAGTGTCTTCAGCCTCTACACAGAATAGTGAGCCAAACATAGTAGACAATATGCAAATAGCATCCAATCCCGATCAAAGAGGTACTCAACTAGCCGCTTCCTCAAGTATACAACCTCCAGGATTAGGTAATCAAATAACAGTTAATGTCATGCCTCAATGATAGAATGTGATGAATCCTACTCCCCCTCAATAAGTAGCTTGTATTATTCCACAACAGCAGGCACAATCTAGTGTATCAACATAATAGAGGACAAATATATTGCCACCTCAATTGAGGGCAACTAATGTTTCACCTCATTAGGTAATGAGGAACATACCTATTCAATCATAGACTAATATGCCAATTCAAAACCAAGCAAGGACTAGTCAACAACATGCAAATATTGGTCAGCGATAGATGTCAAATTTGTAGCCTGGTTTCACTTCCTCAAAGGGATTCATGCAACAAGGAAGTTCCCATGTTTCTTAAGTACCTACTAGAAAACCATTGGTTCAAAATATATCACAATTTCAGAGACAGGGTCTTGGTCCATAAGTTCTCACTCCACATCAAGGTTTGAATAGTCAGCAGCATGTCCCTTTTCAACCACAGCAGGCACAGTATAATTATATCCCTCCATCCCAACCATGAAATCTTCTAAGTCAAACCTTTATTGCTAACCCAAATTAGAATATCGTGCAGCCAAATGTGCAATTTCATGTACATCCTAATCCACTTATGCGTATTCCTGGCCCATTCCCCAACCAAACCAATATATCCCAATAGGTATCTCCATCATACCCTGGTCAAAGTGTCCCACTTATGACCCCCCAACCATTTACCCAAACTAATATTCTCTCTCAAACCAATGTCCCTTCCAATTTTCTATCCCAAGAATTGCAATAGATAAAAGATTCAATTGCTACCATTCAAGTGGGTAAACAGACTAAAAATTTCAAATTGGATGACATGTGTTCTTATCCATTCAACATGGAGTATTTGTAAATACCATTTCCTTCAGGATATGAACCACTGAAATTCAACAAATATAAAGGGAAAGGTGATTTTAAGGCTCATTTGACCAAATTCTTTATTGCATGTCAACCAGTGTCATATAATGACATATACCTTTTGTTGTTGTTTCCAAGGAGCTTGGTTGGACAAGTCTTGGAGTGGTTTTTAAAATTGCCCAAGAATTTAGTAACGAATTTTGATGATCTTTTTGATAAATTTATGCAGCACTTTTCTTATAATCTCGAGCATGAGATTTCATTAGTGGACTTAACGCAAGTAAAGAAAAAATCTAAGGAGAGTTTTGCAAGTTATTTATAGTGATGGAAAGACCTTGCAAGTCATTTCACCCATAGTTTACCAGATAAATAATTAGTTGTTGTATTTACTAAAAATTTGCATGGTGAGATAGATTATCATTTGGAACTACAATGTGCACATACTTTCAAAGAGATCATTGATAAAGGTTTGTTGATCGAGTGGGTGCTCATCAATAAAAGAGTCATCAAACTTAATTCTACCAATCAAAGAAATGGCCAATAGTAACATCCTATTCAAGCACAAGCAATGCAATCAGCATAGGCCAATAACTAAGAAAGATAGAAGCAATTTAATCACAACAAGAATGTTATGGGAAATAGAGGAACCGAATCTCATCATGTCTAAATGGTGAAAACATCATTTGCACCACCTTTTCAGCTCACTCCTACCTAGAAACCTCTCCAACCAATGCCACAAACATAACCATAACTTGCACAACAAATACAATAGCTTTTACCATTGCAAACCCCTCCTCCTAGGAAAACCATCCCTACACATCATGTCTTTAGTGACCTAAGAGAACCTATTGAATATGTATTTTTCAAGCTTGCTACCACTAATCTAATTAGTTGGCCTATACCAAAGCATTATCTTCAAGGTATTCCTTATCCTTATTGGTATCATGAAAATGAATTCTATGATTATCATCGAATCAACAGACATAATCTATGAAGATGTGTCTAAATCAAGCATTTAATTGAGAATATATTAGAGAATCAAGAAATAACATTAGATAATGGTAATTTCACTTCCAATTAAACTCTTGGGATTAATCAAAACCTCTTTCCCTGACATAATAATAAGCAATAGTAAAACAACCAATAATAACAACAACCAGTGCAATAGCAAAATCAACAGTATCAAAAACAAAGGTCAAACTAGCAGAATCCACAAAATCAGCAGCAGAACCCACAATGACATAACAATAGACAAAACCAAGGTCAAAATGGTAACAACTAACAAACCTACTATGCAGTTGCACATCACTAAAATAGGGTTGTAGGTCATATTGTAGTGGGTAGTATTAATACCATCTCCATTAATCCTAGACTAAGTACTAATCAGCTTAGACCATTGCTAAACAATAATATTCAACCAAATTACATGGATAATCTTTCTTTGACCTGGGAGTGCATACAAGTAAACCAAAAAACTAGGACTTCTCCTTTTGGACCTTATATTGACAATTCATTTTTGCCATGTGACCACATGCAAGTACATCGGCAACCCTGACTTGTCCTATCTAGTCCCACACCATTTTCAACATCGGTTAGTAATAATGGTCTATTATTTAATCTCAATTATGTAATCACAACTCAGAGGCTGAAGATTACTATCCCAAGCCCACAACCATTTGCCACTTTGTCTATCATCCAACCAACTATTCAGCCTCAGAATAAACCATTCACTACTAACCAAGATAAGAAGTTTGATATTGTGGAACAATTGCAGAAGACACCAACACAAATTTCTATTTTAGATTTGTTGCGAAAGTCAATAATCCACAAGAACATCTTGAATGAGTTTTTGACCCATTCCATTATTGCTAGTGACATATCCCTTGATAAGTTTCAATCTTTGGTTAGACACCTAGCTCCAGCCCAACAAGTCACATTCAACCAAATCGATATGTCTTCCCTTGAACCGCTCCATAATAATCTATTATACATACAAGTTTATATAAAATGGCATAAAGTAAAATGGGTCCTTATAGACAATGGATCCGGCCTCAACATAGTGTCTCTAAAACTCATCAAGCTTCTTGGGTACATAATAGCATATCTCCAACAAAAAACAATAACTATTAAAGCTTAATAATCAAGAAAGAGAGTCATAAGGCACCATTAGTTTGTCAGTTATCATTGGACCTTTGACCCATGATACACTTTACCATGTTCTTGATCTTGAGTTATCATACATTATACTTCTAGGCAGGCCTTAGTTACATGAGATTCATGTAGTCCCATCAACGTTGCACCAATGTATCAAGTTTTCCCACTCATGGATGGAAGTGAATACTCCATGAGATTTACACCCATATGAACACTACAAATATCTTCAGATCAAATTTCAAAGCTATAATTATCAGTACGACATGAATCCAAGTTCCAAGCAGGATAAATGAAAGGCTATACTTATTGATCCTTCACCAGATAATTGCATAGATCTTAATACCTTGGATTCCCTTTCCCACATGCTACCGCCTAAAGCTTCTAATCATTTCACCATTTTAGATAATGGATCGGGAGAGTATGTGACCCATGATACATTTCATATTGTCAATCTTCCTTAGAATTCAAAAACCTTTGGATGACCTAAAGTCACTTCACATATGCATTGGAAACAAAAAAACAAAGATAAAGGACCTATCTCATTTGTACCAGCATCTAACCCAGAACCTGACCCTCTTGAAAGGGATGAATCATGGTTATACAATGACAACCAAGCTTATTGCTATAAAAATTCAAAGTATCCTATTCTTAATAGGATCATGGAGCATCACAAATATGAAGGAAGAGGCCTCAGATCGAATCAACAAGGAACCATCGAGCCAATTTCTATGACTAAATATGAAAAACCTTATGGACTTAGGTTTAAATTACCTAGGGGTGACGCCACATATCTTATTCAAACTCCATCACTAGCGACTAGTGATGATGATGTTGACAGCAAAGTAGAGTTTGATCATAGCTTTACCTTTGATAACCTAGTTGAAACCAACCTATTTGATAACAATACCATTTGTACATTTACCCTAGCTATTCATCGCAACCCATTTCCATTATATTATCCTCAACTGATAGATTGGGATCAATAAGAATCTAGTCTGTCAATTGATGAGTTCCAAAATGATGAGGCATTCTGTGATTTCTTAGGCTTTAGAGACAACATTCCGTTAGGAGATCACAAATCAGGATTCTCAATCACATTAGATCCTGCATCCTATTTTGGAGAGCGAGTGAACACTCTTAGCCAAAAATAAATAAGTAAAACATTGAGGTCCCAAAGTGAAAACCTCTTTGAGGTGCTTTTTGACTAGGGAAAAAGTAAAGATAAAGGCCAGTCTAGTGGTAAAAACTTGTTTCAGGTGTCATTAGATGGGGGTGTTCATTCTTCTTCAAATATAGACCAAGAGACCACCAATGATGAATTTGCCTGTGGATCCGAGTTTAACATTGAGTAACAATAAGTATTTAATCAATTTTTTCAATAATTTATGACTATTTTTGTCACATGGCTAGATCTCCCATTAGGGGACTCAGATTCATCATGCCTAGGAGAAGTTGAAGAGCAAGTCCTAACGGAGGATCCTGACATAATTCAATAGTTCAAGATGTTGTCTATTATCCTAAAAGACGGTTCAACCCTTATAGTCAAAGATACAACAAAGGTAAACAGCAAGACTCCATCAGACCTGAAATGGATAAAATTAGGCACGTCCCTCACTAAGGAGGAATATGACATCTTTACAGCTCTGTTAAAAGAATTTGTAGATATCTTTACATGGGCCTATTCTAACATGCCAGGTTTCGACCTCGCCTTGGTTCTACACCACCTTGTGGTTAATCCTGAAACCAAACTAGTAAAACAAAAGATACATAAGATGCATCTTCACATTGATGTATTGGTAAATAAAGAGTTGGAAAAACTCTTAGAAGCAGGATGTATTCGATCCATTGATTACTCAGAATGGATCTCTAATGTGGTACCTATTAGTAAAAATCTTGAAGGGATCAGAATTTGTTCTAATTTTTGAGACATCAACAAAGCTTGTCCTAAAAATGATTTTCATTTACCTAATATCGACATGGTCATCGACTCCATGGTAGGTTATGAAATGCTTTCACTCATAGATGGATTTTCAGGATACAACCAGATCAGAATAGCACCTGAAGACCAACATAAAATAGTGTTCACCACTCTATGGGAAACATTTTTTTATCAGGTAATACCATTTGACCTTAAGAATGTTGGAGTTACATACCAAAGGGCCATTACTGTCATATTCCATTATATGATGCATGATATTATTGAAGACTATGTCGAGGACATATTGGGAAATTCCAAAACCAAGGCTAACTATCCAGTAGTACTACGTAAGATATTTGAAAGATTATAAGAGTACAAACTCAGACTCAATGTAAAGAAATGTGTGTTTAGTGTAACTTCAATAAAATTACTTGGCTTCATTATGTCTCGTAGAGGTATTGAAGTCGATCCGGTTAAAGTCCATGCTATAACCGAGATGCTGACACCAACTAATTTAAAGCAACTCCATAGTTTGTAGGGTAAGTTCTATTCAATCTGATGCTTCATCTCTCAGTTAGTAGACAAGTGCCATCTATTTACACACCTTTTGAAGAAAGGAGTTGCATTTCACTGGGATGATCACTGTCAAACATCTTTTCAAAAACTCAAATACTATCTTGTGAATCTGCCTATTTTATTACCTCCTATGCCAGGAAAGCCACTCTTGTTATACCTATCAGCTACCGACCATGCTCTTGGGGCACTCTTGGCTCAACATGATGACAATGGAAAAGAGCATGATGTATACTACCTGAGCTGTACCTTGGTTACATATGAACATAACTATGCACCTATTGAAAAAGCTTGTCTAGCCATGGTCTTTGCAACTCAAAAATAGCACCACTACATGTTGAGTAATAATACCATGGTCATTTCAAAATTAGATCCGCTCAAGTATCTACTATCTAAAACAGATTTGTAAGGTAGAATGGCTAAATAGATCATGTTTCTTAGTGAGTTTTACATAGAGTATGTCAATCAAAAGGCAATCAAGGGATAATTTCTTGCAGATCAACTTGTTGAAGCACCTCTCATGGACACATAGCCACTCACATTTCAATTTTTTGATGAATGCATCATGACCGTCATTGACATACCCCTTGAGGAGTAGCCCTGGAAGCTGTGTTTTGATGGTTCATTCACTGCACATGGATTAGGGGTAGGCCTATTGTTTATTACACCACAGGGGGATCTAATCCCTAAATCATTTAGAATCAGCTTTCCTTGTACAAACAACATGGTCGAGTATGAAGCACTTGCTGCAAGACTTTGACAAGTAGTGCATTAGAATATATCTCATCTCCAAGTTTATGGTGATTCTCAGTTAATCATCAATCAGGTCACAGATCATTTCCAGACCAAAGATGACAAGCTAGTTCTATATAAATCCATGGTTGACACTCTTAAATGATAAATTACCAACATTTAGTTCGAGTACATACCAAGGGCTAGTAACAGAATTGCAGATTCTATGGCTACTATTGGTTCTCTGACTCGACAAATAGATAAAGCTAGAGAGTATCAATTCCTCATCAAGAATTTATTAGCACCAACTCATGAACCTTCAGTTGTCACAATGATTTGTGATATTGTTGGTCCTAATTCTATCTGGTGCTCGGACCTTTACTACTACCTTCATGACCAAGGTTTACGACCTAACCTATCTCGAAAACAAACCAAAGCCTTTATTCATCATTCCACTCATTATACTCTACTTGGATCCACTCTTTACCATCGTAGTTTTGATGGAACTCTGCTTCATTTTTTAACTTCGATAGAGTCTACATTAGCGTTAAGAGAAGTTCACGGAGTATGTTGCACTCATTCTAGTGGGGTAATCCTATCCAAAAAGCTCTTGCATGCTGGTTGTTATTGGTCCACAATGGATGCAAATGCCACTGCATATGTAAAAAAGTGTGACAAATGTCAATGGCATGCTAATCTGGTTCATACCCTTGCAAAAACTTTGAAACCAATGTTGATACCATGGCCATTTTCTACATGGGGACTTGACTTCATTAAGAAGATTAACCCCACTTCATCTGACAGCCATAAACATATCCTTACCACCACTGAATATTTTACTAAGTGGGTTGAAGCTATACCCCTCACTTACGTGATTGGAAAGCAAATTTATAAATTCATCTTCAACCAGAGCATTTGCCGATATGGTATCCCCTATGAAATTATATCTGATAATGGAGGATCATTCAAGAATAAATATGTAGACCAGCTATGTACTGAATATAACATCACACAACATTTTTTTACAACATATTACCCTCAAGGTAATGGTTAGACCGAGGCATCCAACAAAACCATTGTCAATATCCTTCAAAACTATTGTCAATGATGCCGGTCATGATTGACACTTTCAGATATTCTTTGCCCTTTGGACATACCATACCAATCATCATACTCCCACAGGATTCACTCCATACTCATTTGTTTATGGTACTGAAGCCATCCTTTCTATTAAGGTCAAATTGCCTTCACTACATATCTCTTTCAAGCATGTTTTGGATGATCATGACTATTGAGTAGCTCGCCTACAAGAGCTAGAATTACTTGATGAGAAACGTACAGTAGCACTCAACAATTTTCAAGCATATCAAAACTGACTCAAAGGCCACTATAATTGGTGTGTTAAGAATAGAACATTTAAACTTGGTGATCTTGTTCTTAAAAAAAACCAAAAGAATACCACGGCTAAGAAGAAGCATAAAGGTAAATTCAAACCAAATTGGATAGGGCCTTTCATCATTACTGTAGATTATGGATCGGGAGCATATAGGCTTGCCACACCAGATGGAGATGAACTTCTTGAGCTGATGAATATTATTCATCTCAAGTGGTACTATGCTTGAGCGATAAAGTGTATTGTCTATAAGGATCATTTTAGTTATTCTATTTTATCACTATTCTTCTTTGTACAAATACCATCCTTATCCGTCCTCCTCATCGAATCCACTTTTTGCTTCTGATCTATCAGCCCAGTGTGTTATATAGCCTAGCCCATTTGACCTTGGTTTTTACCATTCATTACACAATTTCAACATCAAGGTCTCTGATCAGTTTCATCAGTTGGTTCAAGAACTTCAGATAGAGATCGTACTTTATGATAGTATGATAGAAGTTTCGACAATTGCATCCTTCGTTTGTTATTCCTTTCTTATCACCAGTCTTCCTACTAATTATAACCACCTTTGGGCAAATTATTACCTTTGATCTACGTTGTCGTGTCCTATTTATAACCACCTATGGGAAAACTAAGGACAACATTAATCCTTGATGTACCAACTTGCCACTTCTTATGTCATCTTATGCCTTTTTACCAACTATGTCTGTTCTATTTGAATTGACTGCTACGCTAGTCAAATTCTTCTATTGTAAGGGTGGAACTACAGTGACTTGAAGTCCTACTCTGGGACTATATAGGCAGTGTTCAATACTTGTTGAGGTTAGCTCAGTCACCCTTTTTCCCACACTCTCACCATTTTACGAGCAACCTAAGCCACGCTCTCATCATTTTACGAGTGACCTTAGTTTAAATATTCTCATCATTTTGAAAGTAACCTAAGCCACGCTCTCACTATTTTGTAAGCAACCTAAGCCACACTCTCACCATTTTACGAGCAATCTAAACCACACTCTTACCATTTTATGAGTGACCTTAGTTTAAACGCTCTCACCGTTTTGTGAGCTTGAACTATTTAGTGTCTCGTCATTCTAGATTGAGTTGAGACACTCCAAAACACTTCCAAAAACATTTACAAAAATCATTAGAAAAGAACAAAAACATTGACCACTTCTTTGTCTTAAAGAATTTGGGAACTCTTACTAAGTTACAAGCAAATCACTTGTCATTTAGTTTCCCCATCTTTTTTGGCCTCTTTTTTTCACTCACTTGCCATTTTGTAAGACCCTCTTCTTCTCTCACATCCATTATGTTTGTTTTCATCAGTTATCACATTCTTCTCATTCCTTAGGAGAACTACATTTGGCCTAAAGTTTTTTATTGGATATTACATCCATAGAACTATGTAGGCAACGTCCACTTACCTAGTGCATATGGAGATAGCTCACCACCCCCTCCCTTTTCTTTTATTCCCCCATTTTGTTCGTTTGTTAAATTGTCACCTATTTTATAAGGATAATGTTCGTAGGGTTTCTATTGCGTTGTTTGTTTGTTTGTTTTTACTTTTTTTTTTTTATGTTTATTTGTCTATTTGTTGATTTCAACACTGATGCCTTGATTCAATTTATGTGTGTTCATTGGGTGATTCCTTGCCCACACTTACACTTGAATCCATCCCTATTCATATGTTTACATTGTCATCATGGTTTCTATCATTGATGCATTATTTTCTATTGAGTATTGGATTACGGGAGTCAGTCCTCATGCATATTTTGATCAAGTCTTTATGGTATTCTATCATGAAGTCTATCGATAGGTGCTACAACAAATTTAAGTTTCAAGAAGTATATTCAACAATGGACACATCTCTTCGGCATTGACATCCTGATTCAATCCCAATCATATCCCAAATAGAGTAATTAACCATGAAATAATTTTAACCTTTATTAGTTCGAACGAGCATCTCCCTATTAGTAGGTTGTTCTAATTCATCAGTACCCTCTATGTTAAGTTATCATCATCCTCGGCTAAGTTTATCATGTTTTCCATAATCGAGGTCCAATGAATATAACTGCCTATAGGCAAATCATTGCACACTGTCCCACTTGCATTTCTCAATGATTATAACCACCTTTGGGCAAATCATTGTGTTGTCACCACTTTACTTTTTTTGCCTATACTAGGACATGTTATTATATTGTTTGTTTGTTCTAACTAGGGTAGCTCCATCTTCACAATAATTATAACCATCTTTGGGCAAATCATTGTGTTATCATACCACATTGCCACTATTGGGGTATAGTGTTTATAACCACCTTTGGGCAAACCATTGTACACCGTCCCACTTGCATTCTCAATGATTTTGACTACTTTTTTAGTATCATTGTGTTTTCACCCCATCATCTTTCTTTTTTTTTGTCCCCTCATTTTGCTTCTTTCTTTTCAAGGGACTGTTTGTCAACCTACTTGTGCCAATCGTTCCCTCGAGGGGCATCATACAATTAGTTTATCATCATTGCAGTTGTAGGCATATAGGACCTTTTCATTCTTTGAGAAGACATTGTTGCGCTTATAGCTTGCAATGCCTTTATAAATAGAAGCAAACTATAGACACCTAAATCTAGCCACTAATAACCTCCAATCAAGCTTTTGACCAATTTCCATCTAAAATGCATAATTTAACTTAAAAACACTAAAACACGCTAAATGATGTGAAACTGACATATTCAACTATCAATTTTGGAAAGGGTATTCCTAAATGGGGTAATGCAATTTATGGGCCAGCTAACTTTGATCAGATCATTTCGAGTCAAAATGTCAATTTTGCACCTAGGTGCTTTGGATTGTTCTTTCGTATCAAATATCTTGCACGAGACATGTGCCTTTGTTATTTATTTTTGGTAACATCCTAAATGGGAATACAGTTCCAATGCATCTGACATCACCTTCCAATTCTAATCTAGTCAAATTTTAGACCAATAACAAGACATTCTGATCAATTTGAGTAATGTGTGGACAAAGTACTTAATCATGCTTAAGAGCTAATTAATCTAAATTAGAGTCTAATCAAGAATTCCATGGAAAATTGTTGAATACTTATTTTTAAAAATGAATATTAAATATCTACATCATCAAGTGACCTCATTTCTTGGAAAGACATCCCTAGGCCATAAATGCCACAAATATCAAAATTCATACCCTCCATGCCTTATCAATACCTTCCATGATGCCCTCCATGCCTCTTAATTTCCCCTTCTTCCAATGTCATGATGAAGATAATTACAAACTTAATTCCAAAAATTGAATTAATCTTCAACCACACATCTCAATCTTGAGATGGACGGTCCAAGTTGATTCTAGACATTCTCAAAAATCTATAAATAGGAGGCCTTACTACATCATTTTTAAGTTATTTTAGTGCAAAGTTATTGTGCTCAAATATTTTCAAAAGCCATTGCAATTAGTGTTACCATGCCAAATTGATTCCAATCCAAGCCAAGCCATAAGCCAAAGGTGCCAAGGAGAGGTGGAGGTAGCCAAGCTTCCATTGCCAAGGACTTCATGCACACAAGCCGAGCAAGCCACTACAACAAACATTTTGGAGCATCCAAGGAAGGTAAAAGAAAGTTTTTTTTTACATTTTAGTTGTGTGTTTCATTCATGATTGTTAATTAATCTCTTCCTAATGTCTAGGCCTAGAGATGCTATGTTATTAGTGTGTTTGTTTCATTTTATTTGTCATTTTGGAACTAACGCCATACTGACCATCCTCTCTTGAGTCAAATTCTTCGATCACAGAAATAAGTGTTTTTCCCTTATCTTTGCCTATCTTACTATCTTTGGCCTTATAAGACTCCTATGTTGATGAACTATGATTGAAAGAATTAGGGACACTGATGTTGTGCTTCTTGAACAACTTAGTCAGTTGGTCAATCTGCTTCTTCATGCATTTAGATTCATCATGCCTATATTTCTTATAGTAGTCACATGTGAGTCACTCTTTTTTGGGTGTTTTGTCTAAAGAGGACTCTTTTGATACTTTTGACTTAGCATCAGATTCTTTACCCTTTCTTTGCTCTAGGTCCTTATAATGTTTCTTTTCCTTATCAGAAGCCTTCTGTTTGTCATGACTCATAATTAAGGCATGTGATTTAAATGACTTTAATGTATCCATTTAAATGAGCTTGTCTTATTCCTAAGTCAAGTCAGCAGTAAAGTCATGTAAAGACGACATGGTTCATGTAGCTCTAAGAGCATGCTTGGTAGCATGGAAGGTAGAAATGAAGACAGAATAGTCATATCCCAACTTAGCAAAGATGGAAAGAATCAATTGATCATCTTTTTTTTCAATGCTACACCGTTTCAACTATACCCTGATTGATTTGAACTTTGTGAAAAAGTCTTGTATAGTATCAAAATCACTTGAGCTCAATTTGATGAGCTCATTCTCCAATTCATGACCCCTCATTGTATCATACTTCCCAAAGAGTTTTTCTAATATGGTCCAAATTTTATTGGTATTAGCATATTCAATATGCAAGAGTAGGTCGGGAGACATAGACAAGTATACAAGACTGTAAGATTCGTCATTTTTGTTATACCACTTCACCTTCTCTGCCTCAAGGGTCAGTTCTTTTTATGTATCTATCGTGATTTGGTATAAGTTTTTACCCCTCGATAGAGTTTATATTTTAACTTTTCACTTGTGATAGTTGAACGGTATAATAATCATAATAGAACTCAGATATATGGTGCAGAAATGAAGTATGTATTGAATTATATGTGCTAAAAGACTAGGAATATGCAACCCTTCTGAATTTGTAGAAGTTAAAATTTACAAGGCATAAGAATATTACCAATGCATAAAGCTGAAAAAAACTCGAACTTTCAAAAAAAAAAGCGCCTCAAAAGGAGTAGCAAACTAAAAGTTTTGCACATTTGAAGTTCTAGATGGCAAGGGTAATCTCCACCTTGCAAAATTTGAAAAATGTTCGATGTGTAAAAGTTTGGATTGGATGCTAAGGTTAAGCCACCACTAATAGAAATCAAAATTTAAGTCCCCTTCATGTGACTATGCCATATGACCAAGGGGCTAAGACCATCTGTGAGTGTCTAGAACGTCGAACACTGAAGGAAAAGATAGGTAAAACTGAGGTCTACTCAGACGATTGGCAAAATCCAAGGGATGTTCAAACAGTCACTGGAACCCAAATGATGTTCGAGCAGGTGTCAAAATCCAAGGCATGTCTGGGCAGATGATAAAACCCATGGGTTACTTGAGCAAGTGTCAGAGTTCAAGGGTTGTCCGAGTAGATGATAGAACCCAAACGCTACTCACGCACGGGTCGAAGTTTGACAGGTGTTCATGCAAGGGGCAGAGCCCAACAAGTGCTCGTGTAGGAGTCAAAACCCAACAGGTACTCATGCAGGAGCTAGAACCTGATAAGTGCTCGTACAGGGGTAAATATTGACTGAGAGGTTGAATTCCACCAAAGGATGCTCGAGGTGTCAGAGTCCAAGTCTGTCAAGTGTGCATGCAATCACCCAAACGTTTGCTTGGACTTGTTTTCCTACCACGAAAAGTCCAACTATCAATACTCCCTGTGAGAGGTAGAAATTCCATCAAAATGGAAAAACCTCCAAAAATATGGATTTTGTATAGCTTATCTAAAATCTGGCAAAGACTCACTTGGTTTCTTAACAAAGCTAGAAAAACCCAAAAATAGTTTTTCCTCAAAGTCACTAGATGTAGGGGTTTTTGCAAAAATTTTAAAATAGCATTGAAACCTTCCGAAAATGGTTGAAAATAGACTATCACAAAACTAGGTCATATTTACAGTAGTTCTTAAGATTTTTCCACCTTCTAAATCTAGTGGCATTGTCTATTTTTTACTTAGATATTTTGTTTATGTAGATTTGCACAGAATTTTGAGAAACCCCACCAAACCCTAGAAAACTAAAATCAATGAAAAAAATTGAACAAGCAAGAATACAAGATCTCACAATAGAATTGATGAATTTGTTTACCAGTGTAACTCTAAAACTATGTCGTAGTGTGGCACAATCGAGGATCGGACTAGATATGGTTGAATGCACAAAGTTAAATCTATATAGAGTAGTAAAAACTGAAAAACAACTCAAAAGAGGAAGAAGATTATCTTTACAACAAAAAATTGTATTACCATTCATTTATTAGTCAAAATATATATAAGAAGGTACATTATTTAGTGATGAATTAAGTTACCCGAAAAGGTGATTAACTCACCTCACAATTATAAAATGCATTAAAGTACATTTCTCCTAATAACTTATTATTAACCTAAGCAAACTAATTAGACTGTGTAGGTAAAACCATATAATGGAAAAAATCCTATAATAACAATTCAAATGTGAAAGCATATAAAAAAACCATGAACATAAAAGGTACCATAACAATAATAGCCACATGAAAATAAAAAGAACACAATTATGGATTCAGTTACAGACAACACACCTACACGTAACGTTTCATCTCTATATTATGTCAACAAAAATTCCTCTGCAAAACACAACATGGACGAGAACTTTCAAATAGGTTTTATGACCATTTGGCAATAGGAAGTACACGAAAATATAAGTCGAGACATTTATTGGTAGCACATAAAGCAGCTCTAATTTGTCACATTAATGGAACAAAACCCACCAAGCCACGTGGAAAATGGTGTTGGCTTTGACATTAATGATTCACGCATCTTCCAACATGACACTTCATTTCATATTAATAATCCATATAATTTTGGTTTGTGTCTTGCTTCAAAAAAAATTAAGCCAATGATAAAATACCATGCTCAGTTGAAAATTATTATTAACCATTTTTTACAAATTAATTGGTTCATTTAGTCCCAACAATTGATTGTACCGAAAAAATGACGAAAAAATAACATGTCAATGAAAACATCATTATATAACTGCATACAACATAAATAATCTCCCGAACAATATATTTAAATTTTAAAAACATTAAATTGTGGTATCAAAGGAAAATCCCCTTTGATCCATGCGATTAAACCATGATTTTTTATTTAGCTCCCAAATTACCATGAAAAAGAAAGTTGAACATAAAGAGTGTTCTCTGAGGGTAACGTTGCTCTTAATCCTTCTCGGATATAAAATAATTAATTTACATACTACAATGGCAGCCATTCTAGTATGGCAGCCAGAAGTGGATCAGAAGTGGATCTAAGTTCTAAATTTATAGCCATTCTACAATGGCAGCCAGGGGTACTGTGGATTGTAAATGTCCTAAAAATTAATAGTCATCAAATTATTGTAAATGTCTTAAAAATTAATAGTTATTTAATGATCATAGGATAATTTTGAGTTTCTTTTGATGTTTATTTGACAGTCATATTGAATTTTCTTTTCAATTTAGAGAAGTCAAATAAAAAATTATACCATTTTAAGTATAAGTAGGAGTTTAGAATCTTTTTCTTTTAAGAAAGAGTTTTTCAAATTCTACAGCAGAATTTTTTTGAGAAAACAATATTCATTAATCAATGTGAGAAAATTTTTTGGTAGGCACTTCAAAATTGACATTTTTGGACATTTTTCAAATAAATGTATTTAAAATATTTGTACTAATTTTTAGCCTTCTCATGATAAGTAGAGGCTTTTAAACGATATTGACGACTTCAAATTTGATTCCTAATTGGTTTGAGTTAACTTGTAGATTAAAGGGACAGCATACCGAATTATTAGAATAACCATGATTTTAAATAATATTATGCTGAGAGATATAATATTTCCACAACGGACATGATTAGAGACAAAAATATTTTGAAAAAAAATGTATCAAATATTTTTAATCAACTTTTTTTTATTATATTCAATAATCTATCATCAAGAAGAAAATAATAATAAATAATAAAATCACAGAATATGATCCAAAATGTTGATTAAAAACATCATACAAAATTTTCCCTGTAAATATTTTCTCTCCAATAACCTGCCCTGTCATCATCTTTCAATTATAGCAAACTTGCTGAGAAAAGTTTTTACCTTAAATGCATTAAGCTATTTATCCATCTAACAGTGACTAAAACATCAGAAATATGATATAATTCAAAGAGGAACTGAAACACTGCTCTAGCACATCAACAAAAAACAAAGCAAATGATAGAAATTATGAATATTCACAAATATCAACCCAAAAAAATCATTGTCTTCACTTTATGATAGCTCGAGGCAAAATGGAAGTGCAAAGAGAAAATTAATTTCTGATTCAGACAGACGGTGAGGATGCAAAAATAAATGTGGCTTCTGAGAGTAAATCAAAGCCATTCTCTCAAGCCAAAATAGGGGGAAAAAAGATCATAAAGCAAGAAAAATGAGTTGCAAATGCTTTTGGTAAACTGCCCTATAAGGGGACTCTGTAAGAGCCAATGCAGTTTTCATTAAAAAGGCATGAAAAGGAAATTAAAAAGCCTAGAGCACCTAAGAAAATATTCTAGAAGGCTAACAACCTATGAAATGTGCTAAATTTTGGAAATCAAAATGAAAAATGTCTCTAAGAAAGTTGGCTTCTGTCACAGGATTCTTCAGGCCTGACAATGTTGGATGTTAGATATGTGATAACAGTTAAATTTTGGACCTTTTTACGGTATTGTTTATAGCCCATTCCTCAACAAGGGAGTGTGGGGGGACAATGCCTCCCACTATTGTAGCACGGTGATTTAAGGGGGGTCCAAAGACAAAAAATGAGTCAAACCCCTATTTTTAGAAAGATGAATTCCACAGAATTCTTTTCTTAGAAAGGAAATTCTGATGGTAGTTCTTTCACTCTATTTTTAGGAGGAAAAATTTTAATGATACTTTGCCAATTAGACATATTTATCTTTGTGGAGTTCACATGTAATCTACACAGCGAGTTCGCATGTAATCTGTTCATCTTGAAATTAATAAAACTTATATCTTGCACCATGAATATTTCCTTAACTTTACTAAGATTTTAGCACGTAAATCCTGTGTTTTGTCTCATACATATTAGGTATTTTGATTGTTTAATTATCTATGTTATTACATTCTGTTATTTTCCTGTTGCTGTAGAGTGTGTGGTTTCCTAAGAGTAAAATGGCCTATGTTGCTAAAATGATAAAGGCTTATAGCAATTTACTTGACTGGGTTTACTTTTCCACTGATTATCATTTAATGGATGAAATTCAGATACCGATTTCATGCAGGTTTTGAAGGTTATCACCATATCCAATTAACAGGTAAAACAAACGCTTCTGCCTACGTTCACACAGAATTGAAGCCCGTAACCAAAGAAAATATCATATACATACATTTCTGAAACAGTAGCCTGTATATTGATTTTTTACACCTAATACTGATGCTTGGAAGGCTACGGCTGCTTTAAATTCTGGCGTAGACAGAATGACAGCTAGTCTTACTTGGTTTGTTACAGCTAAACTTCTGTTGATAGCATGGATGTAATACAATGTAGATATACAGTAAGGAAGCATTTCTCTGCTTTATCAGGCAATGTTTTTTTTGTTACCATATTATCTGGTATAGCTGCATTTTCAATCCTACAAAGGGTAAAAACAATTAGTTATTGATAACAACTTTAGGGCTCAATGCAATGGCTTATAAATTTTTAAATTCGAGTACAATACATGAACATTTCAAACCAAATCAATTTTGGATTCATTTAGTGCAGCATTATATAGCACACCAGTTATGGAGGAGTTGTAAATGTTCTCACAGAAATTATTTTGCTGGAGCTAACCAACGATCAAGAGAAAGTTGTTTTGCTGGGGGTTTGAAATGCTTCTTATGAGTCCTTGGACAGAGCCATTTATCAGCAGAGTGCTGAGGTTGAAAGTTTCCAGAGTCTAATAGGGGTTTTCTCAAGCCATCTGTGCTAAAATTTGTGGTTCTAAATGATGTCAGTGGGGCTAGTTCCTCTTGAAACAAATTCTCCTTATCTTCTGAACTTATGTCTGAAATGGATTGAAAGTTTCTAGAGTTTGATAAGTGTTTCGTTAACCCATATGTGCTAAATCTTTGAGTTCTTGATGATGGCAATGGGTCTAGTTCGTCTTGAAAGAAATTATCCTTTTCTGCCTGTTCCATGTCTGAAATGGATAGGCAAGGGCGTGAAGGGAGCTCCTTTAGACTTTCAACTATATTATGCTCTGATTCATCCTCTGTTTCAGAATCAGCATCAACCGCATCCTCTGTTTCGGAATCAGGAGCAACCGTATCCTCTATTTGAGAATCAGGAACAACAGTATCCTCTGTTTCTGAATCAGGAGAAATTGTATCCTCTGTTTCACAATGCAGAGCAACTAATGCTGGAGTTACTTTATTTCTCTGATCAGATTCTTTCTTCACCATTTCCTTATCAGAAACAGCATCCAAGCTCAATGCTTCTGATATGCCTTCCATAGCTTTAGTCTTCCTTGTTGATAAACTCTGGCAAACATCAGGAAGGCACCTATCACTCACCAAAAGAAAAAAGGGAAGAAGAAAATGAAGCAATTTAATCAAAATCCTAAACAATAGGGGGAGCAATAGGCATCACAAGTATGATCCATGTTAAGTTCAATTGAGAATTCTCCCATGAAGCAGTTGTCTTAATATGGAGTAGGTGGACTTGTAAGGTTTGGTTTGCCTCAAACAAGGTCATGAGATGTTAAGGTTTGGTTTTCTTTAAACACGGTCATAAGATCAAAACCTAAGTGTACAAAATGTGATAAATTGAAAAAAGGCTTGTTTTTCTTACAAAGGATGTCTCATATGCCAGTGTAGGTTCTCACAAGGGAGGTCTCATATACCGAAGAGGTGTGCTGACAAGGTTGGGACTTTAAAAAAACCACCTCACTGATAACATAGGTGATACCACACATTCATACATTGTTAGATGTGGCTTCTGAACCAAAATGTACTATGGATTCGATAATGCACTCTCCATGTTATGTTGAGGGCTGGGTAACTCTGACAATAGTTGAATTCCCCATTAACAACACATTCATACATTGTTGGATGTGGCTTCTGAACCAAAAGGTACTATGGGTTCAATAGTGCATTCTCCATGTTATGTTGAGGGCTGGGTAACTCTGGCCATAGTTGAATTCCCCATTAGAGGGTGAGTCGCCTACAAAATTAAAAGAATTTAAAAAAACATAATTAGAAGCCGCACCTGATTATTTGTTTTCTGTTTCTTAAGCATGGAATCCAGATGCGGTTCCTCCTCGCCCTCACCATCAATAGAAGAGAGCAATGCATCCCAATTCTTCCTAGAGAAAACCGATACCTTCTTGGCCTCCATCTGGGTATGTGCGGGAGGCACTCCAAACTGGGTTTTTTCAGGGCCAGAATGAGAATCCCTAAGTTTTTCATCATGGACTTTTTCGGGTGGGGGCTCTATTCTATGTCTCAGAATCCAACCCCTGAGATCTAGCTCCGGAGGCTCTGATTCAAGGCAACCCCAAAACAAATCACCAACAAACTCAGAAATGAACCCATTAAAAAAGATTTCCCAGTTTGAGATTCTTACCAGATGGTAGAGATAAACTCTGTGTTCCAGATTCCTGTTAATAAAAAAACAGAAACGATATGATGGGAACGATTGATTCTATTGGTTAAACAAAAACGAATAATAGTGTTTTTTTAACTTTTTTAATACTGACCCCTGTATCAATGCCTAGACCAAATCCTTGGGAATCCCATGGTAGCCCCAATGAAATAGATGAAGAATCGATTGAACCTAATGGCAGTTTAGGATCATTTGCATCAGGTAATAAATTGTACAGCTCCAATGGGCTTGAATTTGATTCTGTAAAAAAAACGTAACAGAAATAGCAGCTTGATCAGTATTAGTAGGAAGAAAGATGGCGTATTATGCCTTAAGAGGCGGCTGATACCTGCAGTGTTAGGAGGACAATCGGGGAAAGGAGGAGAATTAGTGTCTGAATCCAAGTTCTCCATACCTGCACAGGCATGGCTAATTTGAATATTCTCTACCGCTTTATACATTCTGTGTTCCCTCCAAATTTTTCATTATATTTTTTTATTTGTGTAAAAGCTCTTCTAATTTTTCTATTAGATTAAACAATTTAAAGGGGGATGATGATGGTGTAAAAGATGTTGCCGAGCCATCTATTAAGGTATAAATCTCACGTGATACCTAAAAAGGGGATGAGCCCAGGGTTGTACTCTGGGGGAATTTGGCGGAATGGATACACCTCAGTGCTTGGCATGAAGCCAAAGAAGCATTTTGTGCACCTAATATGTGTAAAAAACAGGGTTTCAACCAAAAAGAAAAGGGTGATGATGATAATGATGGATATTTTAATAACACCCACGAGACCAAAAAATAGTTTATGGGACCCCAAACCAACAAAAATATAGCCTAAAGAAGTGGAGAAATTGTCAGAAAAAGAGAGTAGACTTGAGTTGTTGGACCCTAGTTCACAAGCTTGCCATTGTTTCGCCTTTGAAGGTTCGCTCTTCTACTGTGGATCTTGATCAAAAATCTCTGTTTCTACCAATATTCTCAACCTCAAATATAGTGAACATAGATACTTCATATAGGCTGCCCAAGCATTTCGCTCATCATAGGCGAACTGAAGTACACTCAAGTACACTCAACCCCTTTTACCAACCATTTGACTCTTTTCCTTTAACTAATGGAAAAATGTTTAATAAACTATTTAATGATGAAAGTCCTCCCTCCTCTTTCATTCACAGGGAAACTTCCCTCAAGATTGTATGCCCTAAGTCAAGGAGTGTCTACAATTACGTAACTTTCATATAATTATTATAAAAAAATTCCTTTTAATATAATATGATTTTTTTATTCCATCAATTCTATTTTGGGAATTTAAATTATGTGGAAGGCAATTTTTTGAAGTATTTGAATGAGGTAATTTTAAATACAAAGAAAATTAAGGTGGACTATTACTTAAGAACTAAGTCATGTATTTAGTATGCATTTATGTGGTATCATTTGATTGGTTAGTTGTTTGTATTTTTCATTTAAATTGTAATTGTGCAAGTGACATCGACTATCTATTATTTAAATAAATAATAGTTATTTACTTCACAAGTACCTTCCCATATATTGGTCCACACAAAGCAATTGACTTGTCTCCCCTATTCATTTGTTCACTCAATATTTTTCTTGTTGATTACTCTTATAATCGTTAGTACTACCGATAGGAAGTAACACTATCGCTTTTGTTGAAGGCAATTAATTTACCTCAAAATTTGTACAAGACCAAAGAATTAATATAATTTCATAATGTTTCGAAAGAATACAAATATATTAAATTTTATTATTATATTTATCTGTGTTGGTTGGCTACAGTGCGGTGACATGACAATTATGTTGGTTGGCAATATCAATTTCATTAAACATAAATACAATTATTTAAACGAACCAATCACAATTTGCAATTGAAACATTTGCTAAGGGTTATAAAACTTTGTGTTTTAAGAGCAATGCCATAAAACCACTAAGCACCACCATTCAATGTTGCCCATGTCCATTTGTATAGTTTTGACGGCTATTTCGTTTGCACTTTTGCAATTTTTTTAAACACTCGTACTTTCTAGTACCTGTTAGCTATCCAACGCTCTAGCCATCTCCATCCCCAATGGCCATTGTCTATTTTGCCTTTTTAAAAAGTTGATGCTCCCTGCTTCACCCCAGATTTCTGCAACTAAACCATCACATCGAAAAAAATACAAAACACAAGATTTATCTTAAGATGGGGCAGTTGTTTCAACTTTCAATAAGAACACTATCATCTTCATCTCAATAATAACACTATGACCTGAGGTGTTTTTATGCCAAAGCTCAAGCTCAAATGTAGATACAACTTGTTTGTGTAACGTAGATTTAGATACAACTTGTTTTCTTAAAAGTTTTTTTTTCCCTTGTTCAAACAATGACAAGTAGTGTTAGTAGGCTTCAACCTTCCATTAAGTTTAACTTGCTTAAGACTCAACCAGAATAAAATCATAGATGTAAATAATCTTTTAATTTAATTTAATTCTAAATTGTGTTGTCGTCTAGTTTGGAGGCATGAAAAGTAAAGAGAGCCTTTACTCCACCTACGACGTGCCAACTGTTGCACACAAGGTTGATGGTTGCTTTAATTTACTCTTTTGTAACACCATTGTGTTGATAGGCCCCTTTACTACTCTACTCACCATTTACATTTGTCATATATGTTGAGTTTATCATTGACAATGGATTCATTCCTTTTAGAACAAGAGAAAAAACACACTAAAGAAGGAGGTGACATATGTTGGTGGTTTTGGAGGCACTCGGTTGTTGTATGTGGTAGTTGTTGTGGGATGTGCATGTAATAAATTAGGATGGATCTGTAATTTTTCCTACTTAGTGAATTCTAAGCTCAGAGAAGGTAATCTTACCAAAACAATTCATTGCATAACTATTTATATCAAAACATGACCAATTCAGATCTTCTAAATCTAATCAAGGGATCTCTTACTCCATAATACCAAAGGAGAGGGTTTCAAAGCCTCTAGGCAAATGAAATTATGAAATAACCCTTACTAGGCCTACAATACATAAAATAAATCTAATATAGTGCTCACTAAAGCTTGTGGCACAAAGAGGGATATTTAAACAAATAAAATAAAACATGCAAAAAAACCTCTACCAACGTCAATGTAGAGGTAAACTAAGCAAGGAGTAAAACATTCATCTTATTGTTTTGTGTAATATATATCTACCAAATGAAAGAGTAAAAGTTAGGAATACTTACCTTTGGACAAACTTGTTGTGCCTCAATCTCTCCCTTAGCCAATTAATTTTTGCAAGAGATTGTTGTGGATTTGTAAGGATTACACTATAGAAATCAACTCTAGGCTAAAAGACTCATAGTTTGCATCTAAGAACTTTTCAAGAGACAAGTTCCTTTCCTTCCAAGTCAAAACCCTACACAATGACCCCTCAAGTGTAGAAATAATAGAATTACGAGATGTAATAATGTGAAAATAAATGTTTCTCCCTATTGGATTTAAGTGGAGGGGCTATTTATAGCCAAGAATTGACCCTAAACCCTCCCAAGAATTTATCGGACAAAATCAATCGACTTGATCTTGTTAGGCAAGAAAGATAGTCATTAAGTCTCAAACTAGGTCAGTTGCACTGACATAGTTCTATGACATGCACTCGATCTCTAACAAAATCGACTTGGCTAACATGGTAGGAAAATAAATAAAAAAGGGTGTTTGTTTAGTCAAGGGCTATTTTGGAAAGTGAATTGCTTAGGGAAGTGGATAAATGAGTTTTAATTGCTTAGGGAGTTGGATAAAAGTAAATTGTAGTGGTTTTAGTAATGGTATAGGGACCAACAATCTTGTGAATCACCGAAGGTGTGCCCAACCCTTTCTCAGTGCACTCTTTAATACATACACTTAGAAAGAATGAAACTCAATAGGTTCCTACAAGAGAAAAAGTATCAATAAATGATAAAAATTTAAAAATATTATGTGTATACATGATGGGTATTCGATGCTCAAAACACCTTCCTTCCCATTTTCATAGATGCCTAAACTTTCATGGTGCTACACCAATGCCCCATGTCATCAAATGTGGAAAATAACACAAATTGAAAAATGCCCTAGTATCATAGAAAGCAGAGTTGGGAGCATTGAAAGAATGCCTATGTCTTATGATTGTCTCAAACCTCGAAACCTAAGAAACACATGACAAATGAATGGAATGCTACCAATGCATTATTGATTCCAAACAAAAACAAAATGTAATGGGGTAGCCGCACAAAGATACAAAACAAAATTTAAAGCTAAAATCCAACATGGTAAAAACAAAAGTTAAATGCAATATATTTTAGGGGAATCGAACCCCATACCTATAGATGTTCAAAATGTGTCACCATTAGAAGCTTTAAGGGTTGGAGTGCTACTATTATAGAAGATAAAAACTGAGGAAGAAAATATGCATAGAGATACAAAATAATGGGTTATGGCACAAATGAGTATAAAAAATGTCCTCATGAAAATGATTGCTCTCAAAAGGCCACATTCTCAAGATTTGGCAGTTCAAAGAGCTCTTAAAATCATAGTCGTTAACCGTGGCATGTCTTGTTTGCACAAAGTGGGTCCCATTGTTCATACTTTTGACAGATGTTGCTTAATTTAACCTTATGGTATTTGGGTTAAGCGGTCCCTTTGTTTTTTTATTATTAAAAACGTATAAATATATATACTATTTATATTATTATATAAATTAATAGTATATCTATTAATATAATATATATTATATTTAATATTCTATTGAATATATATATATATATAGATTATTGTGACTATACTTATCGTTAATTAGTATATTTTAAATTAACAAAAATACAAAATTTAAGATAAACTAATTAGTGGATATGAATAAAGGATAACTATAAACTACAAGGTTTCTCTGTTCGAGTCATCAATAGTGGCTCATGAGCAAGCTAATGACCCACACAGGGATGGTCAACAATTTTTTTGTAAATCGTATCAAATGCAAGGTTAAATCTTGAATAAACCATCAAACAAAATTTAAGATAAACCAATTAATGGACATGAATAAAGGATAACTATAAACTACAAGGTTTCTCTGTTGGAGTCAACAATAGTGGCTCGTAAGCAAGCCAATGACCCACATAGGGTAAATTTGATGGTCGTCAATTTTTTTGTAGATTGTATCAAATGCAAGGTTAAATCTTGAATAAACCATCAAAACCTCTACGAAATTATAATAAATTGTAAATACTCAAATCTGGGTTTTACATGATAAACTAGTCTTGCACACTTGACAAATATCACTTAAGGCTCTAACCTTCAGTTCTTGACCCTACCACTATCGAAAGGCTCACATTTGCCATCTCATTATGCCTAAATGCTTATATTATGGTCTGACCCTGATATTCTGATTACCCATATCACATTTAGCACAAAGTATGCTTAAAACCTGATATATGTCTCACACTATCAGTTACAAAGCTTCAACAATTTTCTATTCCCCATAACACTACCATCCAGAACAGGAAGCTAACATCGATGCTAGTGTCCCATATCTGACATTAATGTTTGTATCCTACAAACACTAAAATTTAAAAAACCCTTCAACATGTATAGGTCGGCCTATTTGTCTTAATTAACCCTCTGTGAGACTCTTTTCAAAATAAATGGTATTAATACAAGTCAAAGATCATTCATTATCATCAAGTAACTTTCAAGCACACAACTATCAAATACCAAGAAAAAGCACCTCTTCCCTATTTCCAAATTAGTCATAGAAGTAGTATTATTACAAGTTTGAAGCATTCAAAGAATAGTCCACAAACAGTATTTTTCAAGTTGCATGCTAGATCACTATATGCACTTGCATATAGCACATTACACCATTGTTCACACACAAGCCCACATAAAGGAGAGAAATATGTCAGTCTAAGGCCCTCTTCAGAGTATATGGGTATGTAGGCAACATTAATTGATAGAAGGGTCTTTGAGGTTAGCTAGACTTCACTTGAGCCCACTAAGCCCTATTTTTTAAGGTGACATGCCTAAGTTGGAAGACCTAAAGTTTTGATCAAAAGACTGATATCTGGAACCTATGCATGCAATACTAGTTGATAATTTGCAAGGTGAGAGTAAACCCTAACAAGTACATGTGGAATTTCCAAAAAAATGACTTGTACTTCACTGCAAATAGAAGTGTCAATTTCAGGATAAAAGTGACGATGCTAGTGTCCTTATTTCGACAATAGTGTCTAAGTTGATAGAGAGTTAATTTCTAGAATCTGGTGAATCATAAATGAGCATCATCCTGACTATTTTTGTACATGTGTTTCTTAGATTTGACTGTGCATCAGTAAAAAAATAGAAGTATTGTCTCTTCTTCATGTTTAAGCATTCAAATTATTGTTTGACATTGTGATTTTTATATTTAGCATATTTTTATAATTCAATGTTGTATCATAATATTTTATGAATCTGAATTATTTAATTAGCCCACTTTTTAGAATAGATTACTTCTTAGTTTATTAGGCTACTCTCTCTCAACCTTTATTTACAAAAAGGGTTAAACACACACACACACACACATTTCTTCTATTATCAATTATACTAACATTTGAAGGGAAAATGTTTAGTAAAAAATGTCATCATAAAATTTCATGACAGCATGGCCAACCATCAAATTTAGTCTCTGCCAATGGTTATTTATGGTGGGCAATTGGCATTTACCTCTTTTTTCAGCAATCAAGACATGGAGTGAAATTTTATTCCTTGAATTCAATGATGCCTTTGTTGATATGTCAATCACACTTTTTAAAACATTTTGCATATATACTAATAATGGGATTGTATGAAATTTAGGTGTCTACATGTGTAATATATATCTCGGTTAAGATACTCTTCTACATTTATTGATTTTTCACCTTTAACAACACATATTTCTTGCATTTTATCCACTTCTTGTTGAGAGCCATTTATAGTAGCTTGAATATGTTTTCTCATCTATCCCCGCCAACTCATGATATTTTCAACAACACTACATTCATCTTCTTCAACATGGAATGCTTCACTTGAAGTCATGTCATTGGCTATTGCCTTAGGGTTTAGAGGCCATATACTTATCCTTATTAACCCAAATTTTATATTCTCGGGAGTTAGTGCCCTATTGAATTCTATGTTGTGCAAAGTGGCCAACCCTTATCTCTTGATCTATAACCATGATGTGTATTCATCCATGATGACCTCTTAGTATTGAAGTAGGTGTTAAATGGACTAAACACACTTACATCCAATGGTTGTAGTTTGTGGCTATTGTGTGCTATAAATGTAAGTAGATCAATCTCCAAATCCCTTGCCTCTTCAATTGTTAGTAGTACAACATGACAACCATTCCCATCAAATATGAGATGTTTATATGTAGGTGAAACTCCTCCTAGTGAGTAGGTGCATGGAATTGGGGGATCAACGGGGGTCTTAAGTGGCCTTTTTTATCTATAAAATGAGAAACCTCAACTTGTATAGATTATATGAGGTGTCGACACTCAAAATTTGAATATGATATAAGAACATGAATTGTATAATTTCGAGTCTAGTTTCTAAACTACTATTTTTTTGTAAATGGTCAAGTATAAGTACATCAAACATATAAAATTCAAAGAGGAACTCTTTTCAAAAAAAAAACATAATAGACAGTTAGTCGTGCACCCACCCTCTCATTTTTTTAGCACCATTCAACATTTTTTGAAACCCTTGTGTGGAAATTTAATAAGATAACTTAGTTTGAAACATATATGTTTTTTTAAATTTTAATTAATATTTATTTTTTTAATAATTTTATTAGTAAATAAACCCTAAAAATGATTTTAACAAAATGGATAACCGACTGCCACCGCTCCCCCTCCCTCCCCTACACCCTGAAAAAAACATTTTTTTGATGTGTATAGAATTAGGCCTAGTTTGCAACCCTATATTTGTTTTTTTCATTTAGATGAACAAAATAAAAGATACATAAACAATTATAGACATGTATAGTTGGTTAATATAGTGGCATAAAAAAAATACTTAGAAATCAATATAGATATAAACCTTAAATTAGTAAAAAAAATTAAAAAATATATGTATATTTGGAAACATGAGAGTGTAATTGAAATTAGCCATATTTTCACGATATATATCAATAAAATTTATAGTGTTTATCATGTTCAAATTTGAAATTTGTTGTTTTCAGTCAAAAACATGGATTTGGTTGTTTGTAGATCCAAGTCTTAGGTTCAAATTTCAAAACCTAGAGCACATACACATTATAAGATGTATGCACTAAAACATGTACATGCTATAATGCGTTTATGGTATTATTGTGTTGTAATGTGCAAGTGTTTGAAGAAGGGAAAGTTAAACAACCAAAAGGCAGGTTGCATGTTTATTAAAATAAATGTTAAGTGTAAGTTGCTTATACTTTAAATTTATTTTATTAAATATAAAAAATTAGGGTCACTCTACATCTTCTACAATTGGTCTCATAGCTCCACGACTTACGATTTAAAAGATAGTTTTTTTAAATCTAATTTGATCAGTACTTAATCATTTTTAAGATCTCTGTATTGAACCTAAGACTTTTAGGGTGTAACTTTTTGGAGCTGATGTCCATTTTGGAAAAATATATAGTCATATTTCTTGGTCACAAGTACACGCTTTAGTGCATACATGTTATAGGGTGTATGCAGTTTACCTCATACATGAGCTCATATTAAAGTGCATATGCACTATATGGAAAGTGTATTAGGGTGATCACGCATAAATGTACCCCAAATTATCTACATTTTTTTGGGTCACAAGTGGATACAATGTTATTTTTTTGTTTTTGGCCTATAAGGGACCTAATCACAAGTAAAATCAACATAAAGGCATGGTTGGGTGTGTGGCGATCACTAATGTGACTTATGTTGCCCCAATCACACTATGTTTACCTAAATTCAAAGTAAATCAGTGTGATTGTGCACAAATGTGCAAATTTTATTTCATATTTTCCCTGGTCCTAGGTGGATATGGTGTTTTTGTGTTGTTTTTGGTCTATAAAGTGTTGTTCCCAAAATCCGTCACTTGCTTTTTTGGACAACATACCAATCATTTTTGTCCTACAGACCAAAACTCTCTCTTTTCTTTCTCAAAAATGTTCTGAGCAGTTAATTTTTTTCAAATATTCAAGCCTTTTCAGCTAAGAAAGTCACAGGTTCAATAGGCGGGCTGTCTCAAAGGGAAGTTCAGAACACTTAAGGCATTTCTTTAGTGTTTTGAGGATGGTTCAACGCTGAGGTTCAATCAAAAGACTTAGCGGCGGGCTTCAAACAATTAGAATGAACCAATGAACCATTGAACCCCGCCTCCACAAGGTTCAAAGGTTCAACGAGTTCAAAGGTTCAAAGACTTTAGCAGACTTAAAGAAAAGAAGGCTTCGAAGAGTTAAGATTGAAGTTTGAGCTATTAAACCTTGAACTCTACAAGGTTTAAAAGTTCAAAGGTTCAATGGTTCAACAACCTCAAAAGACTTAGAGAAAAGAAGGCTTCGAAGAGTGAAGAATGAACCATTGAACCGTTAAACCTTGAACCAAAAGAGTTCAAAGGTTCAACAAGTTCAAAGAGTTCAACAAACATACAAAAAGAAAGGATCTAAAAAGTTTGAAGCTTCAAAAGATTCAAAGAAACAGAGTGAACCATTAAACCGTTGAACCTCAAACCAAAATGGTTCAAAAGGTTCAAAGGGTTCAAAAGTTCAAAATTCGAAAGGAAGCTTCGAGTGAATGAAGGAAGTGAAAGATTCTAGAAAGAAGTTCAAATAAATGGTTCAAAGAAATGGTTCAATCGAAGAATAAAAAGAGAGCAAACGTGGCCCTTTACAAAACATTGAATCGACGAACCATTGAACCATTGAACCTTCGAACCAAAAGAGTTCAAGGTTCAAGGTTCAAAGAGGTTCAAAGCGACCAATGATGTCCCCGCAGATGTCAATTTTAGGGTAATGGAACAACCATTTTTTTTCAAAAGACCTGAGAATAAGCTCGGCGACCAGCCCAGAAAGGAGCTGAAAGACCAGCAGAAAGCGAGAAGGTAGCTCCGACAACTCAGATTGCTTAGGAAGAGACAAAATGTGGTAAGAAAAGAGAGAACAACTACAAGAAATCTAGAAATATCTGCAAGAAAGTTATTTCTAGTTGGTGGAATAGTCCACCAGGTAGACATCAAAAAACACAAACATTCAAGGACGTGGCCTATTTTTTTGCATTAAGTAAAGGCGAATGGACAGCCGTGTAAGAGTCATAAAGAAGACCAAACAACCCATGCTTAGGAGGAGACATTTGAGATGATTCAGAATGCCAAATTCAAGGTCGATGTCCTGTTCTAACATGTCCCTTTCACATATATTCAATGCATTCAATTCAGCATGGACCATTTTCATGAAAACAAGCACCCAAGTCTTTTTTGTGATGTTATATATTGTAATCTCTTATTTTGTATAAGAGAGATCTCTTTGTTATCAGAAGCGAAGCTCTACCCAAATTGAAAGGCATTCCTGAGACTTTGAGCTCAGACTGTTAATCATATTTTGTTAAATGAATGAGAAAGCAAGTGACCTTTCAAACTTTGTGTTAGAATAAGCTTATATCATCTAGAAAATTGTTTTTATGTCTGTTTCCTAAACACAGTCTTGTCCATTTAATTAAACAAGCAAAACAAGTGGAAGTAAGCTGGAAGATGTCTTGAAGCTGACTATGGGAGACTTTGTGCTACCATAATTGCCTTCAGTCTGTGTTTTGTGTAAAGGATACTGGAGAGACTTTGAGCTCCCCTTATCCTTCGTAATCTTTTACTCCATTGTAGTTTAAATGAAGACTTTGGGCTACGCTTCAAACTACTGTTTTTCTTTGTCCTAATCAGTAGGAGAGACAAAGAAAGACTTTGTGCTTTCATTGATTTCTTGTGGTTTTTGTTACTACCCAGGAAGAATCCCGTTTTTGGCTAAATATCACTTCTAAAAGAAGAGAAGTGCTTTCAGTAATTACACCAAAATTTTCCTCTGTTCTGTGAACATCATCTCTAAAAAAAGAGAGATGGATGGTATGATTTCACCCATGTGTCTATTTTCAGCTTATATATATGCTATAGTATATAATAAATTATAGGGAACCTCCCCTTACTAAGAGGAGAGATTTATCTCATTCTAGCTGTAGTCACCACAGCTATTTTGTCACATAAATATCCTTATGTTGTGGTTGATGTAACCATTTTGCCGTCAATCAGCTGGTGACAAAATATTCACCCAATAGTTTTTGGTGACTCCGTTAGGGAAGAATGCACAGTTTGAAGCTTCAAGCTTCAAATTGAAGAAGTTTCAGTTCTTTTCCATATCTATTTTACACTCTGATAGATCCATCATACACGCGAAGCCAGAGAGCTCAAGGTATTGTTGACCCTCTATTTGAGTTGGTATAGCTAAGTAATTTTGATCTTTCCCCTCCATAAACTCACCTTCAACAAACTAGGAGTTTTCCTCCTACAAACATCAAGTCCCCAATACCAAGCAAATCTTCTCTTTCCTCTACTAGCAGAGCTTTGTCTATACATATCTCATAGAAATTTATTATCCCTCCCTTCAATAGCCACATCATGGTAGCTCGAGGCCCCTGGGGAAATACTTTTGGTCCCCTGAATCTGACCCCACCTCTACATGAGCTACCCTGTAGCTCAAATATTTTTTTTTCCAAGTTCTATGGTGATGGGAAGGTTCATCCTGATGAACATATAGCAGCCTTTTGCATAGCCTATGGTGTAATAGGTGTTGAATATGAAGACATTGCAGTCAGACTGTTTGTAGAGACATTGCAAAGAACAATTACAGATTGGTTCTATCATCTGCAAGCACAAATAGTGACTGACTGGAACACTCTCAAGGTTGAATTTGAGTCCAAGTTCAAGCCTGCAGAAGATGCACATGCCCTATTAACTTAGATTACACAAATGAAGAATGAGCCTCATGAACCCATGAGAGACTTCATTGCCAAATTTGACAAGCTGAGGAACAAGATTCCCACAATTGCTCAGCCGACACCTGAGAACCTCAAATGCTTCTTCATCAGTTCTTAGCTTCCTAAAGTAAGTTTTCTGTTGAGGTGAGCTGGCCACATAGACCTTGCTACAACTCAAATTTTAGCAATTGAGGTTGAAGATGACCTTATCTTGATAGGAAAAATAAGAAGAGATCCTAACAGAGGTAAATCTTCTTCATCTTCTAAATATTTGTCTATAGACACCACTGATCATATGGTGCAAAAGCTAGCAAATAAATTGCTAGCTCTCAAAAAACAAATGGCGCAAGGGATGTCTGCTCCTCCTTCTTATCAAGATATACCAAGGAGGATGTTTCCCAACCAATCATATCAGGGCAATGCTGCGAGAAATCAAGGGCAATCAAATCACCTTCCTCCCCCACTAGGGAAGCTTGCCATTGAAGCAACACTAGCTAACTCAGTAGTTGGTTATCATGAAGCTGAACATGATTTCTCTTTCCAACCTGAGTTGGCCCAAGAAGATGACGATGATCTCTTTACAGAGAACCAAGAAGAATCAGCTAGTAACTCCAACATTAGTTTCCTAAATGACCAGGATGAACCCAGAAGTAAAGGTGAAGCATTTGACAGATCATACGTAGTATTTACCAGGTTCTAGAACCAGTCAACTCAACAAGCAGATAAAGGAAAAATAGGGTAAGAATTTGGACCAACAATTTCAGTTGCTAAATGAGGAACTTCACTGCCTTTCCAGTCAAAAGACCCGGTGATCAACAAAAAAGTAAGTATCTCAAATATTCCTTCACCTTCTGCTTCAAATTCACAGACTAGTCCTACAGCCAATAAAAATTAGATTGATGGACTGCGTTCCTCTATTTCGAATTCATTTCAGTCATTTGATATAATTGACCATGCTAAGAATACTAAAATTTAAATGTCTGAGTTTGAATTCTTGCAATCCAACCCTGAGCAGTTAGATAAGTTAGTTCAATCCGTAAAAAATAAAACCGTCCCTACAAGACAAGAAATTTTGGAAGTAACCCCTGTTCTCCCAAAGAACACATCCACCCAAAATAATCTTGTGATTACTCCTCCAGTTGTCCCTAGGAGGACAGAACCATTTTATGTCTCCCTGTTGATAAATAGTCATCAGCTGAATAATTGCATAATTGATTTTGGTACATCTGACAATGTCATCCCTGCCAAGGTGGTAGACTCTCTTGGTCTCACACTGACTAAGACCTTTGAGAGATGTTTCTCCATGGAAAACAAACAAGTGTCTCTACTGGGACAAATCAAAGATGCTCAATTTACATTTGCAGCTTTCCCAAATAAGATGATTAAAATGATAGTCCTGGTGGCCGACGTCCCAGCCTCCTATGGCATTCTTCTTGGACAAATTTTTTGTAAGGACATTGTTGGAGAATTGAGCATGAACCTGTCTTAGGTGAGGATTCCTATCAAGGGTGTCATGGAAAGGCTGCATTCTGAGAAGGAATCTAAGTACATTGTTATCCAAACTTTAGCCCCTGAAGCTCAAATTTTGTTTGAGTCTTCAAGCATGGGTAATTACTTTCTATCTACTGTATATGTTTCTATTTCAGCAGATGAAAGCTTACTAAGTAATGATCCAAAAAAAATAGATAATACATTAGAAGAATTGTTAGGGCATAGTACACATGAAAAGGGATCTTCCCTTCTTGATGAAGAAAAATTTGAAAAAAGATCAAAATCTGATGATGTATGGATTTTGGGATTTAATGGTGGCAATTCTTCTACTAGTTCTAGAGTTGGAGTAGTTTTGATATCTCCTCAAGGAGATATTTTCCCCTATGCATATAAGTTGTAGTTCAGCAACACTAAAAACACTGTTGAATATGAATTGCTACTTCTTGGATTAAAGGCTGCTCAAGATAAAGGTGTTAAAATCCTTCATGCCAAAGGAGATGCTAAGTTGGTGGTTTGTCAAGTGAGAAACCTGTATCAAACTGAGAATGAGAGATTGCAAAATTATCACAATCTAGTGTGGGACTGCATTGAAAGCTTTGATGCTTTCAATATTTTTGTTGTGCCTAGAGAATTCAATAGCTGTGCAGATTCATTGGCCATCTCTGCAACTCTCTTGGTCCCTCACCAAGATTTTAAAGAAGACAGGTACACTATCAAATTGGTCTTTTGACCAAGTGTACCTGATAATACTGACCATTGGCAGGTATTTAATGGTGATAACCAAATCATTACTTTTTTGGAACAAAGAGATAGCTTTTAAAAGCTTCAATTTGAAGGCAGTGAATCTCCACTGCAAAAATTAGCTCTGGAGACAAATTCAAACGCTGATGAAGAGTTCCTTTAGCTCAAAGGGAATAAAATTTTCAAAAGATTAGTTTCTCTTGAGAAACTTTTCAACAAGCATGATAGGTTTATCAAGGAACAACAAATGGATTCAAAATCCTCCAAAGATTTTGGTTAAATAAATTTAAGTACAAAAGACAATCCAAAAATGGTCAACATTAGGAATTGTTGTACCCCTGATGAAAAACTCAAATTTATCACTCTGCTTCACCATTACGTTGATGTTTTGGCATATTCATATGATGATCTGAAATCTCTCAGACCTGAAGAAATCAAACACAAAATTTCTCTCAAGATTGGGTCGTTGCCTCACAAGCAGAAGCAAAGGCAGTACAACCCCAAGATATCAGGCATGATTTTGTGTGAGATACAAAAAATGCTGAATGCAAGAATTATTTTCCCAATCCATCATTCTACCTACGTTGTGAATATAGTCCCTGTAAGAAAGAAGAATGGATAAATTCACCTGTGTGTTGATTTTAGAAATCTGAATCAGTCATCTTTAAAAGACAACTATCCCCTGCCCATCATGGATCAACTGCTACAAATAGTGACTAGTGTTGAGATGTTATCAATGTTAGATGGCTTTTCAAGTATAATCAAGTGGAAGTTGGTGAAACAAACCAACATAAGACCGCCTTCACAACACCTTGGGGCACCTTTGCATATCGTAGAATGCCTTTTGGCTTGATCAATGCTGGTGCCACCTTCCAAAGAGCAATAGATCTTGCTTTCAAAAATAAACTAGGTAAGTTCATTATGGTATACCTTGATGACTTGACAGTATTTTTTAAACATCGTCATGATCATGTGCATCATGTACAATAAGTGCTAAAGTGATGTAGATAGAATGGTATTTCTCTTAATCCCAAGAAGTCAATTTTTGGGGTTACAGAAGGTAAAATTCTCAGTCACGCTATGTCTCGAGAAGGCATAAAGATTGACCCAAAAAGGGTCAAATCAATTTGAGAGCTTGCTCTTCCTACCAGTAAGACTACAGTTCACTCTTTCTTTGAAAAGGTGAATTTTTGTGAAGGTTCATTCTTGAATTCACAGAGAAGACTTGCCACATTGTCAATATGATGAAAGGCAAAGCCACTTTCAGCTGGACTGAAGAAGGCAAGTCAGCGTTTCAAGACATCAAGGAAGCTATCGCCCATGCCCCAATTCTAGTTTGTCTTGATTACACCAAACACTTCATGATGTACAACTATGCTTCTAAACATACGCTTTCAGCCATCTTGGTTCAGCAGAACAAAGAAGGTGTGGAATCTCCCATCTCCTTTATGAGTTGTCCTCTTAAAGCTTATGAGCTGAAGTATTCAATCATGGAGAAACATGCTTATGCTGTAGTAAAGGTGGTAAAGCACTTTCATTTTTACATCCTGAACTCACACACTGTTGCTCTGGTTCCTGACACAACAGTCAAGTCCATTCTAACTCAATAGGAGTTTGGGACTAAAAGGGGCAATTGGATTGCCAAAATCTAGGAGTTTGATCTTGTTATCAAACCTACAAAGCTTGTGCAGGGAAGGGGCCTCTGCCAATTAATTGCTGATAACATACTAGAAGAAGTAGAGCATGAAGAAATAGAAGTTGAAGACATGCCAACATTTCTTTTTGTCACCACTACGAATGAGTGGTATTCGAATATTGCTCATTTTCTTACCTATGGTGAGTGTCCTGCTCACTTATCTCATAAAGAAAAGATGACTATTAAGTTGAAAGCTTCTAATTTTGTACTGTGGGATAATGGTCTGTATAAGAGGAACCTTGATGGGGTGTTCCTTTGCTGCATGGATAAAGTGCAACAGAACAAACTTTTAGAGTCCTTCCATAATTTGGCTTGTGGAGGATATTTTTTTGCACTTGTGACTATCCATAAGATTATGCGAGCTAGGTACTATTGGCCTACTCTATTTCAAGATTCATACGCTTGGGTGCGTAGATGCGAGCTGTGTCAATAGTTTGTTGTTAAACCCAAGTTGGCTACATTACCTCTGAAGTCTATGGTGATGGAAGAGTCATTTCATTAATGGGGAATTGATTCCATTGGTGCTGTAAACCCATCCTTGAGTGCTGGACATGATTATGTCCTTACAGCCACATACTACTTTACCAAGTGGGTGGAAGACATTCCAGTCAAGCATGCTACTTCAGAAGTAGTGTGTAATTTATTCAAGAAAAATATTATTTCTAAGTTTGGGGTGCCAACCAAAATTGTAACAGACAATGCAACATGTTTCTCTTCTCATGAGATTACCCAGTTTTGCTACTATTATGGGATTATTCTCTCCCACTCATCTGACTATTATTCTTAAGGAAATGGTCAAGCAAAATCAAGCAACAAGAACCTAGTGACCATTATCAGGAAGCTGGTAAATGACAATCAAAAAACTTGGCATAAAGCATTGCTTAATGCTTTATGGGTAGACATAATTACATCCAAGAGAGAAATTGGTATGTCCCCATTTCAACTTCTGTATGGTCTCAATGCAGAGATAGCAATCACCTTGGAGTTACCAACGTTAAAGTTAGCAAAGGCAGTGGAAGATTCAACTTTTAAAAGTTTCATCAATAAAAGGATCATGTGCTTGACTGAACTTAATGAGCAACGAACTATGGTGGTGAACCGAATTGTTGTGCATCAAAGTCTAATGAAGAGACTCTTCGACCAAAAAGCAAAGATCCGTGATTTTCAGATTGAAGATCAAGTCTTATTGTGGGACAAGAGGAGAGAACCAAAAGGAATACATGAAAAATTAGATTCCCTGTGGAGAGGCACATTTGCCATTCATCGTTGAAATAGTGAAAATAGTTTCTTACTAAAATATCAAGATGGAAAGCCATTTACTCTGCCTCATAGTGGGCAGCTTCTGAAGCACTTCAATCCTTAAAATATCAGATAAGTCCATCTGTACATATATACATTTGTTTAGTCTTTCTTTATTTTGTGTTTTTCATTTATTTTTCGCACCGTTTGGTTTTTGCGCCTTTCTTTTTGGGTAAACATGACTCCGTAGTCCAATGACATAGATGAAGGCACTGAGATTCTAGATTCTACTCCCTTCAATTACTTCAATTTCAATCTATGAAAGTTCCCCAACTGGAGCCAACTGTTGTTCCCAAAATCTGTCACTTACTTTTGTGGACAACATACTGACCATTTTGGTCCTGCAAACCAAAACTCTCTCTTTTCTTTCTCAAAAATGTTTCAAGCAGTTAATTTTTTTTAAATATTCAAGCCTTTTCAGCTAAGGAAGTCGCAGATTCAACAGGTGGGCTTTCTCAAAGGGAAGTTAAAAAAACTTAAGGCATTTCCTTAGTATTTTAAAGATGGTTCAACACTGAGGTTCAATCAAAAGACTTAACGGCGGGCTTCAAACAATTAGAATGAACCAATGAACCATTTAACCCCGCCTCCACAAGGTTCAAAGGTTCAACGAGTTCAAAGGTTCAAAGACTTCGACGGACTTAAAGAAAAGAAGGCTTCGAAGTGTTAAGATTGAAGTTTGAACTGTTGAACCTTGAACTCTACAAGGTTCAAAGGTTCAACAAGTTTAACAACCTCAAAAGACTTAGAGAAAAGAAGGTTTCGAAGAGTGAAGAATGAACCATTGAACCGTTGAACCTTGAACCAAAAGAGTTTAAATGTTCAACAAGTTCAAAGAGTTCGACGAACTTAGAAAAGGAAAGGATCCAGAAAGTTTGAAGCTTCAAAAGATTCAAAGAAATAGAATGAACCATTGAACTGTTGAATCTCGAACCGAAATGGTTCAAAAGGTTCAAAGGGTTCAAAGGTTCAAAATTTGAAAGGAAGATTCCAGCGAATGAAGGAAATGGAAGATTCTAGAAAGAAGTTCAAATAAATGGTTCAACCGAAGAAGAAAAAGAGAGTGAACGTGGCCCTTTACAAAACATTGAATCAACGAGCTGTTGAACCATTGAACCTTCGAACCAAAAAAGTTAAAGGTTAAAAGAGGTTCAAAGTGACCAATAACATCCCCATAGATGTCAATTTTAGGGTAATGGAATAACCATTGGTTCAAAAGACTTGAGAATAAGCTTAGTGACCAACCCAAAAAGGAGCTGAAAGACCAGCATAAAGCGAGAAGGTAGCCTCGAGAGCTCAGATTGCTTAGAAAGAGACAAAACGTGGCAAGGAAAGAGAGAACAACTACATGAAATCTAGAAATATCTGCAAGAGATTTATTTCTAGTAGGTGGAATAGTCCACCAAGTAGACATCAGAGAACACAAACATTCAAGGACACGGCCTATTTTTTTGCATTAAGTAAAGGCGAATGGACAGCCGTGTAAGCATTATAAAGAAGACCAGACAACCCATGCTTAGGAGGAGAAATTTGAGATGATTCAAAATGCCAAAGTCAATGCCGATGACCTGTTCTAGCATGGCTCTTTCATAGATATTCAATGCATTCAATTCAGCATGGGCCGTTTTCATGAAAACAAGCACCCAAGTCTTTCTTGTGATGTTATATATTGTAATCTCTCATTTTGTATAAGAGAGATATCTCTATTCTCATAAGCGAAGCTCTGCCCAAATTGAAAGGCATTCTTTAGACTTTGAGCTCAGACTGTTAATCATATTTTGTTAATGAATGAGAAAGCAAGTGACCTTTCAAACTTTGTGTTGGAATAAGCTTGTGTCATCTAGGAAATTGTTCTTATGTCTGTTTCCTAAATACAGTATTGTCCATTTTATCAAACAAGCAAAACAAGTGGAAGTAAGCTGGAAGATGTCTTGAAGCTGACTGTGGGAGACTTTGTGCTACCATAATTGCCTTTAATTTGTGTTTTGTGTAAAGGATACTGGAGAGACTTTGAGCTCCCCTTATCCTTCGTAATCTTTTACTCTGTTTTAGTTGAAGTGAAGACTTTGGGCTATGCTTCAAACTACTGTGTTCCTTGGTCCTAATCAATAGGATAGACAATGAAAGACTTTTTGCTTTCGTTGGTTTCTTGTGGTTTCTATTACTACCCAAGAAGAATCCTGTTGTTGGCTGAATATCACTTCTGAAAGAAGAGAAGTGCTTTCAGTAATTACACAAGAATTTTCCTCTATTCTATGAACATTATCTCTGAAAAAAAAAGAGATGGATGGTATGATTTCACCCCTTTGTCTATTTTCAGCTTATATATATATGATATAGTATATAATAAATTATAGGGAACCTCCCCTTACTGAGAGGAGAGATTTATCTCATTTTGGTTGTGGTCACCACACCCATTTTGCCGTCAGTCAGCTGGTGACAAAATATTCACCCAATATAAGGGACCTAATCCTAATTAAAATAAACTCAAATGGGTGGTTAGATGTGTGATGGTCACCAATACAAATTACTTTGCCCCAATCATGTCAGTTTTGCCTGAATTCCAAGTGAATTGGGGTAATCGCACATAAATGTGCTTTAATTTTTTTGACATATATTTTCTTGGTTGATCACACACAAATGTGCCCCAAATTATTTGTATTTATCATAGTCACATGTGTATATGGTGTTTTTATCTCAGTTTTAGTTAGAAATGACCTAATTATAAGTGAAATATTCATAAAGAGGTGGTTAGGTGTGTAGGTCACCAATGCAAGTAATATTGCCCCATTCGCACCACTTTGTCTTGATTCAAAATGAATCGGGGTTATCATACACAATGTGTCCTAAATTATCCATATTTTTCTTAGTTGTAAGTGGATATGGTTTTTTTTCACTATTAGCCTATAAGGGACATAATCACAAGTAATAAAAGGAGAAAGAGGTGGTTGGGGTGCCCTGGTCACCAATGCAAATTAATTTACCCCAGTCACACCACTTTGGTCTAAATTCCAAGTGAATTGGGGTGATCGTGTATGAATGTGCCCCAAATTATCTGTATTATCACTTGTCACAAATCGATATGGTGTTATTGTGTTGTTTTTGACATATAATCCCCATAATCATAAGTAAAAATGATATAAATAGTTGGTTGGGTGTGCAAAGTCACCAATGCAACCCAAGTGGCCACAATCATACCACTTTGACTTAAGTTCAATGTGAATTTGGATGATCACACATAAGTATACCCTAAATCATCTGTATTTGTCTTAGTCACAAGTGGATATGGTGTTATTGTGTCACTTTTGGGCTATAATAACTTAATCACAAGTGAAATTGACATAATGGGGTGGTTGGGTATACATGGGTTACCAATTGAATTTGCATTGCCCCGATCACACCACTTTGCCTTGAATTTGAAGTGAATTGAGGTGATCAAGTACAAATGTGCCCAAAATTGTTTGTATTTTCCTAGTTGCTAGTGGATATGGTGTTGTTATGTCACTTTTAGCCTATAATAGAAATAATCAAAGTAAAATCAACATAAATGGATGGATGGATGTGCAACAGTCACAATGTGACTTACATTGCCATAATCACACCTTTTTGGCCTGAATTTAAAGATAAATGGTGTGATTGTGCATAAATGTGCTTAAAATTATTTAAATTTACCTTGGTCATAAGTGGATATAGTGTTTTTGTGTCACTTTTGTTCTATAAGGGACGTAATCACAAGTAAAATTGGCATAAATGAGTGGTTAGGTGTATCTAGGTCACCAATATGACCTATGTCTCCCCACTCACACTGCTTTGGCATGAATTCGAGCTGAATTGAGGTGACTATACATAAATGTGCCCCAAATTATCCCCATTTACCTTGGTAATAAATGATTATGGTGTTGGTGTGTACCTTTTAGCCTATAAGAGACCTACTTGTAAGTAAAATCAACATAAAAGGGTGGTTAGGTGTGCATTGGTTTGTAAAATTTAATTTTGACAAGCCTATAACTTTTAAAAATGTAAGCAAACAATTTGGAAGGCCCCAAAACCTAAAAAATGACTACATATTTACCCAAAATGGACATCAATTATAAAAGCTATGCCTTAAAAGCCTTAGGTTCAATACTGAAATTCTAAAAATGTCTAAGTTCTGACTAGATTAGATTCTGAAAAAATATCTTCTAAATCATAACTTGTGGAGTTGTAAGACCAATTCTAAAAGACGTAGAGTGAATAATTTCTTATATTTACTGAAAAAAATTTAAGTATAAGTTGACATATTAACATTAATTTTAGTAAACAAAATTATCCACATTTTCCTTAGTCCCAAGTGGACATGGTGGTGTTGTGTCACTTTTGGCCTATAAAGAACCCAATCGAAATTAAAATAATAAATAATGGGTGGTTGGGTGTGCATAGGTCACTAATGAAACCTATGTTACCCCAATCATATCACGTTGGTTTGGATTCGAAGTGAATTGTGGTGATCATGCACAAATGTGCCCAAAATTATCTATATTTGTTCAGGCCACATGGATATGGCATTATTGTGTCACTTTAACTTATAAAGGACCTAATCATAAGTAAAATTGCCATAAAAGAGTGGTTGGGAATGCACCAATTACTAATGGGACCTACATTGTCTGAATCACACCAATTTACCTTCAATTCGAAGTGAATTGGGTTGGTCATAGATGAATGTACCCTAAATTATCTATATTTTTTGTAGTCACAAGTGGAAATGGTGTTGTTTTGTTGCTTTTGGCTTATAATCCCTCTAATTACAAGTAAAAATGGCATGAAATGGTGGTTTGGTGTGTGCACGTCACTAATATGACATACATTACCCTAATCATACCACTTTTACTTGAATTCAAAGTGAATTTGAGTGATCATGCATATGTGTGCCCTAAATTATCTATATTTTCCCTAGTCGCTAGTGGAAATAGTGTTGTTGTATCACTTTTGGCCCATAAGGAAACTAATTTCAAATAAAATCAATGCAAATGGGTGGTTGGGTGTGCACAAATCACAAAGTGACTTACATTTCTCTAATCACACCACTTTGCCCTGAGTTTGAAGAGAAATGGGGTGATCATCCACAAATGTGTCTAGAATTATTTGTCATTTCTCTGATCGTAGGTGGATATAGTATTTTTATCTTTTTTGGCCTATAAGGTACCTAATAACAAGTAAAATTGGCATAAAGGAGTGGTTGGGTGTTCGTGAGTCACCAATGGGACCTATATTATCCCATTCACACTATTTTGACATGAATTCAAATTGAATTGGAGTGATCATGCTTAAATGTGTCCTAAATTATCACCATTTACCTTGGTCACAAATGATTATGGTGGTGTTGTGTTGCTTTTGGCTTATAACGGACCTAATCATAAGTAAAATCAATATAAAAGAGTGGTTAAGTGTGCACTAGTTTGTAAAATTTAATTTTGATAAACCTATAATTCCTAAAGGTATCAAAAAGTAATTCAGAAGGCCCTAAAACCTTTAAAATGACTATATGTTTGTCAAAAATGGACATCAGTTGCAAAAGTTATGCCATGAAAGCTTAAGGTTCAATATTGAAATCTTAAAAATGACTAAGTACTGACCATATTAGATTTTGAAAAATTATCTTCTAAATCATAATCCATGGAGTTGTGAGACCAAATCTAGAAGATGTAGAGTGACCCTAATTTCTTGAATTTACTAAAATAAATTTAATTAATCTTAACATTTGTTTTAATAAATATAAACATGCATTTCAATTGTTTAATTTGCTCTACTTCAAACCTTTGCATATTACAACACCATAATAGTGTGTACGTGTTGTAGGTTCGGTTATAATTAAGCCTAAATAACAAAAGCATATATGTGTTTTCGTTGAAATTACAGTGTCATTAAAAAATAATTGTCCCTCCATATTTATGCACTTACCTGGTACATATCTGGTTAAATGATGCAGCCCATAAAAAAATAATTCTTTGGTCATCCATGCATGGTGTTGACCAGCCTTATATGCCCTTGGTTCATAACCTGAAATGAAGTTCTGCAACTACCTTTTTGCTTTAAAGAGGAAAATCCTAGGATACTTTGGCCAATGAAATTGACACATGCTAATATTGTGCTCCATTATCTACTTTTAAACATTATTTATGGCACACTTCTTGCCCCCTTTTGACAATGACTTGCATGCCATAACTCCTAATATATAGTCTTGTTTCATCACAATTCCATATTTTGTGAGGATCATAATGGTTTTCTATAAACACATTTCTCAAGTTCTCCTAAAAATCAAAAACTATGGAGGGACTCATCATCAAAACCCTATCTTTGTCCAATCCCTCTACTATTCTAATTGACAAATCAAGATGTCTCTTTTTGAAGCCTATTTACCATGACTTATCAGAAACCCCATCTTTGAAAGGGTTAGCCTAGTTTGGCATGCGGGTAAATTATGCCTTCAAATGTGATCTATCTAGCCCATGTGTCAGGAATCTAGAACAACAAACATGCTCTGATCCCACTTGTCAGGATGCGAAACCGGAAACATACAATTGATTACCAAACTTCAAGAAACTTAATATGCGGAAATAAACCAGATTCACCAAGTAACTAGAATTCAGAATAACACAGCGTATGAGAGACAATACACAACTTGTATTAACACTTTATACAGAAAAGAATACAATAGAGAATATGCCACATCTTCTCCACCACCTTACAGAGGTTTCCCACACCTCAAGTGAACAGTAAATCTTCTCCCCAAAGCTCTCCCTCTCACAGGTCCCAACACCCAACTCAAATACAGAGTTGGTGTTCACCTCCCGTGCTCCACGCACAACACAAGTGCTCCACGCACTCCACAAGCACTCCACGTGCTCCACAAGTACTCAAGGTACTTCAAGTAGATCTCCCATGAATCTGCAACAACCTGCAATTCAACAGACCATACTTATGGAAGGAACTCCCTTGCCTTCCTCTTGCTCTATCCGAGTACACACCTGTACTCCAAGTAGATCCTGCCTGATACTGCTCCCTGTTGTGTTGCTGTCTGTATGACCTTGCACACCTGCAAATCAAACAACGGTTCTGCTCACCTGTGAACCTCGACCTTGCACACACATACACCTGCAGATCAACGATCTTACTTACCATGTAGATCTCCTATATAGGCCATGCAACTGTGACCAAGATCCTACACTCTTGAAGAACCCAGCTGGCTCTCCAATCCAGCACCAACACACCTGGTACTGAGGCACTAGGAGGAACGCACCATTGCTCTACCTCACACACAGAAGGAGCTTATAATTATGCTCTCTTACTCCCTAGCACACTTTTCCAATACAACTATGAGTCTATTATATAGATCTTATCCAAACAATAATTAGACATCTAATTACAATAATTAGATCCACAGCTCTCAGTCTAAAAATAGATCTCTTCATGCAAACACTTGGTTCGTTAGCTAACTGCCCGTAACAAGCGCAGTCCGAACCACACAGGCGACCGACGCCGGTCCCTGTCTGCCTAGAGGTGACCGACGTCGGCCGATACATGACCGACGTCGGTTGCTTCTCAATGCTATCCTGCCGATGTCGGCTGATCAGACCGACTCCAACTTCTCTGCAACTCAGCAACCTTCAGCAACCTCCTCTCCTGTTTGCATCAGTGAAGCTTTTAGCTCCACAATCCTAACAATCTCCCACTTGGAGATAAACAGCTGCACTATACCTGTACCTGTACTCCGTCTAATCTGTTTCCTGGTTTGTATCCCTCTTCAAGCTCCCACCTGAAGACAACCCACCACACATCCCGTGGTGTACCACCTGTCATCCGAGTACCCTGCCACATCTGAACCTACAACACCTGTAGTGAAGTCCTGACCCTGCATAGCAACACCTGCTGCCGGTCCCTCTCAGAAAACCTAAGAACCCACTTCCCCGAATTGGCTCCTAACTCTGACAGCTCCCACTGCATGGGAATACTCAGGTCTATACCAGACCTCATGTGATTTCAGACACTGTACCTGTCCAGCCCTTAGTGTGCTCCGGTTCTGCATCTTGAACCTCGCCAACACCTGATTCACATCAGCTCCCACTCGAGACAAAATCAACTCGTGATCTCCATGCCTCCCATGTCAAAGAATTCCGCTGCTCCAAACTCTTCATGACATGCCACTGAACTAATCTTACCCTTAGCTCAGCAAAACCCTGTATGTACACCCCTGCTAGCTAGCATACTATCCACATACAGCAACAGAATGATGTTGCAATCATCATCCCTCTGGTAAGTCAAACCACAATAGTTACCTGACACTGACTGAAGCCATGCTTCGTCCTCCACCTGTCAAACCTGGTACCACTGTCCTGCAGCTCCTCAAGACCATATGCCTGGTCTTCCGTCTCACGTATCCGTTCTCTCTATTCTTCTACTAAGGAATCCATTCGTCTCTGTGCTTTCATCCAGCTGGCAACCCTACCAAGACACACCTGTTTGGTTCACCTCCAAGGAATCACATCCTCATCCATGCCAAGCTCACACCTGTTTCCTGGATCCTTCCTGCTCTACAATCAGCAACATGTATAAAGAAGAGGAACAACGAATTTGAGGGCCTACTTACGCCTTCAGTCCTCCGTATGGGTGTTTGAGACTCCTTGACAGCATGCTGTCCACCCAAAATTCGTTACAGTGACCGACCTCAGTCACTCCACAGTCTGCATCCGACCGACGTCGGTTCCATGCGTCTGTACCTGACTACCAACCTGCCAGCGCTAGTGTCCCTGCTGCCGACGTCGGTCCTTCTGACCGACATCGGTCTTACATACTGCCGACGTCGGTCCTACGACCGACGTCGGTCTTACCCTGCCCGACATCGCCGGCTTCGGTCTGCACATGACCGACATCGGCACCTGTTTGTTCGACGTCAGTTCTTCCTGATCGACGCCGGTACCTGTGTTCGCCTGTGAGTGATGACTTTTTACCCGCGAGCTCATTTGGATCAAAACACATGTCCAAACTGCTCTGCTCAGATGTATCCAGCCTCATCCACTGAACTCTGTCCGCCATCTCCTCCAAGAACACCAAGGCTTTCCAGTTCTTAAGCCTATCAAATATCTCTATCTTTCGCTTAAGAACATGCATCTCCTTCCTGCTCATGTGACCAAGCCTACGAAGCCACGTCTCCGCAATAGAAGAAGAATCAGTAATATAAACAAGTAGATAAAGTATACCTGTTTTCTTACCACCAGCTAATTCAAGTGCATCCGCTGTGAGAGTTCTTGTGCATCTCTCATCACCCAATCTTTCTGAAGAAATTAGCCATATCTCCAAACTTGGGACCTGCATGACCTTCATCAACACCTGTGTGTTGGCTGCCTATAATTTCAGCTTCACTTCTCCTTTGCCAATTCTTTGGCAAGGCTTACCAGCTCCTCTACCTGGGGCTGCATGGAAAGAGGCAACCGAATCTTTTATCCAAGATTCAACTTTATCCAAGAACCCTGCAAACACATCCTGTGCAACAACACCTGCTACATCTGTATCTTCAGTTTCTTCATGCTGATTTGTTACCAACCAACAATATTCTTTTACCTCCTCTTTCTTTCCATCGGACCGTGAGTAACCGTCTGTGCTTTTCAACTCCTCCATTCTTAGCTTACTTTGATCTGCCGTTGCTCTACTCCCACTCAATCAAAAACCCCTGAGAGTGCCCTGTAACCAAAACACAACCTGCTTCCTGCAACCTTAGCTCTGATACCACTTGTCAGGAATTTAGAACAACAAACATGCTCTGATTCCACTTGTCAGGATGCGAAACCGGAAACATACAATTGATTACCAAACTTCAAGCAACTTAATATGCGGAAATAAACCAGATTCACCAAGTAACTAGAATTCAGAATAACACAGCATATGAGAGACAATACACAACTTGTATTAACACTTTATACAGAAAAGAATACAATAGAGAATATGCCACATCTTCTCCACCACCTTACAGAGGTTTCCCACACCTCAAGTGAACAGTAAATCTTCTCCCCAAAGCTCTCCCTCTCACAGGTCCCAACACCCAACTCAAATACAGAGTTGGTGTTCACCTCCCGTGCTCCACGCACAACACAAGTGCTCCACGCACTCCACAAGCACTCCACGTGATCCACAAGTACTCAAGGTACTTCAAGTAGATCTCCCATGAATCTGCAACAACCTGCAATTCAACAGACCATACTTATGGAAGGAACTCCCTTGCCTTCCTCTTGCTCTATCCGAGTACACACCTGTACTCCAAGTAGATCCTGCCTGATACTGCTCCTTGTTGTGTTGCTGTCTGTATGACCTTGCACACCTGCAAATCAAACAACGGTTCTGCTCACCTGTGAACCTCGACCTTGCACACACATACACCTGCAGATCAACGATCTTACTTACCATGTAGATCTCCTATATAGGCCATGCAACTGTGACCAAGATCCTACACTCTTGAAGAACCCAGCTGGCTCTCCAATCCAGCACCAACACACCTGGTACTGAGGCACTAGGAGGAACGCACCATTGCTCTACCTCACACACAGAAGGAGCTTATAATTATGCTCTCTTACTCCCTAGCACACTTTTCCAATACAACCATGAGTCTATTATATAGATCTCATCCAAACAATAATTAGACATCTAATTACAATAATTAGATCCGCAGCTCTCAGTCTAAAAATAGATCTCTTCATGCAAACACTTGGTTCGTTAGCTAACTGCCCGTAACAAGCGCAGTCCGAACCACACAGGCGACCGACGCCGGTCCCTGTCTGCCTGGAGGTGACCGACATCGGCCGATATATGACCGACGTCGGTTGCTTTTCAATGCTATCCTGCCGACGTCGGCTGATCAGACTGACTCCAACTTCTCTGCAACTCAGCAACCTTCAGCAACCTCCTCTCCTGTTTGCATCAGTGAAGCTTTTAGCTCCACAATCCTAACACCATGGCCCATGTTAGATAAGTCCTTGCACCACTGCACAATCTCTAATTCCTTCCCATTTGATAAATTGTTGGGTGCCCCCTCTTATTAGTTGTAATTCCTTTAGGTCAATTGGACAAAGCTTGGTTTCATGTCTCACTTTTTTACTGTAGTGTTAGTCAAGTATCCATTATTCTCTACATATCACATTACACTTTTCATATTATCCCTTGTCCACTCTCTATGGAAAGAAACCTTTTTAGTTTCAGTAACATTTCCTCTCACTTGCATATTTGGTTACTTCTCTAGCCGGTTGGTAGTGGGTTGCTCTTCAATACCTTCTTCATCGTGAACATTGGTAAATTTCACCCCTCTATTATTCATTGTTGCATGAGACCTTTGCCTAAAAAAGTGTGTCCTCTTCTTGCCATTCCTCATGGTAAACTACAACAATCACCAAAATTTGCAAGTAAATCATAATTATAAAAATATACATAAAACATAGATATAATAATATGTTTTGTTAGAATGATGAGATGTGGGTGTGTTGGTAAAGTGACTTGGTTGTTACAAATACCACCCAGGTTCAAATCTCAAATGGTATTGGAGGTCGGTTGTCATTGATTGTTGGTATTAGGCCGATTATGGCCATTCATTGGTATTCTTGGGTTGTTTGTGGCCATTGTTGGTAATTTTGGTACTTACGTACTTGGGGATCTGAGCCCCCGATTGTGTTCCAACCCAGTTGAAGCTCCAGTCAAAAGCATATAAGGGTAATGATCCCACCAAAATCGTATCTATCTAAAAAAATATGTTTTGTTAGAAACTGTGGATTCCATGATAATTTTAAAATAGTTGTAAACAAAATTTAAAATAGTGCATTATTTTAACCTTTTCTCTAGTTGAAGGGCAATAGCTTTTGAAATACTACATTGTTGTAAATATGATAGTGATTGTCAATGCATAACTCCATTTTGCCTAATTGAGAATGTGTATTATATTGCAAGTTATGAGAATATATTTCATGGTCTACATTATTTCAACAAAACATAATTTCAAAATCTTTGTACACTCAATTATAGTACTAGTACTGAAAATAACATTGTAGTATTTCAAAATCTAATTACAATCAATTATGGTTTTTATTAAATCTATTTATACTAATTACTCTATTATGCCAATCCTAAGGATTCGCCTTTTATTGTAAATTGTAAATAGTGAGAAAACATAGGTAGAATTTGTTAAGTTCTACCAATATTATAGTTTTGCCTTATATTGCAGTCCTTTAAGCCTTTGTAGGTACCAAATATTCTTATCTATAATTTAGTGTTATGTTTCGAAAATCAAGATCAAGATAAGGAGATTAACGATTGTAAGATTCACATGTTGGAAAAATACTAAATTATTATTTAGTCCTTGAGAGTTTCGCTTACAAGTGGTAAAACAAGAATTTAGTAGGACTAGAACCCTCAACTTTAACAAAGTACATATAAATGCATGATAGGGTAAAACATCTCCATAAGATGGCCATGATTTAATGTGGGCATAGGGAAGAAAAGGAGTTTGAAAGCATGAAATTCATAATGTAAACACTGCTAGTACTCGCACTCTTATTTTGACTCTTGGAAATAAATTGATTATCATAATGCTAGAGTAGCTAATGAAAAATATGAATTTATAAGAATATCAACTATAATTTGATTATCACAATGCTAGACTAGCTAAGGAAAAATAAGAATTAGTAGAACTAGGGCCTTCAACATTAACAAAGTAAGTACAAGTGCATGATAGGAAGAGGCATATGCATAATATGTGCATGCTTTTATATAGAAATTTAGATGAAATGGGTTACAAAGCATGCAATTCATAATGTGAACACTTCTAGTACTTGTACTTTTGTTCTGACTCCTAGAAGTTGTGAGAGGAAAAGGGTTAGAGAGCAAAAGATGTATACTACAAACACATCTACTCCAGTAACAAAAGGTTACAAAGTCATTATATGCATATCAATGACAATCCTAATAAGTCTAGAAATTTAGGACCAATTGGAACATGGGGCTTTAGCATTGAAACAATTAAAAATGAAATGGAAAAAGTTGCTCAAAATATGGGAAACATAGAAATAGAATAAATTATGTTTAAGAAAAAGAAGAGAACCTGTTATTTACAAACAATTGGTTCCCTAAAAATAATATTACTGAAAAATATATTTTTCATATGAGCAACGCAAGTTTGAACAACCAAAGCTAATAACATTACCATATCTTGGAAGAGCATGAAGTTATCAACATTACTATAATATTGCTAAAGCTAATAAGATTGAGTGGAATTGAATGGAGTTACTTGGAACGTGATCCCTGAAAGGATACTTATATGAAAATAACTTTAACAATTTAATAAAATTTACAAATTCTCAAATTACATGCTCTTTAAAATGCGAAGATTGGTTTGTGTAGAATATTTAATTTATAGATAGATAGTATCCCATGTATCAAAATTGCTTGCATCCAATTAGTTGTTTTTTATTGACATGGATTGAATTGTAGAAATTTTAGTTATGTAGGTATGGTGAGGGTTGACAATTATATAAAACTTCTATTTTGAAAGTACACACTTTTGATGGAGGAGGGTGGCTTTTAATATTTCAATTTTTGGAGGTAAAAGTTCGAAGCAATAATTAAAATTTGAATAACATAGCATCTAGATATATATGCATTAAAACAGGGGTTCCATGGAGGGTGATATTATTCCTATTTTTAATGAGGGGGTGGCCTCATGAAAAATGAAAGCCATGGATATATAGAATTTTGAAATATTTCTTCAAATCAAGGAACATCAAGTTTTTAGGGAGAAAGTTTGAGCAGATAAAAAACCAGCACTAAAAGTTTTGCCTATTTACTACAATTTTGTAACAAGGTGTTTTACCAAATATAAATTTATAAATAGACAAACTTTATTTCATATTTTATTGTAAATAAAAATACAAGAATTTCAACTATGATCTCCTAAAAAATTGTTGCCTACGCTCCAAAAATTTACTCTATGAAACAATATTTACTACATAAGCTCCTAAAATTATTCTCCAATACCCACTAAGAAAATCTAGGATCCCCATTCCATGGGACCACTTCCTATTTATAATATTATAAATAAAATGATATTTTGAAAAAGACTTTTTATGACAATAATGTATAAATATTGTCCCAACATTGACTTTTTAACTATGATAAATGTACATGTTTGAACTTACACAAAAATATATCACATCACAATGTGATGTTTTATAAATATGATGTACACTTTAATGAAAAAGATGGTGTTCAATAAATTTGAATAAATATATGACATTTTAAATAATAAGACATTTTTTTATTGCTTGTTCTCATAATACTTAAGATAAATAATAAAATATACAAATATTTAAGTAGAAAATTACAATAATAATTATTTAAAAAAAAAAAAAATTATATAAACAATGATTGATCTTCCTTCACTACAAACATTTCAATAATTGGATCTCAGACAATTCATAACCTTTCACAACAAACATCTTAATAATTGGACCCCATCCAACAATTGATCCTTGATCGTCCTGCGCAACAAACATCTTAATAATTGGACCCCATGCAATAATTGATCCTCTGATTATCCTTCACAACAAACATCTCAATAATTGAATTCTATCTGACAATCCATCGCCCTTCACAAGACACAATCTTCACAATTAAACCGCGTCCAACTATTGATTCCCACATCACCTTCAAAACAAACATCTCAAAAATTAAACCCCATCCAACCATTGATCCCCTAATGACAAGCATTTAAACAATTATTCCCTCTCCCCTAACTAATAAAAAATAAATATATACAAAGATTGATTCCCACATCACCTTCAAAACAAACATCTCAAGAATTAAACCCCATCCAACCATTGATCCCCTAATGACCAGCATTTAAACAATTGGTCCCTCTCCCCTAACTAATAAAAAATAAATATGTTCAAAGATTTATTCACATAGACGGCGTGTTCAAGAAATCCAAAATACTTGAAACTCCCTTCCCCTCCATGGCAGGGCATTTTTAAGGATTTCTACAAGCTACGAATCGATTTCGTAGCTTCCGAGAACTCTAACAGAGCTAGCAACGTGTTTAAGTCGATCCAGTGCCTTTTCCACGGCCGGATCTGCAGACGAGCCTTCCAAATCGACAAAGAAAACGTACCCAAAATACTTGAAACTCCCTTCCTCTCCTCCATCTACAACACGCAGAGGATTTTCCCTCAGAGGTCTGCTCTGGATGTTGCTCACTCTTACGTCTCTCAGAGCAAATATCGACAACGCCTTGAACAGATCCGCCGCCCCTCCTTCCAACGAGAACGCCACCGTCGTCTTCATAGAAAATCCAGTCCCCTCGACTGCAGATTTTTTGCCCAGAACGAAAAATTTCGTCGCGTTCGACGAGTCGTCCTGCACGTTTTCTTCGATCACACGAAGCCCGAATTCGCGCCCGGCGATTAAGCTGCCGATTACACCCGTGTCGGAATCACGATTCTCCGCTATAAAACGCGCGGCCGTCGCGGCGTTGTCGACGCCTTCGACTTCCACGGCCGCGTGGGCGAGCCACTGGCGGCAGTGGTCCAGCGCCTGCGGGTGGCTGACGACCCGCCGTAATGACATCCCGTCGACGCCCAGGAGGCAGTGATTGATCGGCAGCAGCAGCTCTCCGACGATCTGCACCGCCGGGTGTCGCAGCATTAGGTCGTAGTTTCTGTCGATGACGCCGTCGAGGGAGTTTTCCACGGGCACGACGGCCCGGTCGACGGCGCCGGCCTCGACCGCCTCGAAGGCGGAGTCCATGCCGGAGCAACAGGGAACCGCGTCGCATCGTTGGAAGGCTCGAACCGCCGCCTCGTGGCAGTAGGAACCCCTCTCGCCCTGGTACGCCACCCGGACCGGTTTCCCTTCCCGCACCGGCCCTGGCGCCCGCGGCTTCGCGGGCAGCAGAACATCGTTTTTCCGGTTTAAACCCCCGCAGTGCTGCCTGTATATTCGTTCCAGCTGCTCTAAAACCGCCTTCTTCACGGGCTCCTGCAACGGTTTGGATTTGAGGCCGTCCGCGGACTTGCACGAGACCCGCCCGAAACGCGACACGCCGGAGCCGACGGGCGCCCTCGCCGGGCCGTAATACGAACATTTCCAGCTCGCCATTAGATCGAGCAATTTCTTTAACAGGTGTGTCCTTTGTTTCGGAGAGACCCACAGAGATGTTCTGAGGACCTCTGCCGAGGAGCCTGTACAGGGGTGAAAGTTTTTATAGGGTTTACACGGGAGAGGGAGTAGGTGGTGATGGGGACTGCCGGGTGGGCAGATTCTTCTGACTTTTCCCATGTGTGAACGGAGCTATTTAATGTTTGGAAATAAACGAAAGGCCCAGAAAGGAGACAAACGTGGCACCAACCACGTGTTGAAATCTGGATTGGCCCTCAGTAAGTTTTTAGATGGACTCCCTGCTTGGGAGAGCACGCCCGGATCTCCCATTCAACGTCGTCTTCCTTGGTTAGGCAAACTACCTTCACAAGGACACGATCACCTACCCCCAAATGGTTTATTAAAATGGTCATTATTTTTTTGAATTGGTATTTAGTATTAATTTGAGTTATGAATCGGTTTGGGACATAATCGGAAGTTCAAAATTTCAAGTGATCATTTATTATATATATCAGAGATATTAACAATGGTTATAATAGATTCAAGAATATTAACAACGATCACAATTGACCCAAGAATACTCACAAGAGCCACAACCAACGTGAGAATGCCAATGAATGGCCACAACCGATCTGAGAATACCAACGATGACCACAACTAACCCAAAAATACCCACAACAGCCACAACCGACCTGAAAATACCAGTAACGGCCACATCTAACCTTCGATACCTTAGTGAGATTTGACTCCAGAACCACTTTACTAGCTCACCCACATCTCATTGGTGTGAAATGGTCATATAATGCAATGTTTATTTATTTTTATTAATCAAAATTTTAATTTAGTGTTAAGGATTAAAAGGTGTCTATTCAAAAAAATTTAATATGTTGATTAAATTGCTAATTCAAAGAAATCTAATTATAGTCTTTTATTTCTTCACCTTAGTCACAATTTGTATATCTTAACCCCTCAATACAAGACAAAAGGAGTCATTCACCTAACATTTGGGTCGTTAGGGACTTCCTCCCTCCCATTCAGCGAAAATATAGGGTTTCAAAAGTATATGGTATCTTCACGTGTCTTCCTAAAAGTAGAAATGTGAACTCTATTCATCATTCTAATATTTAATCTTTGTACCTTGATACATTAATACAGGGCAAAAGGAGTCTCTCCCCTAATATTTGGGGCAGTGGGGACCTCCTTCCATAGAGGAAAAACATAGGGTTTCAAAAGCATATAGTATATTCACTTGTCCTTCAAAAAGTGGAAATATGAATAAAGTTTATTATTATAATCTTATTTACACTCGTACATGTTAAAGATGTAGACATCTAAAAATGGTTTATAGGTATATATTAATTTTAGGATGTTTATGTATTTCTGGATTATTTCGTTTTTATTGGATATTATTGTTATATTATTGATTTTTAGAGTTCTCTACACATCCCTTGATACTTTTCCACTGGGATTATCATTCCCTCACACCTTTCTTTAACACTCTCAAGCTGTCATTGTCAGACACTTTAGATTTGATCACTTTTTGCCTTCCTGTATGAAACGTGATATCACACTCCAAATATGTCCAAAGCATGTTTGAATAATCAGTACATGGTTATGGAAAGGTTCATTTGGGCCCTTTTTGCCCCTCATCCCATGTGACCCTTATGAAGTTCCTTGTTCTTTTTTTCAACCATTGGATGTTGGTTTGCATGCTAATATGAAATCAAGTCATTTATAAATACACAAACACCCCAGTGCACGTACGCATATATTATCAAACTAGAATTCATCTGAAAAGTATCTAACATTTTGAAAAGAATTCATTCTTGTTCATAAGATCTATTGAGCATTTAGAAAAATCAAGCAACCATTAGAGCATTCATTACAGCATTGAATTTTTATGTTGGCAACACATTGTATTGCACTAATTTTCCTAGCTGATGAATTACTAAAATTATTTGAGTGTTATTTTCAATATTGTACATCATTGAACAACCTAACAAATATTGAGATAACTCAGTGATTCCCTAGTATAACATATGACCCGAAACATATGTTATTTTCCTTACAGTTTTTAAAAATGGTTGCTAGATTAGGCCACTAAATAGAGACACGAAAAATTGAGTGAGGTTTTTAGAGCTCTGGATCAGACAAACACAATCATCATAATAGATTTTTCCTATTTGATATTTTACAGAAACAAAACTAGACAGTTTGGACATGTGGAGCATAATTCGATGGCGTGTAGATCATTCTATAATTGTCATTAGTTTTTTAGGTCAACTTCTTATTGTTATTGAGCATTATTTCATAATGTTAAATCCTGATGACTATCACTTAATATCTTGATATTCAATATAGATTCTAAACTTTGCATTTTTATTTCTCTCTGCTTTTAAAAAATTAACTAGGTTTGATTTACTATTTTACATTTATTTTAGGCATAGTTAAATGTTTATGGGTAATTATATTGTACTTTGATTGATATCTATTTATCCATAACAATCTTTTGTGGACCTGCATTGTCTTACATGCTTCTAACCCCTATATGGTTAGATCTTTCTTCATATTGTGATAGTTCCGAATTTTATTAGGGTTATTTGATGTGTTTTCTTCCCTAGATATCTTGTTTCACATAGTGTCTAATATGAATCTATCTAATTGCTATAGGGTATATTCCATTGCATGCTCTTAGATCTACTATCGCTAGCTTCTATTTGCTTGATTCAAAGTCATAGGTCATTCTAAAAAAAATATATTCTATTTTCAAACACTATGGTGTTTACTAAAATTGTGATTTCTTGTGTGCCTCTTCTTAGGGTTTTAATTAAAGTCTTATTATTAAAACCCTAACTATTAATTGAAAAAATTATTCTAAATTGTTTTATCTATGTAATACATCTCTTGTTATAGATAGGAATTTTTTTTGCTCAATATAAATATTAGATGTGATTCTATTATGTCATGCATTCAACTATATAAATATACATGTTATAATCGTGGCATGTGTATCTTGTTATGTATCAAGTTATTCTTATTATATAAAATGCTAGTATCCATGTTCAAGTATATGTCCTCAATAGAAAATATCAATAATAAATTACAAAATACAAAATACACAAGCCAAGATATCAATCACTTACTAAATTCAATGTATATAAGGATATTCTTTACAAATAATTAGAAGACAAAATATTTCTAATATTTTTGGGTGATACCTAACCACATACCCAACCATCTCACTTTACTTCTATTGTTAGATATTTTAATGATAGTGAATATGCAATTACTTTTAAGATGACGTGATACCTTGAAAAAATGGTATTATCCACATTTACCCTTCCACATTCAAGTTACAATCAACAATTTAGGATCAAGAGAGTACCTATTGACAATAGTTCATGATTACATATTTGTAGTGAAGCCTTTTTTTTACAAATAGGCATTGGAAGACAAGACCTTACTAATTTAAATATGATTATCGAAGGATTTAATTACCAAGAGAGAAGACCTCCTAGAATAGTTACATCAATTTTAACACTTGGATAAAAATAATAGTTACAAAATGTCAAGTTTTATCTAATAATATTATAATATTTAACTTGAGAGACCTTGGATTCATGACACGAGAATTATTCTATGTAATTTACATAGATGTTTGAAGTTCATATATGAGAGAATTATTTCTACATGTCCTATAGATGATATGTCTTTTACATTTTGTAATATGATTCGACCTCAAGATAATATATTGATGCCTATCTTGAATAAGAATAAACCAACAATAGTGATGCCTCAATAATTTAATCTAATTAAATAAATGACAACATTTTAAATTGGTGAATGTAGTAACTCCATTGATGATAATAAGGAGAATGGTTACCAAATTGATATCATAGATGAGATTGTGGGAATATAAAGAAAAATTAAATGTATTTAATATTGAAGATATTTATATAAATCCTCAAGATTATGGAAGATCAACCCAATCCTTGCTAGTTACGGAATGTTGGAGGTTGAATTTGTAAGAAACTTGATCAATGGAATCATGGAGTATGTAAAATTTTAAAATTATGAAGACATTCTGTGTGTAAGAGGTTTGTAAGAGCATGTTGAGTGTGTAAGAGCATGCCATACCCTTTGCTTGACACTTGCCTTGATGATGCCATCTTTGGTGAGGCAATAATCCAAATTTGATTTTAGAAAATAGAAAATTCAAAAAAGCTATGGCATTCGCTATTAGAGGATGACTAGGCCTAATTAATTAGGGTTTGATTAGTCATGGGAATTAATGCAACTTTTACAATTTTGTTTTTCAATCAAACATTTCATTTAATTGTCATACTCGGTAACATTTGCAAAGTGTCAACTTGATTAGGTACATTCTTGATAATTTTGATTTTTTATTACAGTGTGTTGCGATAATTGGGGAAGCGTCGTCATGATTCGTGATCAAATAGATAATAATGCGGATGATTTGGAGCAATTGATAATTTCTAGTTAAATTTGTGCATTTTTCAGAAAGTCATTATGATTACAATTTGGACATGGAAGGGATGAAATTGGAGTGTCTATATTTTTTTCCTATTTAAAAGGCCGTTGTGAGACATAAATGGAGTAATGAATTTTCAAATAATGCAAAAGTCGTTAAAAATATTTGATAATAATTGAAGAATGTTGTGTTCATGTTTTATTGATTCTTGTTCAATTTACCAAGAAAAGAGTTCATAATGATACCCAAAACAACATTAGGGATGTCTAGGATGCCCCTTGAGGGAGTGGCTGAGAAGTGCTTTTTATAGATGGGCCACCGAAAGGAAGCAAATGATGATTTTTTTGACAGAAGACGCTGAGAAAAAAAGATAAGAAGTGAAAATGGGACTAAAAATGACAAAGGAGCCATACACATGCCTCCCAGGAAGAAGAATGAAACAATGGGAGGGGTGGGGGCATAAAAATTTAAACTTGGAAGTATAAATTCACACTTGGGGTTGAAAACAGTTCATTTTCACCCTCCCCATTTATAAATTCTTAACAATGGGAGTGCCCTACTAAACAATAGGAATGCCCTGCTCAACAATAATTTAACGAAGGAAAATAATGGGAACACTGTGGAGAATTAGGGTTTCCAAAAATGGTGGAAATGTCACTAGAAATAATGGGAACATTGTGTTAAATGATGAGAATGCCTTACAAAATGGTAATATCACTGAAAATGTCAAGATTGCCTAAGATTTGATTGAATGAAGTCTTGTTTTGTTATAAGTTGATTGGATTAGAAGAAAATAGGAGTAGTGTCTAATGTGATTTGATTTTTAGTGTCTATATAGGTAGATTTGATTAAGTGTTATGAAATGTTTGGCATTGTAAGAGCGAGTCCCAATATTGATAGTGTGAGAGCATCAATCATGAATTCCATGACAATCTGGTATTTAGACCGAGGAGGTTGTGACACTTTTGGAGGCTATTGGTTTGCTTCATATTACATAGATGTCTGTGATTAGATTAGATAGGGATTATCTCTCTGTGTTGGTTGAATGTTGACACTCAAAGACTAGCACTTTCCATTTGCATACTAGAGAAGCCATGGTGACATTAGAGGATGTTTAGTGCATTTTGTGCATCTCTGTTTATGGCTGAGTTATCCATTGGTTACGACAGGGATGACATGGAGTTTTGGAGGACTTGATTGTCATCACAAACATGGTGATACAAGAGGGTGTGGTAGAAATTGATGCTTTGGAGGCCGAACCTCTGATTGATTGATAGG